>JARHVA010007705.1:335000-527500 GCA_037957365.1 Torreya grandis | reverse complement strand
CATCCTAGTGACCATCAATAGTCAAGCACAAATTTCTCAAAAAAAGTCCAACAAACCCAATCAACACTACTAAATGATCTCTCCACCCATTTTTAGGGTGGAAATGTTGCAACCATATCTCTTTGGCATTCATAATCATTAGGATAGCTACATTATCTAATGCATTAGTCTAATTAATGACCTTCTTCTCATATTCACATGTCCTTCATGACACTGAAGGGGGAAAAGCAACACTTCAAAAATACTATCACAGTAGGAAATTTCACTAAATCTCTCAACTTGACTAGACCTTTTCCATTTTTGTGCCCTAAAAAGGCCATCACAAACATTAAAATCTACTAAAACAAGCTATAATAGGTTCACCAAACCCAAAATTCTGACATCAATCAACATAAATTCCAAGGTAAAAACTTTTAATTTACATTTAGCATCACTATATAACCATCACATTCATCTATGAACATGGTCATAAAGCATGACAAACATATAGTGTCCCAAAACATAAAAACTAACACTTACCTTAATAAGCTTGCCAACAAGGGTACTAACAACACTTTGAAACATAAAAATATCTCTAAAGAACCACAAGATAAAAAGTGATGTCTAAACTAGTTTAACAATCTGTAAATACAACTTGACTATGGTCAATGTCACTTGTGTCAATACACATAGACCTATAATATGAGGTCAACAATCATAAAATTATCCAATCCCATTAGATTTCAACAATAATCTAAATTAATATTGGAAATCTTCCATTAAAACATTATGCCACAAGCATAATCCTAAGAGCATTCATCATAGAATGTCATATCACAATGGCAATAATCCACACTATTATGGTTACTCTACTATATAATCAACTATTTAGGGGCTAGTATAACATCCCACACCAAACATGTTGAATAATGAAAGATCTATACTAGGCATCACATGCAACTTAAAGGCTTACAACATGTTCTTAAACACATACACAAGATTTCATGATGGTCTACGGATACCAATCCCACCATCTAAAAGTAGCCATCTGAGGGCATCACCAAAATTTCATCACTCTATCAAAGGGTCAAGTGGGTACCTAGGATTTTAAACACTACCTGATCAAGGCTTAGTGCTACTCTATTAGAGCACAAAATCAACATACATTCTAGTAATTCTTATAAAGAAAATATAAATATTCATCCTAGAATATTTACAATATGTATAACAATAACAATACCTTAACCAAAGTATGGTTACACCTACAGGACAACACCTTCATGTATTTCAGCAAGCACCACCTTACTAATTTTCATAAATGTCCAAGTCCACAAGACCAGTTAGTGCTTCATAAGAGAAAAATAGTAAAATTTCACAATGGTTGATTTTACCACAACCTCCAAGAGGTGTCTAAAGTAATGCTAAATCCATAAAGTGATCATTATACACTAAAATTCCATATCCAACTTGTGGTACACATAGTGCACACTTTGAGTGAATCATGTGGCTACTTGTGCAAAGGGGAAAAGTGAAAATTTAGCCTATGAAAGACTCCACTTCCTATCCCATACTCGATCAAAATCTCTACGGATGTAGTGCTTCTCTACACTCAACCTCATACTTGCACTAATACTCATTACTAGAGTAGTGATGTGTGATCACAACACACAATACAACATTATACTTGGGCAAATTCAATAAAATAGAAGTTGGTTTGAATAGAGGAAGATACATCACACAAGTGGTGTATGAACATATTACCACATACCAAATATGTTAACAACATGAATCAAATTTATTCTAATACATGCACACAAAATATTCATACAATAATTTAAAACCATAGATGAAAATAAGGTTCACATGGTTAATTTCAAAAGGGGGTGACCACTTTACACAAGTAATTTACCATCATTCACATGTTCAACTATGGAAAACATACAATCGTGTCTATAAAATTCTCACACAACAATGCTAATATCAAGAATACAAAGTGAAAAAACACAAGGTTATTACATACACATAGGGTGTAAATGATAGCAATTTACATGAATTAACATAATAAACAAATGTAAAAGTTCACACAACACATAACACTTATACACAAAAGGAGGAATCACATGAAAGAGAGCACACATACATGACTCAAGTATTCTAAAAATTATGCCAAGGTACTTTAACATCACAATAATCAATACACTTGTTGGTGAAGCATAAGGTTCATGACTCCCATTGGGTCACCCGATGTGTAGATACCATTCACATGACACCAATATCCATCATATAATACACATAATCAATCCCAGGGATCTCAAACTATGATCACCTTCCATACAAGAAGGTTGTGTTCCAACAAAGCCATAAAATTTATCATGATAAATTTTTATATATCTACTAATATTATTCATGCATCATAGATAGATGGCTCACGTTAATTGGTAATAATAAGATATCCTTAAAACTCTCTAACTTGCCCAAGAAATTTAGTAACACTCACTTGCTAGACCCTCCAGGCTTAAGTCATACCCTTGGACCTCCCAAGATATTATAGCTTGACATCATTGGATATCTCATCCATGTAATTCATGAATGGCCACTAACGTATTATCTCATGATTCCAACAATAAATTTACATTGCCTATTCTTCCAGTTGACTTAATCAAATAAGCTAAAGGTCAAATATTAATGCTTGCTTTGATGTAATCTCAATTTTGGGAAAGGGTGGACTTAGCCAAGGCACAGGGTCAATGCTAAAACACTACCATGGGAATTATAATTTCCTAACATCAAAAAGTTCAACTAAACTCACAATAAACATCCTCATGGATTTAGGGTATATTTATATCACAATAGACATCCCATGAGTATCAAAACATAACCAAGTTTTTCACTAAGCATCATCAAGGGTGCATAACTCATCTAGAATCAAATAAACATACCCATGGACATAACACATCCATGGTCAACATGAAAACCTCATGAAAATCAACCCATCCATGATCAAATAACCATCAACAATAAAAACACATCTATGATCAAAATAACATCATAATTACAAGATAGGAAATAAACATTCCCACCCACTTATTTATTTTTATCCCTTTGAAGTTATGAAGCCACATGCTTCTCTATTTAACTCAAAATTATTGAATACATAAATAAGATCAAGATATTAATACATCTTGAGATACTCCCACAAAGTGGAAATCCCAATCCTCACTAAGTTACCCAAGTAAATCCAACACTCTCACCCTACACAACTATCTAGGTTGAATTTCAACCATCGGTCTTCCTGAGGTTATGATGTTTTAAGCATCTACTAATGACTTGCCTATACAAGTCAACAATGGATACCGAACATCATTTCCTCAATTCCAAGGTGAAGTGGTGATCACTAGTCTTCCATTGACTTGCCCATACAAGTCAATGGTTGATAGTGATACTTTCCCCATTGCAACTGATGAGGGACGGGTTGACCCAACCAAAGCTATGGGTAAGCATCACAAGATCACTCATAAAAATTTACCTTTTTCTACATACACAAACATACACATTCCCTAATATAAGAACCTTAAAACACTCCAAGATTGTATAATCAAAGCACTAACCAACTCATCTAATAGGTTAAGTGACTTTATAAGGATCACCACATGACCTTCTTAAGCATATAGGAAGAATAACTCCAACCATGGTTTAGTATGCATACTATCATACAAGGTTTCAATTTATTCTTAGAAAGATAACATAGACATATAGGTGGCATTTAACCATCATAAGGCATATGCATACATGCTATCAAAATAAGATTCCATAAGGATAGGTATATTTATACTAGGTTTAATTACAACCACCTAGATTACATTATGCAAACACAATCTCTTGCAAGGTTATACACAACCACACAAAATCTCAACCAGATTTTCAAAAACATGCCAAAAATTAGTGCAATGTGTCTAAACTCATCCAAAATATCTAAAACATAAAATCTGATACCAGATGAAATAACCCTAAATAATTTCTTTTTTTAAGTTATCTTTCAGAGTACATAATGAGACATTAAAAATCCCTACTGCATAAAATTAATGCAGTGCAATGTAACTCAACGAATTCTATGAGAAATAATAGTAAATTTCTAATAACATCTTGAATGGATAAATTTATGACCAACCAAAATGGAATGAATCACATCAAGACTATCTAGTAATCCAATTACTATGAAAGCAAAAAGGATATGATAAAATTGCAATATGTAAGGATAGAGGTCCAATGACCTAACATAAAGGTCCATATCACTTATCTTACTTAGGCAATCTTTATCCCATCATGAGATCAATGAGTGGAGGTTTAAAAATCATTGCTAGAGCTAATATGGCTTAAGCATAAGAGTCTCAAAGCCTTAAGGGATTCACCCAAGCAAATACCACTTCATGACCTACCCGCATAAATCACCATACCATGATCAAAGGTCCCTTAGGAGAACATTACGCTAATGTTTCCATAATTAACAAAGGCCACACACACAATTTGTAACTTCATGAAGAAAGATTTTTATTTATTTAAACTATATGAGATACAATAACTAAACTCAAGGTGGGTGATATCACACACATGAGTCCCCTATTAAAAAAGGGTACAATTGGCATTGGGAAACAATTACTTCTTGTAATCCAAGAATACCATCCTGTAAGC
Organism: Torreya grandis; assembly: GCA_037957365.1. NCBI lineage: Eukaryota > Viridiplantae > Streptophyta > Pinopsida > Cupressales > Taxaceae > Torreya > Torreya grandis. Next base: position 522,832 of record JARHVA010007705.1, on the reverse strand, counting down.
TAACAATAGGGTCTACACCTAAATGTTTCTTACTTATCCTTTAGTTATCATATCATGTTATTGTAAAAACATAGGTGCTCAAGCCATCCAATTATCATGCATATGACCATGCAAGATTTTATTACATAATTAGCCTCAAGCATTAAATTGTGTGCTCCCTAAGGAAGGCTATAAATTATTAAGTCATTGTCAACATGGACTATTTAATCATATAACTAGGTGTAATCATTAAGGTTTCCATAGGTCATTAAATCATTATTATAATTCTAGGATCATTATTGCTTTAATGAACACATATAAGGTATACCAATAATTCAATGACAAGGATAATCTTTAATTTTAAGTACACACATGTCTAAAATAATTAATACATATCTATTCTCAGTTAAGCATGAATGATAATATAGCCAACATCCATTAATCAAGAGTCTCATTATACATGTCTAAATTACTAGACTTTTATAAAACATGACATATATCTAAATCACTATAACACCATTAATAGTATAATCCATAATCCATAATAGGGCTCACACATGAAGATCATAAATCCATCTTACTTCATTGTTTAAGTAATAGAATTAATCCCACTAAAAATGACATTACAACCAATAAACATTCATTTCTATATTATAGGAATGAGAACATATTTCTTTAAATCATTGAGAGACTATTTGCATAAATTATTTACACCATATTATTTTTATCCAAGATTATAAACATGTTAAGACCGTGTGTTTAGTAACAAATCTACAATTAAAGAATGTCTTATATCATCATGGAAAAACTGATTGCATAAATCAAGTACAACTATTTGTTTTAGCTAAGGTTATAAACCATGCAACCATAAACTCATAAAATGTCATAATATAATAACATCAAGTAATATAAGTTTGATCATGAATCAAGTTGTATACTTTTCCATGACTACTAATTTAATCCCAAGTTTATCCCATTATCAATAGGTTCTAAAATAATAATATTTCATAATATAGTTATTTATCATCATGCTACTATCATAACCAAGAGATAAGTCCATATGTTAAATAGGAATTGCATGTTATGAATATGATAACACATAATATTTATCATGAAAATTTAAATACATAAGCACAACTCCATTAAGGAAATGCAAAACATCTATATGTTCAGCATACCATAAAACAACACCAATTTATTTTTATCTAGTTTTACTACTATAGACAAGTAGATATCACTTATCCTATATTAATTTATACAACATTCATGCATATATGAAATTAATAATCATATCACTAAGTTGACCCATGTGCATATTACATCATAAAATGACCAAGTATAGCATGCTACATATCAAGGGGAATAATTAGAGTTAGCTAAATAAATAAGATCTATGTAACCATATTCAAAATACCAACAATAAAATCATCATATACATTATTGTCCTTTTGTCATAATAATGTTATAAAGCTATATAAGGTAATAAAATTAACTAGAAAATGAAATTTTTAATCAATAAAGTTCCATCATTCTGACATCATATGTCCATAGGTATGGGTGAGACATAAGTCATCATATGAATATAGGTGAATTAATAGATAAGGATGAACACTGCAAGGAGGCACACCCCTTAAAACCAGCCCTATGAGCCCAACCTTTAGTGGCCCTTAACACCCATACCATCATCTTGGTGGAGGATTTTGGCAACCAAGTACTTGGGTGAGGTAAGAGGTATACATCAATACTGAACCACCTATAAGGACTTAGAAAAACACTAGAAATGATGAAAGAAATAATGCCAAAAATATAAAAACATAAAACTCATTCAAATCATGGGCTTGATTAATTCCTAAGGCATACATTAAGTTTTTATATAGAATGATTTACATCATAAATTAGAGTCTAATATAACCAATCCATAAGATTGAGAGTTTTTACCAAGGTCTAATGCTCAGGCCAAGAGGCTTATCAGAGCATAAAATAATTAAACACATGGGATCCAACTACCAATAACCACATAACTCAATTGACTTAAAAGGGGAAGGCATAACACTCACTAATATAATTTAAATTGACTTAGTTTTGACATATCCATGTACGACAACATTAATTTATTCACATAATTTAATAGATTTGAATAATGGAAAAGTGGCCTCATTTAACCAAGTAGAATAACGCAATAAATAGTCTTAGGCTAGTTATTTCAACCCCAATAGGTTGAGGATAATCCCACTCCAACCACAGGAGTACAACTAAGGTAACATGATTATTTGGTTTGTGACAGGGAAGAATCAAACAAAGTTCGCATATGTTTATTACATTGTGGCCAATGCCTTGCATATATATATATATATATATATATATATATATATATATATATATATGTAGATATGTATATACATATATATATATATATGTGTATATACATATACATATATATGTATATATATGTATATATATATATATATGTATATATATATATATCTGTGTGTGTGTATATATATATGTATATGTATATATACATATATACATATACATATATATATATATATATGTATATATATATGTATATATATATGTATATGTATATATATATGTATATATATATATGTATGTATATATATATATATATATGTATATGTCTATGTATATATACATACATACATATATATGTATATGTATATATGTATATATATGTGTGTGTGTGTGTATATATATTATATATACACACACACACACACACACACACACACACACATATATATATATATACATATATACATATACATATATATGTATGTATATATACATAGACATATACATAAATATATACATATATATATATACACACACACATACATATGTATATGTATATATGCATATATACATATACATATATATATGTGTATATATACATATATACGTATACATATGTATGTATGTATGTATGTATATATATACACACACACACACACACACACACACACACACACACACACACACACATATCACATCATAGATATTGCATCTAGAAATCTGCCTTAGGATTTTCTCTAACCACCAACTTAGTTTTAAATTTAAAATAGGGAATTATAAACATAAGATATAATCTACCTTAGGGATTTAAATAAATCTATGTTGTTTTCTCTTTTTAAACCATAAATCAACGTCCCTTACACACCCTACCAAAATTATAGTGTATGACAACCCATTAGGGGAAAATAGGTTAAATTAATTCATAAAAACATATTAGTTTAAAACCCGTATAATCAATCACTAAAATGAAATTGTAGGTTTTATAAAGTAGCCATGGTGTATACACATTGATTGAAATTAACTATTGTATGAAAAATAATATACTCACTAGTGGAGGGTTTGATAAATTTTTTTTAGGAACACAATAACCTAATCAATTCACATATTATAGTCTTGTGCCAAAAGGAATAATGGTGAATGTATATAGGTTCTAACCATAAACATTCTCATTCAACAAGATAACTAGTTTGTAGACAAAAGTGACTTATAAATTAGAAAATGAAGCACAATAGTTTTAATAGTTAATGGCTAAGTTGTATTATCTTCAATAGATTAGGTTAACCCTAAGTTTATTTTCCATTTCATCCTTTCATTTTTCTTGCTACATTCCCCTCCCATCCTGATCAATGCTCCATTCATGGCATCTCCCTTCTTCTTACAATGTTTAATCCTCTCTCTCTCTCTCTCTCTCTCTCTCTCTCTCTCTCTCTCTCTCTCTCTCTCTCTCTCTCTCTCTCTCTCTCTCTCTCTCTCTCTCTCTCTCTCTCTCTCTCTGTATGAGCCCCTTATGTCTCCCATATCTCATACCCCCTATCATTCCTTAACTGATGCCCCATGCTATACTTCCACCTATCATACACCATCCTTTACCCCTTCTTCCTACATGCCCAACCTTCCTCTTTCCTCTACCATATGCCATGCCTATCCTTGATTCCCAACCATAAAATAATATAAAAAATAAAACTCTCCATCCCTCCCAATTGATGGTCAATTCCCAGCCTCCAATGACTTCTTTTTCCATGCCAAAATAGAAATTATATATATATATATATACATATATATATATATACATACATATATATATATATATATATATATATATATATACATACATATATGTATACATATATATATACATATACATACATATATATATATATATATATATATATATATAATTAAGGATGAAATTTAAACTCATTCACCCTCCCCCAATTTGCTTCTCTCACAAGCCAATAGGGAAATAATAGAAAATAATTAAATAATTAATAATCAGATCATCAAATAATTTATCATCAAAATTATAAACTAATATCAGTTAACACAATCTATAATTAAATTATTAAAAAAATACAATTTTTAAAATAATAATGATATTAAAATAATTAAAATAATAATAATAAAATAATTAATAATATTATTGATCTATAAAAATGATATTAATAATAAGTGAGAATTATAAGATAATAATAAATAATAATAATAATAATCATTAAAATAATAATGATTACAAGAATCATAAATTGATGTGGATCTCAAGGTGGCCAAATTCTCATGAAGGTCACCAATGATGTTCTCCAAGTTCAAGAGACCCACATGGGTCTAGATGAACCTGAACCAATAACACAATGACTAAAAAGGTAAGTTGTTTCTTTATGGCTTAATCACCAAGTGATCATAACACTAGGAAGGATAACTAACTATTAAAATAACCTCAAGCACACTAAGATAGGCAAGAGGAACAACTATGTTAAAAATGATAATCCCAATAGGGAACAAGAAAAAAAACACACATTCTCAAAATGGGGTGAGGCCAATAATGACAAAAAATAATAACAAAATATAATACAAAAACAATGGCTTAATATCATATAGTACATGTTATACTTATTGAAGATACCTTCTGACTACTCAATTGCCTGTATCTACACCTGACCTGTCCAGACCCAACACTAAGCCTAGCTCATGGCCTGGTGCCTATATCCACAAAATAAGATATTATCAATACCTAAATGATGTCAATGTATAAATAATAACAATAATGATTTCAAAATGAATCATTAGAAATGAAATAACAAATCAAGTGTAATTATCTATACCTAAGAAGGGAACAAAGTTAGTCCTAATAACCGTGACCTCAAGCATGCCCTATGACATATCCTATAGTTGGAAGAGTGGGCATCAAACCATAACTAGTAAAACATGATATATCTATAAAATATAATAATGTAGCTAATTAAATCAACATATACATATAATAAGACAAAATGAATTCAGTGTAGGTAGTATGCATATTAGGATGTAATGAATCCAATGTGAGCATAAATCAAGACATAACATATCACATCATCTATCCAAGGCCCCTGTGTCATAACCATCTAAAAACAAAACCAACATCAATCATCATCAGCCCAAGTGCCTTCAAAAATATGGTAAAGTAAGCCAAAATCTAGTATCTACAAGGAGCCTCATAGTCATTTTGTGATACAAGAGAAATTTTATGAGAATTAAATGAATGTGTGTATGTTTTTTTATCTTCTTAAATGTGTTAGGTATCTACATAATTTATCCAAACATTTTTACATCACCCCAACTTTTAGTTTTCCTATCCATTTTTAGCTTTAGCATTATTCTTATACTCCTTTTCCTAGTTAATAAAACACTATCTAAGAGAGTTTAGAGAGAAGTGGTTAAATGTAATAAAGGTAACTAACCATTCATATAGATATTATCTCCATCATAAGGTCACCCAAAACTTGGAGATTTTTCATTTTATCAATAAAAGTGAGAACCGACATAAGTTCTTTGCAAGGTGCACTTATAAGTGATAATAGGCACCAATGCTTGACCTATTTATCAACTCATAATGCACTTTCACGTTGGGGGAGATTATTAGTGCCTACCTATACGAATTAATTTTTCATAAGTAAAGGAATACCCAATCTTATAATTTTTATATGATGTCTTACCTTCTAGACATAGTTATGGACACCATGTAATAACCCCACTGGGTTTTACTAGAAATTGTAATAATTTTTTTTAAATTAAATACACATATTCAACATATATATTTCACCACAAGAAACCTAACTATTAATCTTTAACTATATGTATTAATTTAGTTAATTGAAAAGTTTATAACTAATCCACCAAGCTAAGGATCACCATGAACATCTATATAAATCATCGAAAATAATGAACAACTATAAATACATCACACCATAAATGAAATAGTATAAATTCAACCATGACTGATACAACATTATAGCCTCTATTGTATAATTACAATGAATAAATGTTATAAATTCTAGTAGTACATAATAATATCACAAATGATAAAACATGATACCAAGCTCCTCTGAGCAGAGTCTCCACAACTCAAAAGTCTCCATGAGTTAAGTATCGATATGTAATCTCAAGTATAGTACTCTAACTAGGAGTGAGAGCATCATCAAAGAACTTTTCCACACCAACCATAGACCATATATCCATTGCACTATCTCCCAAACAATTGGATGAACCTCACTTCATGGATGGGTAGATAGTGATAGTTGAGAATCTAGAGTAACGAAATAAAACTTGTGTGTTGAATATATCTAATACATAATGTGTATCATTAAAAATTCTATTGTAATATGATATCTCACAAATATGAAAATTATATCAACATATGAAATGCCAATATTTATCAAACATTAATTAAGTCAAAGTTTTCAATAATAAATGAACCTTAGGATCTATCACATTCATACACACCACTCAATTAGATTAGCCCTTATCTTGCATTAATGAGACTAATTAAGATATTGGAATCCATTTATTGATTAATTAAGGTCATTAATGTGAGATTCAGTAATAATAATAATAATAATAATAATAATAATAATAATAATAATAATAATAATAATAATAATAATAATAATAATAGATTCATACAAAAATATTTCTATTTAGCAAATAAAAACTATGCTAAGTACATAAATATCACACACATTCATTTAATACATCAAATGAAGTGAAATGAGTCCATTTATGTAGTTTATTACATATAATAAATAGAATCCAAAAATAGTCTTAAACATACCATCCAAGTATAATCACATCAAAACTGTTAGTTACCCATAATACTAAGTAATTTATAATGTTATTTCTCCATGAATCAAACATTATATTTGAGGCTCATAAATTATTCATATTCCACATATAACAAAAGCCAATCCAAAACATCATAAATGTTTTATATTTAAACTCTTAAATACATTATATTAATAATTTGTATACATACATTAAGATATATAACAAGCATTCATTTACACACCACATGGTAATAATGCACAATAAAATTGATTATATGTATATATAGAAATGGTATAACTAATATAATTTAATACAGTCTACATGTGTGTGTGTGTGTGTGTGTGTAAATCTTATAATACCATTACAATATTGAACACTGCCATTTTGTATGCAGTATAATCCAAATATGACATCTACTGTCAAATATCTTAGGTCACTATTTATACTCAATGTATATGTATCCATGTAAAAAAATCATCCAATAACCCTTTAATAAATGGAATGAATCTCTTATACTTGTTTATTTTATGAAAGATACAAAATTTCATACACGGTATTATTTTACTAATTCATTTTAAATCAAATATATTAATATAAATGATTTAAAATTGATACTTTAACCTAATTTGAACACCCAACCAACTATACCCAATCAAGTTATAAACTTGGAATAAAATATCTTTATGCATAGTCATGTTTAATAAAACAACAAAAACACATAGCCAAAGACCAAACATGGGTATTGTTTATTACAACTAATAATTGGCCTCATAAAACAATGCAAAACACTCATTTAATCCTGAATACCCAGTCACTTTATTCACTAAGCAAATTATTACACAGCTCATACGGATCCAAATAATCAACATATGCGGTCACAATAAAATATAAGTGCAGTTCATATATATATACACATATCATACATAATCACAATAATCAATTCAACATTGATACTTTAACCAAATTCGAACACCCAACCAACTATACCCAATTAGGTTAAAAACTTAGAATAAAATTTAATTCAAGTATACTATCTTTATGCACAGTCATGTTTAATAAAACAACAAAAACACATAGCTAAAGACCAAAAATGGGTATTATTTATTACAACTAATAATTGTCCTCATAAAATAATACAAAACACTCATTTAATCATGTATACCCAGTCACTTTATTGACTAAGTAAATTATTACATAGCTCATACATATCTTAATAATGAACATATGTAGTCACAATAAAATATAAGTGAACTTATATATATATATATATATATATATGAACTACACTTATATTTTATTGTGACTATGTATGTTGATTATTTGGCTCTGTATGAGTTGTGTAATAATTTTCTTAGTCAATAAGGTGACTGGGTATACAATATTAAATGAGTGTTTTGCATTATTTTATGAGGCCAATTATTAGTTTTAATAAACAATACCCATGTTTGGTCTTTGGTTGTGTGTGTGTGTGTGTGTGTGGGTGTGGGTGTGGGTGTGCGTGCGTGCATGTATATATGTATGTATATGTGTGTGTGTGTGTGTGTGTGTGTGTGTGTGTGTGTGTGTGTGTGTGTGTGTGTGTGTGTGTGTGTGTGTGTGTGTGTGTGTGTGTGTGTGTGTGTGTGTGTGTGTGTGTGTGTGTGTGTGTGTGTGTATGTATATATATATATATGTATATATATATATATATATGTATGTATGTATATATATATGTGTGTGTGTGTGTGTATATGTGTGTGTATATATATTTATGTATATATATGTATGTATATATATGTATGTATATGTATGTATATATATGTATATGTATATATATATATATATGTATGTATGTATGTATGTATGTATATATATATATATATATATGAACCGTACTTATATTTTATTGTGGTTACGTATGTTGATTATTTAGATCTATATAAGCTATGTAATAATTTGTTTAGTCAATAAAGTGACCTGGTATATAGGATTAAATGAGTGTTTTGTATTATTTTATGGGGCCAATTATTAGTTGTAATAAACAATACCTACGTTTGGTTTTTGGCTGTGTTTTTGTTGTTATATATATATATATATATATATATATATATATATATATGTATGTATAACACATTAAACATTATTAAAAACTAAACTCTGCCATGCAAGCTTGATTTATATCCAGGTATGTTTATATGCATAAGATCAAGTGTTAATCTAAAGTTACTTATTCACCTACTCATCTTAGGTTACTTGATGTGATTAAACTAGAGTTTCCATACCCATTTATATAAACAAGTGTGCATAATATAACATATTTGAGAGTATATAATTGTACTATTACCTTGTATATACAAATCCATTGAATATGAATCCATGTAAACCCAATTGAAAACCATAACTGCTAATTTATTATACAAATATATTCATCTACAGAATGTATTACTAACAATTTCCCATTTAGAGCCTTATGGTTCATGTTATAGGCATATATATATATATATATATATATATATATATATAGTCTCTTATTAAATCTAAGAATTCAACATATAAGTATATTATATAAATATATATCTACACACACACACACATGAATATATGTATATATATCTAACCATATTTAACTAAGTATATACTCATGTATATATCTATGTGTATATATTCATAAACCCTAAAATCCATATTTTTTACCTAAAATTTTTGAATTGGCTCAAACAACTAAATGATCATACTTACAAACATTTCAAAGTTTATATTTCAATATACCCAAATGAATATATAACAACTTGTTTCAAAACAAATATCTCAAGCCAAACTATATATATACCCATCATAATAATCTCCTATATTTGAACATTAATATTTGAATTGTAAAGGAGGTTTAGGATAGAGCTTATAAATCCTATATCAATCATGTCCAAGACATATGGTTCTACCCCAACTTCCCCATGTTACCCTAGGTTGGATGTAAGGTTCTAGAGAGGTCGAGCCCTTCATAGGGCCCTATATACAACCCTTCATAATTTTCCAAATTTTATAAATAATTGAAAAACTAGTAACCTAAAATCAATTTGAAAATCCATTCAATAAAATTTATCAAACATAGTTATCGAATTATATAACCTACCTATCAATGTCAAAGAAATTGTATATATTCCTTTCTCTTTTCTTTAATCTATCACCTTTTTCTATTTTATCTCATCCTCTTAGTATGTTGTGAGTCATCATGTTCACAACCCCTTCTCCTTTTTTTATTCTTTTCCATCCACTTACTCACTTTCCAATCATCCACCATTAGCAACAGATTAACTGACTCAAAAATATGCATACCTAGATAGCTCAACTGACTTCCATAGTCCATTACCATGTAAATAGATCCACCTCTATAATTTTATCAAAAATGATGCTTAACCAAAGTCAACAAATGATTAGAAACCCTAATCATCTCAATGCTTCTATTTAACCCCTAAATATTCATGTTATATTCTTAATAAAACATTTGTATGACATTGTTTTAACACTATATTACTATCGACTTCACAATTTGACCAAATAAGCATAAGTCAAAAACTTCATGTTATGCCATGTAACAACTATCGACTTAGTTAATATTATCTTCCCATGCAAATTTGACCACTAAACTAATGTTTAAGCTACATAGTATGGTAATACTAATATGAAATCAAATACTAATGTTTTAACTTTAACATGCCATCTCAAATAAACATTTCAATTACATTGATTTCCCAGTCATTCAATAATAACTAATATCTAATGTTTTATTAATATACAATCTTTAGTCAAACATTTAATCAACTAAAATTCCTTTTAAAAAAATTATATTTATCTTTTAACATTTAAATTAAACCCTTATAATCATCATGATAATAATATTTAATTATTATTATCTATATCCTGTATATAAATAACAATGGAATCTATCTGTACCTTTTAATTTTTATAACATCAGAATGTTATTCTAGATAACCATTCCAAATAAGGTAGTAAGGTAAGCACAACATATATAAATTTACTCATTTTATCCAAAATATTATGTCAAAAATGATAAGCTATGTAAGATCAATAAATTAATGAAAAAATAAAATCACACAAAAATAATTTAAATGTAAAATAAAACAGACTCCAACTAACTATAAAACATGCAGAAAACTGGTTGTGGAGAACCAGCCAGGAGGTACAGACCCTAGAGGGACTGCAGGAGGTGTAGAGAAAAATGTTGGGCCAAAATTTTTGGCTGATGTAAATAATGGAAAACCTTCGAGCAGATCTGATCCTTTTTGTGGGATCAGTGTCTCCCAACTAGATTCTCCTCTCGTTGTGTTGGGGTAGGAGCCTAAAAAGGAGAAAGATAATGTGCATTTTAATAAGGAAAAATCCTTAGAAGTGCTGAAGGCAGAGTATTTAGAACAAAAGATGTGGTCATCTGTCTTTGGTAAGAAACCCAATGGAAAATCTCTTTTCCCACCGGTGATTGCTAAGTCTTGTTGGGAGAAAGGTGAGTTTCAAGTTTTTATTCCAAATCCTTTAATAGATTTTTCTGTGTCTTCTATGGAATTCACCTTAGTGGGTAAATTTTTAGGAGCAAGACCAGATCTAGAATCTCTTACAAAAATGGTTAAAAGGAAATGGGTTATTCGAGGAGAGGTAGAAGTGGCACCAATGTTGAATGGTTTCTTCTTGTTTAACTTCAATTGTAAGGAGGACATGAATTTGGTTTTGTGTGGAGGACCGTGGTCTTTTGGTAAATGTTCTCTCACTATTAAAAAATGGGAGCCTAACATGGATATCTCAGATTCTTTTTTCTTAACCACTCCCATTTGGGTTAGACTTCCTGGCCTCCCTTTAGAGTTTTGGCATGAGGACATTTTTAAAGGTATTGCCAGTTCTTTTGGTGAACTTGTGGCATTGGATAATGAAATGGCTACCAGATCCAAATTTCAAAGTGCTAGACTTTATGTTAAAGTGGTAGATCTGAATCATCTCCCAGAAAAAGTGGATCTAATATCTAAGTATGGCAAAAAACCTCAAGGGATTTTTTTTGAAGATTTGCCCAACTCTTGCTATGCTTGTAAGAAACAGGGGCATTGGGTTAAAAATTGTCCTTACAAAAGTAAAAATCATCATAGTAGTGTTTTGGATGGGAGAAATATCGAGGTCTAGCAAAATAAAGTATGGAAACCCAAAGAAGATAATTGACAAGAACAAAAGAATAATGAAGATTCTAAATCTCTACATGCTGAGGTAGATAAAGAGCTTTCTATTGAAGATCCCAAAGCTCCACATACTGAGGCGGATAAAGAGCTTTCTATTGAGAAAGAAAATTTTGAGAAAGAAGGACATGGGATGCAATCAGATACTATAATACCTGTACAAAGAATAGATGATTTGATACATTTATCAAAACAAATCATTTTCTATCAAAAGATAGAAGATCGATGGAGAGATGTAGATGACAAAACTGAGCTAGAGGAAGGAAAATTCTTGGCTAAAGATGGAAATAATTTAGAGGGAGTTTTTCTTTTTTCTCAGCCCAGGGAGATTCAGGGTGAGAATGATTACCCTTTGAATGAGCTTCCTGTAAATGATAATGGAGAAAACTTAAAGCATATTCTAAACCAAAGAAAAAAGGCTGAAAAAAGACCAATACTAAGGGGGTAGAAACTAGAAGCAGTAAAAAAGACCAGCAAACAAAGGTGAAACATCTTGCTTCTACTCTAGATAAATCTAGAAAAGGAGATGAATAGAATTTTAAGATGAAATCAGATGTTGGCTCTCCAGACAGACCTGGAAGAAGATCCTCTAAGAAAAATAGAGAGCTAGAAAGTATGCAAAATATTGCTGATGGCAGGCAGGCAACTATTATGGATTTTACCCCTAAAAAATAAATATCAAATCTTTATTTGGAATATTAGGGGGCTAAATATAAAATGGATATTGATGTTATCCTTGTTTTACCTGATTTTGTTGCTACTTTTTAGTATGTTTTAGGATTTCTTATCCTAGTGCTTGCAAATGCTCTATCTTTTTTTTAATTCTGTTATAGGGTTTCGGGGTCCCTTCAAAACCTATTTTTACCTTAATTTAAAACTAACTATAAAACAACACAATCATAAAATACAAATGTGGTGTGTGAAATGGTTTATCGATTTATTCTCTTGAGTCCCCCAACGTCTTCATCTAAACCACCCTCTTCAATGATTATCTCCCTCCATCACACTCTAAGGGAATAATTTGTGTTATAACCACCTCACAACAATGAAGGTAGTTATCTTGAAACATCATTATACCCATAAAATAATAATGTGGTATAATAATCAAACATGATCATAATATACAAAATGTAAAATTACTACTAACTCATATCAACTAATCATGTAAATTAAGAAACATAAACTATCCCATAATTAACATATGTTATTAAGCTTAACCAAATATTAGTTAATCAACTAATCAACCATAATAATCCATGTATCAAATAATTTATTCAAATTAGAGAGAAATCAAGATGTGACATCCTTCCCACTAAATCTAGTCATCATCCCGATGGCATTTATTCAAACATAAGTTATGAATTTAAAATATTATTCAATAGAAAATAATATAATATGCATAAATAAATAAAGCAAACAATTGTGGAAATATCATATAAAACTCATTAGAGTCCTCCCAAGTGGCATCATCCTTAGAATATTAGTCCCATAGGACCTTACACTATGACATTTCTCTATTATGCAAATAGAGTTTACGAGTGTCAATTACTATGATTGGTTCTACCATTACCACCCTGGTGCCCATAGCCTACAAAGCATTCCAACCAATACATGTAAAGGATCAACAACTTACTTTTTAAGATAAGACACATGGAAGACATTATGAAAAAGAGATAGAGATGGTGGCAATATATATATATATATATATATATATATATATGTATATATATATGTGTATATATATATATATATGTATATATGTATATATATATATATATATATGTTATAGGGTTGACCACTTCCAAAACCTTGAAGGGTCCCATATATCTTGGTGAAAATTTGACTGACTTCTTAAATTTAATCAAGATTTTCTAAGGCTTAACTTGCATAAACATATTATCACCAACAAAAATTTGCCTAGCTATTCATTTCATATTAGCATAACTTCTCAATCTATCATTGTCCATAGCCAACCTCTACTTGATTTTCCTGACTTGCTCTTCCATTTTTGAAAGAATCTTAGATCCAAATACTACCCTATCTTATAACCTATCTTAACTTATTGGTGTTATACACCATCTATATAATGCCTCAAATAAAGTCATCTTCAATGCTGATTGGTATCAGTTATTATAAGGAAAATAAACTAATGAAAGGTATTATTCCCACTTGTATTTATGATCCATACAATACATATGAAGTAGATCTTCTAAAACTTGATTAACTCACTCTATCTCTCCATTAGTTTATGCATGATATGCAGTGTTAAAATTCAACTACATACATAGAGTTGAATTCAGAGTCAACAAAAACTTGTAAATCATAATTAGATCTTGATCTAAAATTATATTCTTTATAAAATCATGTAATTAATACACTTCTTTCATGAATATTTTTGCAATCATAGGTGCATCATTAGTAAAATTGCCTAGTATGAAGTGGGCTACCTGGATTAGTTTATCAACTAATACCAAGATCATGTTATGCTTGTTTTATGATAATGACAGAATTTGGATGAATTCCATACTAATCACCTACCATTTCCATTTTGGTATGTCATATGAATATATCAATTCAACTAGATGAACATGTTTAAATTTCACATATTGACATTCTAGACAATGAAACACAAAATCTGCTACATCTCTCTTAATTCTTTTATAGGAATAGAGTTTTCTAATCTTAACCATGAGATTGGTTACTCCTAGATGTCCTAAATATGGGGCATTATATATTTACTTTAACACTATGCTCCTCAAATTATCTATATTAGGTAATGCATCCTACCATTATATAATAAAATACCATCATTTCCTATCCTAAATTCCTTATACCTAAGATTCTACACATTATCAAACAACACTTTATTGACATGATTGTATAATTAATCTCCTAGTGATAATTTAATCACTTTCTCTCTGAAATTACTCTTAATAGTATCTATAACTTCTATATACCTTCTATGTCTTAGAGCACTAGCTACTCTATTCTTATTGCCTTCGATATAGTTAATATTGAAATCATAGTTAGATAAGAAATCTAACCATAATCTTTGTCAAATATTTAAATTTGGTTGGGTGAAGATGTACTTGAGTCCCGATTTATCATAATTTAGCTCAATGATTTTCCAAATAGATAATGCTTCCAAACTTATAAATAATGCATAATTACCATAAGTTATAGGTCATGAGGGGCATAATTCACCTCATATGGATTTAGTTTCCATGACTCATAGGCTACCACTAAGAAATATTGCATAATAAATCATCCACATCCATCCCCATATGCATTAGTGATCACTAAGAATTGACCATTAGAATTAGGAAATCTTAGCATTGGTGCTAAAGTAAGCCTCCTTTTCAATTCTTGAAAGACTACCTCACACTTATCTAACCAAATGAAACTCTGATTCTTTCACTAAACATAGGTAATTGGATCTTATATCTTACAAAAAATAGAATGAATTTCCTTTAATATCCCATTAATCCCATAAAACTTCTTACCTCATACACATTCTTTGGTGCCAGCCATTCCATAATGGCTCTTATCTTTGTTGGATCCATTTAAATACCATCCACTGAGATAATATATCTTAAATAATGCACCTTATTTTGTAAAAATACCAATTTAGACAATTTTGCATACAATATATGCTTCCACAAATGTTTCAAAACCAATTCTATATGTTATAAGTGTTCTTCCTCATCCTTGGAATAAATAAGAATGTCATCAAGAAAGACCAACATAAAATGATCTAGGTAATATCTAAACACACTATTTATAAGATTGATAAATGTTTCTAGAGTGTTTTTCAATCCAAATGGTAACACTATGAATTGATATTTCCCATAAAGTCTTGAATGTTTTATTTAGAATATCTTATTCACATATCCTTAATTGGTGATAACCTACTCTAAGATAAATATTAAAAAATACTTTATCCACTCAAATTTTCTCCAAAATATCATCAATACATGGTGATGGATATTTTTCTTGATCATTGTTTTATTAAACATCCTATAGTTTATACACAAGTAAAGAGTGTCATACTTCTTCTTTATGAAGAGAACTAGAGTACCCCATGGTGACACACTTGGTTAAATCAACCCTTTTAATAATAACTCTTAAATTTATGATTTTAACTCAACCAATTAATTGGTTTTCATTCTATATAGTTCCTTAATTGTAGTTCTAATCCAGTTATGATATCAATCAAGAAATCAAACTCACATTTAGATGGAAATCCTAGTAGTTATTTTGGGAACATGTCATGAAAGTTCTCAAAAAAGGATAATCTTTGATAGATGGTTATTTATATTCTTCCATCTCATTTATCTTATCAATAAATTCCTATCATCCCTTTATTTGAGATTTATTGATTTGAATTGCATAAATCTACCTTAGTTTCAACTCCCTCTTCTTGCACTTAAGTTGTGTCTAATTTATGAAATCATCTTGATATTCAAACTTATTAAAAAAATAATCAACCTTGGATTTATATTTCACAATTCAATTGAATCCTACGATCACATCATATAATCTCAATGGTGTTGATTAAATATATACAACTATAGTGAGCTCAAGAAACCTAATCTCTAATTCAACTAGACACTTGTTAACTTTGACCTTTAAATCATTCCCATATTGTACTGACCATGGATTTTCCATTACTCCAACCATTCTAGACAACTTACGAAACAATATTGGATAAATAAAATAGTATGTAGCCCCTGTAACAATTAAAATAGAAAGTGGATGATAAAAAGAAAAACCTGCTAGTTCTATGGGCAAGGATTGATACTCAACTTGTATATTGTTAACAACTTCATGAATCAACTATTGAAATGTACCTTCTTAAGAAGTTTAACCCTTTTTATTTAATTTATCCTAATGGCATTCTTGATTGAAATGGTCACCTCCACAAATGACGTAACCTCTAACTATTTCTTTCTTCTCAATCTATTGGTTTCCCTTGAAACCACCCTTAAATCCATTACCAATTTTTTTATTCCCTAAACCACTGTTGAACTTAGAATTCTAATTATTGAACTGAACCTTGGAATCTCCACTCCTCTACCTTCAATTCTTCTTCTTGAAATTTGGTTTATAACTTCTAAATTTATATTTAAACTTATCTCTAGCTTGGGTAAGATATTTTAGTTTATATTCTTACTTTATCACCTTATTAGACACCTGATCCATGGTAGATGGACCATGCACATATACTTCATATCCAATTTGGAGTTTTGATCCCATGATGAATTTCCCAATTTTGAACCTCTCATTTACCTGATACTAAGGTACATACTTAAAAAAATTAGTGAATTTCTCCTAGTATTCATTCGCCATCAAATCCACTTGCTCAATATTCTAAAAATATATAAGATTTTAATCAAAGTAAAAATTTGGAAGCCATCATGACCTAAATAGTGTCATAAAATAATCCTAAATAGTGGTGGTTGAGTCGAGGTTCATATCGATCTTAATGTTTGTCCACTAAGTTATTGCTTCACTAGCAAGCTAATAAGCTCCCCAAACTAATTTCATGAATTTAAAATAATTTTAAATCTCAAAATACTTCTCCATTTCTATCAACCATGCTTCATCTCCATCCCCAAATATAGTTCCATTAAACTTGGGTGGATTCACATTTTTAATGTCACATGCCAACTTTGTATCTACTTGAGATCTCACATTCTATGGTACCTCCCCATGCCTCTATTATTGAAGATGATTTTAGTCATAAAGATGCTCTTTAGATTCCTCTTAAGCATTATCCTCTTAATGGCCGTGCACTTCCTATTCTAGGGCCACAATTTAGTCCCTAGTCTCTTTCATGGTTGTGAGGATTTAGTCCAAATTTGAAGCTTGCTCAATGACAAACTAATTTGAATCAATAGGGGGTTTGTTATTCAAAGTACCCTTACCTCCTAGTATAACACACACCATTTTTCTTCTTATTTATTAGGATAATAAGTTTTCATTAGTGGACACATTGATTCATAGAGTTTGAGCCTTTACTCTAATATCATAATGTAAAAACTCCATTGGATTATATTATAATATTCTAATATTATTTTAATTAAATACACATATTCAATATAAATATTTCATCATGAAAAACCTAACTAGTGACATTTAAATAATTATATTAATTTAGTTAACCAAAAATGTTATAACTAATCCACTTAGCTAAGGATTACCATGAACAAATATAGTAATAATGAACAATACTGAATAACCATAAATATTTCATCACATCATTAATGAAATAGTACAAATTTAACCATAACTAATACAACATTACAACCTATACTATAAAAGTAAAATGAATAAGTGTTAGAAGTTTTATAAATACATAATATATCACAAATGATAAAACATTATACAAATCTCCTTTGAGAAGAGTCTTTATGACTCGAGAGCCTTCATGACTTAAGAGTCTCCATGACTCAAGTATCAATATGTAATCTTAAGAGTAGTAATCTACCTAGAAGGGGGAGAATCATGTGAGAACTTTTCCACACCAATCACGAACCATAGATCCCCTACACTATCTCCCAAAAAAGTGGATGACCCTCTCTTAATGTATGGATAAATAATGATGGTGTAGGAATATAGATTAACTAACCAAAACCCATGTGTTGAGTATATCTAAAACATAATGTGTACCATAAATAAATATTTTTTAATATGATATCACACAAATATGAAAACTATATCTACATATGAAATTGAAATGTTTATCAAACATTACTTTGGCCAAAATTTTCAATAATAAATGATCTTTATGATCTATCAAATTCATACACACCACTCAATTAGATTACCCCTTATCTTTCATTGATGATGCTAATTAATCCAATGGAGTCCATCCACTACTTAATTAGGGTCATGGATGTAATATTTGGTAACAATAAATAATAATAATAAGATTAATAGATCCATAAAAAAATATTCCTCTTTAGAAAATTAAAATTATGCTAAGTATAGAAATATCACACACACTGATTTAGTCTATCAAATGAAGTGAAATGAATCCATTTATCTATTTTATTACATATAATAAATATAATACAAAAATAGCATTAAACATACCATCCAGATCTGATCACATCAAAACTTTTAGTTACCCATAATAGTAACTTATAATGTTATTTCTCCATGAATCAACATTATATCTCAGGTTCATAAATTTTTCATATTTCAAATATAACAAAATCCAGTCCAAAACATCATAAATATTTTATATTTAAACTCTTAAATACATTTTCTTAATGTTTTTCAATACAAACATTAAAATATATAAAAAAACATTCATTTACACACCACATGATAATAATGCACAACATACCTGAGTATATGTATACACGAATGGTATAATCAATCTAATTTAATACAATCTATAGCTATAACTTTTACCTACACACACACACACACACACACATACATATACATACATACATTTTTAAATATTTGAATACCATTATAGTTTAAAAAACTACCATTTTATATGTAGTATACTCCTAAGATGACATTCACTATCGAATATCTTACGTTATTTTATATACTCAATGTATATGTATACATCTAAAAAATAGTCCCATTATCCTTTCGTAAATGGAATAAATCTCTTATACTTGTTTTTTTTATGAAACATACATAATTTCATACATATTATTATTTAAAAACTCCTTTTAAATCATATATAATAGCATAATCTATTCAAAATTGATACTTCAAAAAAATTTGAACACCCATCCAACTATACCCAGTCGAGTTACAAACTGTAATAATATCTAGTTCAAGTATAAAATATTTATGCATAGTAATGTTTAATAAAACAATAAAAACACATCCAAATAACCCACTCATGTATTTTTATTACAACTCAGACTTGGACACATAAAATAATGTAAAACACTCAATTTATTCCCATATAACTAGTCCCTATATTGACTAAGCAAATTATTACATAGCTCATACAAATCCAAATAATCAACATATGCAGTCACATTAAAATATACTCACACTTCCTATATATATTAAACACTATTAAAAACTTAACTCTACCATGCAAGCTTAATATATATCTAGGTATGTTTTTATTCACAAGACTGAGTGTTAATCTATAATTACTTATTCACCTACTCATCCCTAGTTACTCAATGTGACTAAACTAAAATTTCCATATCCATTTGTATAAAAAAAATGCATAATATAACATATATGAGAGTATATAATTTGACTAATACCCTGTATATACAAATTCATTGAATCTAAATCCATGTAAACCCAATTGAAAACCATAACCATGATTTTTTTATACAAATATATTCATCTACAAAATGTATTACTAATAGTTTTCCATTTAAATCCTTATGGTTCATGTTATAAGGGTGTGTGTGTGTGTGTGTACACACACACACAAAATATCCTTTTAAATCCATAAATTCAACATATAAGTATGTATGTATATATATATATATATATATATATATATATATATATATATATATATATATATATATATATATATACATACATACATACATACATACATACACTTATATGTTGAATTTATGGATTTAAAAGGATATTATATATATGTGTGTGTGTGTGTGTGTGTGTGTGTGTGTGTGTGTGTGTGTGTGTGTGTGTGTGTGTGTGTGTGTGTGTGTGTGTGTGTGTGTGTGTGTGTGTGAGTATGTATATACATATATATCTAGCTTAATTTAACTAAGTGTATACTCATTTATATATTTGTGTGTATATATTCATAATCCCTTAAACCCATATTTTCAACTCAAAAACTCTGAAATGGCTTAAACAGTTAAATGATCATACTGATAAATATTTCCATGTCTATATTTATATATACCCAAATAAACACATAAAAACTTGGTTTGAAATAAATAACTCAATCCAAATTGTATATACCCATTAAAATAATCTCCTATATTTGAATAATGATATTCAAATTGTAAAGGAGGATTAGCATAGAGATTATAAAGACTATATCAATCATGGCCAAGACCTACAGATATACCCCAACCTCCCCAGGTTACCCTAGGTTGGATATAGGGTTATTTGGAGGTTGAACCCTACATACAGCCCTTCATATTTTTAAAATTTTTATAAGCAATTAAAAAACCAATAACCAAAACTCATTCTAAAAACCCATTCAATAAAAAATATCACACATAGGTATTGAACTTCAAAACCTACCTATGAATGCCAAAGAATTTGTATATATTCCTTCATCTTTTCTTCAAACTATCAAGTTTTTCTCTTTTATCTCTTCCTTTTAGTATGTCATGAGTCATCACATTCAAAACCCCTTATCCATTCTTTTCCATCCACTTACTCACCTTCTAATTATCCATCATTTATGGAATATTAACTGACTAAAAAATATGCATGCCCAAATAGCTCAACCAACTTCCATAGTACATTACCATACAAACATAGTCACCTCCATAATTTTCTCCAAAATATTTCTTGACCAAAGTCAACAGATGATTAGAAACCCTAATCATCTCGATGTTTCTATTGAACCCCTAAATATTAATATTATATTCTTAACAAAATATTTTCATACATTGTTTTATAAATATATCACTGTCGACTTCACAAACTAGCCAAAAAACCATAAGTCACAAACTTCATGTTATGCCATGCCACAACTATCAACTTAATTAATAGTAGCTTCCCATGCAAGGTTGACAATTGAACTAATGTCTAAGATACATATTATGGTAATAATAATATTAAATAAAAGACTAACGTTTTAACATCAACATGCCATCCCAAATGAACTTTGCAATTATAATGATTTCCCAGTCATTTAATAATAACTAATATCTAATGTATTATGAATATACAATCTTTATTCAAACATTTAATTGACTATATTACCTTTTAAATAAATGTTATTTATCTTTTGAAACTGAAAGTAAACCCTTATAATCATCATATTAATAATCTTTAATTATTACTATCTATATCCTTTAGATAAATAATAATGGAATTTATCTAAATATTTAATGCTTATAATATCAAAATGTTATTCTACATAGCCATTCCAATTAAGGTAAAAAGTTAAGTACAACATATATACATTTACTCATTTTAACCAAACTATTACATCAAATAAGATAAGCTACGTAAGATCACTAAATTAATGAAAACATAAAAAAATAGATCAGTCATTTAAACATAAAATAAAAGATACTATGACTACCTATCAAATAACACAATCATATAATACAAATGTGGTGTGTGTAACAGTTTTCAAATTCTTTCTCTCTTATCCCCCAATGCCTTCGTCTAAACCACTCTCTATTATTATGCTATCCCTACATCACACTCTGAGGAAAGAATATATCCACTAGCCACCTCACAACAATGAAGGTAGTTAGTCCAAAACATCATTATATCCATAAATAATATATCATAATAATCAAACATGATCATAATATATAGAATGTAAAAAATACTACTAACTCTTAGCAACTAATCATGTAAATTAAAAAACACAAATTATCCCATAATCAACATATGTCACTATGCTTAATGAAATATTAGTTAATCATAATAGTCAATGGATCAAATAGGTTATTCAGATTAGAGAGAAATTGGGATGTGACACACTATATACAAACACAATGAGGCTATGTGGGATCCAAATCTTAAATACATCAAGAATAAAATATGTGATGTCAACCCATTTGTCCATATATATGCTTATATAAGGAACATATCAAGAATTTAAAAATATTTGTATCCTCAGGTTTAGAAGGTAATCCATGGTGAACCTTTGGGTAGATTATCTAGGAACATCACTAGCACACTTAAGTATTTAGGTGATTACTACACCCTCCTACTTTTGATTGTATGTAAGAAGGATTTGTAGTAGAGGTTTGGTTGTGAATAATGAGAGGGTGTTTTACATTATATTATTTTGAAACTAATGGAAAGGCATATTTGGGACTCCCTAGTTCATGATGCAACTAAGATGAAGGAAGGAGAGGATAAAAAACTCCACTTGACACAAGCTTCCCTCATTTTAGAACTATTTGAGGAGCATTTTAGAGCACACCACCTTTCACCCTATTATGTGTAGAATAAGGTGGATGATTTTCATGACCTTAGACAAGGTAGTAACATAGTGGCACAATATGAATGTTAGTTTCCATATTTAATTAGGTATGTTTAGGTATATATAGATGAGATAATCTAGGTAAACATGTTCATTAGAGGCCTAAATATAGAGCTAGTTGGCATAGTGCACATTTTAGCTCCCACAACTCTAGAAATGGTAGTAAAAAGTCCTATTTAATGAAAGAGTCATGTGGGAATACTAAGGAATATCAAGAGAAGTTTCTACTTAAATTATAATCTTAGCATGACTCAAGGTCACAAGGTGTGCAACCTACACCTAGGGGAGGTTGGAAAGTATCTCAATCCAACTTTATATCACATCAAAAACCTTATCAAGAGAGAAACCATTCTATTCGTAGTCAGAATAGGAACCATTTGGATAAGGACCACCAAAGACATGGTGAGTCTAGAATCCCAAACTGTTAGAAGTTCAGGGTGATGTAGGCTACTTAGTTTGAGTAGGTGAGACTTGTATACATATAATATTTTAAAAATTTATCAATTAATAATGATATTTATCTTGAAAGAATCCATTGAGTCTCAATATCTCTAAGTTCACACCTTAAAGGGTACACTGGGAAAGGGGTGGGCATACCATTGGCATTTTACAATATTTTTATCCCTTTTTCCACTTGCTATCTACACACTTACCTCCTAAAAGCCATTCCCCTATGCTTTGCCTCCTATTTTTTATTTTCCTCTAGTCATCTACCAATTTCATTAGCCCTTTTCCTAACCTAAACCCAATTTTAGTAGTTTTCATGACTATGTCAGCCACATTGACCCTCCATTGTTATTTACAAAATCTTATTAAGAAATAAGTTGGCCATGGCTAACATAGTTCATTAGTTCATTATCTAGTTAGTTTTTTTTTTAATTTCAATAATAGGTTGACTAAGTCAACCTCATCAGGAAAAACTTTTAGAAGGTTTTAGAGATAGATCCACCTATACAAACACATTCATTTCAAAACTTCTAAGAGAAGAGAAAAATAATTAAGATATATTACGCATATTTCTATCAACCATTCTACTTGAGGAATAAACTTAGGGTTTCATATTTTATTTAGAGATATGGATCTTGTCTTGTGGAGAAGTTTTTTAGATACATTGATAGGTTATGTAGCCTAGAGTGTTGTATATTTATTAATGATGTCATAGAGGTGTCCAAGTGAGTTGATGAAGTTCATTTATAGTCTATGTGAAAATTATAAAGTGTGTAATATGTTTGTCCTAGTGTGCTTGAAGTATGCTTGGTCAATCTTTAGTTTTGGCATGATTAGAGATGTTTAGGGATGAGTATGGTGATTTTAGGATGTTAAATAGGCCCCTAAGATGTTTTATATGCTTTAAATGCTTATGTTCATAAGTATATTTCATTTGGTTGGTCATTGTTATCATCTAGACATTTTCGGTCTAGTGGTTGAAAATCTGAGTAGATAATTTAATGACATCACCATTACCATGTGTGGATGAGTGAAGGGGATTTGTTCATATGGTTATGATAAAATTAGTCACTATTTTATTTGTGAAAAATTTTATATCATGCACTAAAGTGCATCAAAAAATATGCAAGTGTAAAGTTGGGCTCCCAGGCAGTTTGATAGTGTTTTTCCATACTTAGCTAAATTTGCATGAGGCAAGAAAGAGTTGAGAAAGAAATTTGGTGATGGTATATCTCACACATGTCAATGTTTCAATATAATTTTATCATATGGGTTTATTCAATTTTATTCCTAGTTATTTTCACTAAATTTTATATGATGTGTTGAAGCACGTCAAAAGATATACATGTGTAAAGTTAGCCTTTCAAGTAATTATTGGAATTATTGTCTCCATGGTAGAAAATTTGGAGTGAGTAGATTAATGGTGTTATATCTCACTTATGGTGAATATTTTAGTATTATTTTAATACATGGTTGGATAATCCTATGTGAGGATATCATATGGTCTAAATTTTATAACATGTGTTTGAATGAAGCAAAACATATGGAGGTGAAAACTTTACCTTACATAAAAATTGTAAGGGTTGCCATAATTAGTCATTTTTTCAGAAGTTAAATTTTGAGCAACATTGACAAAGTGAATTGATCTAAGAAGTTAGGAAGTAGTGAGATGGTACTATGTGCAATCAAAAATGCATCATGTCTATAAATCAATCCTGGCTTAGAGAAGATAGAATAGACCTACACTTTCAATTGGGAATACACTTGTTAAGTGGGAGCATGACCAATATGAAGATCTACTAGACATGATTAGGGATCACTTGTCATAAAATATCATGCTAATAAGGGTTCGAAATCCTATAGTCTAACACAATTGAATAATAACCCTAATGGATTCCTAAGGTTTAAAACATTCACTTATTATAATAACAAGAAAGTAGATATAATCTAGTGCACACCAAAGCTTGTAGCACAAAGTGGGGGTTAGAATCAATAAAATAAATATGTATAGGGAACTTCAATTAAAATATGTATGAGTAACACCCTAATATATTAAATATGAAAGATAGTATTATTTGAGCCAATACTTATGCTACTTCTATCTACTAAAAGTGAGGATAACAAAGTTAGAATATACTAACCTGAATATGAACCCAACGAGACTCAATCTCTCCCTTTCCCAAAGGGGATTGTTAAGAGGTTATTTGAGTTTATAAGGATCAATAAGAAAGGCTAAATTATTCAATACCTATCCACAAGATTAGATTCTCCAAATAATAAATCTAAGCTAAGTCTCCTCAAGTAGAATGGTAAAAGAGTATATTATGAATAAGAACAAATGAATAATAAATCTTGATTACACATATGAAATAATGATGAAAATATCTTGTATATATAGGCATATTTTATCCTAAATAATTTTAGAAAAATTGTTTGTATAGGGTTGACCTAGTCAACCTGGTGTGTTTTTGGGGATAATTCACTAGGTTTGAGATAGTTCAGATAAAAGGCTAACATGCTAAGAAAGTGAAAAATACCCTAAACTATACCAGGTTGACCTAGTCAACATAGTATATCCAACTAACCAAAAGGGGTTTAAGATTAAAAAAAGAGTGAATAAAAGAGGAAAAGACTAGAGGGGTATTAAAGGGAGGAAGAATGGCTTAGGGAATGGTTTTGGGAGCTGGTTGGATTGGTAATAATATGGTAATAAGGGACAATAATCTTATGAAGCACCAAAGGTCTACCCACCCCTTTCTCAGTGTACCCCTTAGGGTGTGCACTTTGAGACATTAAGTCTTGATGGGTTCTTGTAAGATGTAAAGAATCAATATTGTATAAAAAGTTGAAAATAATATGTGTATACATAGTCCCCACTTGAATTTCATCATGTGTCACTAAGGTGTAACAAGGGATGGTGCTTCAAAAAATAACATAGTAACACACAATGCTAATGCTACAAAAAATTTATAGTATTTTAAAGCATAAAATAAATAAAATTAAATGAATGAAAAGGGAAACTAATCTAAAAAGTAAATGTGATGTGTAACTTTACTTTCCTTTATTTTAGGATGGTTTTATATTATGTTGTTAGTTTAGATTATGTAGGGTGTAGAGACTACTTTCGAAAAACATAAGAATACACAACTAAAGAGAAAAACAAACAAATGTAATAAAATCCAAGATAAATGGTGATATGAGGATGGGACATACTTGGTAAGTTTTTTAAGATGGGATGATAGGTGATATGTTATACCAAATGACCAAGTCAATAATAAGAGTAAATTAGGTAACCAAAAAGCCAAGGCTACTAAAGACTGAAAAACTCAAACAATTTATCCTTACATAAGAAAGGTAAACTCACCAAGTCAAACCAAGGATACATGTAAAATAGGATGACAAAACAAAAAATAAATGAATGGTAAAAGACTAAACAAAATGGTAAAACAACATTGATGAGTGAGAAGTAACAATCCACATCTTAATCATCAATGAAAAAAAGTGGATAAAAGGGAAAACAACATTGATGAGTGAGAAGTAACAAGCCAACCTCACTCAATAATGTAAAAAGTGTAAAAACTCATGTGTCCATAACATAAAGATAGTAAAATGATGATAAATGGTAAAAATAAAGTAAAGTAAGTCTAAAAATGTAAATCATGGTGTAAAAGAAGGAATAATCTATAGTTGCTTAAACATGTTTCGCTCTAAGGATAGATAAAATTGAAACAAATTAGTGATAGCATGTTTTTAAGAGATGAAGAAGATAGAATTAAATAATAAAAGAAAATAGATTTGGAATCATATTTTCTCTATCAAGGGGGGATATGAAATGGGTGGAGGGGAGAATGAAGGAAAAACCAAGGTAGAGAAACTCTTCATCAAAGTCAAGACACTCAAATTTGTCAAAACAAGAGGACTTTTGACCTTAAGGAAGATGAATCACTTTTCTTAACTACACAAGTCTTAGGTCAAAAAATGTAGTATATATATCATCCCATGAAGTCTATATGCATGAAATGTAAGATGGACATACCGCCCCATGAGGTGTTCCCTATTCTTCAGGACCCCTTATAGAGTCATCAATCTGATGTGAAGATTGGTTACTTATGTGAGAAATTAGGTATCTCCATAGAGTTTTTTTTAAATTCCCTATTCCAATCTATTGGCCTACCATACCCTAAAGGACCTCAGCTCTATGTGAGGACAATCGTGGAGTTTGAGATTCGATTAGAGATAGGAGATTTTCTTGTAATCACATATTTTGGTGTGAATTTGACTTTTGAGATTTGTATGTTGCCTTTTAGATATATTTTCTTTTTATTTCAAATTATTTAGATTTTAACTATCTTGATGGATTTTTCTATTCCTCTTCTATACATAATTTTAAAACCAAACATGGATGTTAAAGATTAATTTCATTTGACTACTTGGGACAATATTGCTAAGAGATATAACTTAAAAGAGTATGGGGTCTAAGAGTCTCATAAATCTAGGTGAAATAAAAGTGCTATCTTGACTTTGACCTTGTGTTATCCAATATGGAGTGAAATAAAAGGGGGAATCAAGTGGAATGACACATGGAACAATTTAAATTACTTCAAATCACAAAAAATGTGCCAAAGGGAAAAGAGGGATGCAATTATAGTAAAGTGTGATTATTTATCATAAGAATGAGGGAAATGCAGGAAAACATGCTAACATAGATTGTTATGCATATTTCATCTAGCAAAAAAAGCAAAAGCTAAATTTGAGAATAAGGATGAAGAACATGAAAAGGTGATAATTTTATGAGGAGGGTCAGGTCCTATCCATGGTCTTACATTCTAACTACATAAAAGATAAAACCAACTGGTTTCAACAAGTAAGATGAAAAATAATTTTATATAAGTAAAAATATGGTAATTTTGTGAGGGATGTCAGGTCCTATCCATAGTCTTACAAAGCAAATCAAAAAATAAAAACTCAAGGGATGCCAAAACAACATTGGCAAGCAAAAATTATGTGAAAAATAGATAAAAAATGGTGGTTTTGTGAGGAATGTTGGAACCTATCCATGGTATTACAAAGCAACTCACAAAATAAACCCAAGGGATGCCAAAACAACAAGAGAAAATGTAAGAAGATAAAGAAGACTATGGTACATCAAAAAACCAAAAGACTAAAAGGGAGCACTAATGGTTTGTGAAAGGAGAGGGAACTTATTGTAAAAGGAAAGACCCATGCTTATGTAACCTACAAAAAAAATTAGATAGATATATATAGAAAGCATGAAAAGAAGGAAATGTTTAGGTAGAGTACTTTTTAATGAATTATGCATTGGTGGGCTCTTTGAAAACATGGCCTTCATTAGTTTGAAGATGGTAGGTTCTTGGACCAATAATGTCTTTAACAAAATATGGGAGCCACCATTTTTGGGTGTATTTTACTTCTTTATCATGGGTGTAGTCTAATTTAAGGACAAGATCACCAACATTAAAAATTTCAACTTTAACATGTTTATTATGTTATCGAGTAATATGAACCTTCTATTGGTGCTTATGTTATAAGGTGGAAAGATGAATTTCATCAAGAAGAATACGGGCATGAAGATGATATTAACACAATTATTCATCAATAATAATTCCATGAAGAGATATACAAAGAGAAAGAAGTTCAACTTCTAAAGGAAGAACTAACTCAGAACCATAGACTAGTGAAAATTGAGTTGCCCTAGTGGTAGTACATATGCTAGTTTGAAAATCCCAAATTGTAGGGTAAAGATGAATATACCAATCCATGTGGGTTTCATGAATTATATTTTGAAAATTTTTGTTTGGAATTTTATTAGTGGCCTCAGCTTGACCATTGAATTATGGATGATAAGGTATGGAAAATTTGTGATTGATCTTGAATTTGTTATAAAGCTATTTAACATGTTTGTTTTTGAAATTACCACCATGATCTAAAATGATGGTATGGGGAATGCCAAAGTGGAAAATAATTTGGTTAAGAATAAATTTGTAAATGGTAGTTACAATGACCTTAACAAGGGGCATGGCATATACCCACTTGGTAAAATATTTGGTAGAAGTAATGCTAAAGACATGTCCATTATGGGAGCAAGGAAGTTTACCAATGAGATAAAATCCCCATGTGGAAAAAGGCCAAGAAGATTTGATTATAGGACTAATTAGGAATGAAATAGATAATTTTGGTGGGATCAACATCGATGCCTCTTTATATTCAATTATTACTAATTAGGAATGGGCATGTTGATGATACAACTAATTTTGGTGGGATCAACATCGATGCCATGGAGAGAGACTAAAAATCCTAATAATTTTTTATATGTGAATCTAAGGACACTTTTTTAATTATTAATTCTAACTTTATATTTAATAAGATGGTCAAAGATGATAGTAAGATTAGAAAGATGATTTTTATCATGTTTAGATTTAGCAATAAGATCATCCACATATGTTTCAAAAAATTTATGAATGAGATCATGAAAAATGTGAGTCATCACTCGTTAATAAGTGGTTTCAGAATTTTTGAGGCTGAAGGGAATTTTGACATAGCATTAGGTGCCCAATTCCATGGTGAAAGTAGTCTTATGCTAGTCCTCAAGAGTGATATGAATCTGATTATAACCTGAGAAACCTTCCATAAGAGATAACATTTCATAACCAACCATGAAATCAATGATGAAATATATTGAAGGTAAGAATAATTAATCCTTAGGACAAGCAAGATTAATATTGTGGAAATCAATACCAATACAAATGACCATAGTGACTTTCATCTGAATAGGGATAATGTTAGAAACCCATTCAGAATAATCCACTAGTTTGATAAGTTTAACATCAAATAATTTGATAATTTCCTTATGACATAATTTTGAAACTTCAAGAAAAAAAATTATTTGATTTTTATGCATAGGCTTAGCATTAGGATAATTAATGATAGTATGTACCACAATGCTAAGTTCAATACTAGGCATGTCTTCGTAGGACAAAGTGAAATCCTCATAGTATTTATCAAAGAATAAGATTAAATTATCATGTTTGATAGGTGAAAGATCTCAAGAAAATATGATAGGTTGAGAATAAGATGGAGTAATATATTAGATATGAGTGATTTCTTCAATAAGTGTATCATTTCCATCTTGAAAGTGGTATGGTGCATTGGGTAAAGCAGAAATTGAATTTGTTTTAGGATCAATGCTAGTAATGAAGTTGTTGAAGAAAGGAGTTTTAGTCTTAAAATTTCCAAGTTTATGATGTTGTCAAGGAAGTTGAGGTTTTAAATTATAGAGTAACTCAAGGATATCTTCATCACTAGGCAAGGTAGGAAGAGGACCATAATACTCAATGTCTAATTCAAGATCTAAAATTTGATTTCCATGGTGATCAGACTCAAAGTGTATCTAATGAACATCAATGGCCTTGGCATCTAATTTAATTTTAGGAGTAGAAGATATTGTAGTATTAGTTAATTTATAAATAGGATAAGGATCTAATGGAATGATATGATCCAAAGGTGGACGAATTTTTGGATATTTGGAAGGCATTATTTTATTCTATCACCCAAGGAGTATTGATAAGAGGTAGATTTATAGGAAGTACATGACCCTTAAGATATAATGTATGATCCAAAAAAATGGTGTGCACATCTTGATTAAAATCATGAATTTGGTCTAAAGGTTTTTTATAATGCTAGACATCCAAGTCTCGAGATTGAGCTTGGGCCATGATATAGTTATCATCATATGTTGGAGAAATAGTACATGCTTGAGAATCAAGGGGAGTTTTAGAGGATGAAATCCAAATATTAATAAATATATGAGGAGACATAATGAGAGGATCTTAAAATAATTTATTCATTCCAAAATCATTGCAAGTGAAGGCATCTTTCGATAGAGAAGGCTCCTAAGCATTGCACGGAGGGGAAAAGTCAGTAATCTCATATACGATAGGAATAATATGGTCTCTTGGTAAGAGAGAAGAAGGAAGCCATTATGAAATATATGGAGGTAACTTGGTAGTATTATAAGTATTTTTTAAATCATTAGGCTCATCATCATCAAAATCCACAAGATTAACTTGTAAATCAGGATTCATGTTGATGAACTCAGGTAAAGGAGCACTATTAATTTTAAGAATTGTAGGAATATGATATTGAGGTTTAAGATTAGGTAATTGGATAATCTATGGATTAGGGTCATCTTCATGCTTATACCATTTTCAATTATGTAATAATTTAATACATTGACTACTAGAAGTAGCAATGTCTCTCATTTGATGAGTCCATAGATGACCAAGAAGGATATTGTAAGATAAAGGGAGATCAAGGACCATAAGCTTGGTTCAAATGGTCTTAGGTCCTATGGTTAATGTAATATAGATAAAAACAAGTGTATTTTTATTAGTCTTGTAAAAAACATGACAAGTAAGATCAATTTTCTTGAGATGATCATTGTTATAACCAAGTTTTTGTATAAGCCATAAATATGTGACAATAATACCAGAACTTCATCAACTAAAAATTTAAAAATAAGAGTGGTCAATCATCAGCATGAAAAGGACTTCCATCATTGATCATGACCTCTTTAAGAAACTCAATGGAAGGTTTGGAAGAGGGACACAGAGTTTCATTGGTATTGACATTAGTAGGTTGAGATTTAATAAAAGGTGGTTCTTCATCTATGAAGGATGGATCTTGATTTTCTTGAAGTTGTTGCATAAGGAATTTATGATGATAGGGTGAAGTGTGAATAAAATCCATAAGAGGAATCTTACAAGACATATATTTGATTTATTCAATAAAATTATAATGTGATTTAGAGGAACCAACATGAGGTTTAGAAAGTAAATTAGTTTTGGAAGGTACATATGTGGTTGGAGGATCAGAAGTAGGGAGTTATTCCTTAGGTGCTTTCAAATCAACATTAGTGCTGGTATTATTTTTAAGAATTTATTCTAAATATGGATTTTTAGGATTGGTAATAGGATCTTTATGACCTGATTTATGATGATAATTGACCTTGGCAATGTTGACATATTGAGATTTTTTATAATATTTGTCATAATCAGCATCGATGGCACAAACATCCTTGACATTTTCTTGATTATTTGAAGAAGATTTTTTGTTATTAGAGGTATAAGATTTAAAATTTTATCATTTTTTGAAAACAATAGTGTATTCTTGATGGTGAAGATTGATCATATCTTCATGATTAAATAAATCATTAATCATATAGGAGACAATAATTTTATTGAGCCCTCTACAAGATTCATGAGAATGCCCAATGTTGACATGGAACCAAAAAATGATATTAGGGTCATAACACTTAGGAGTGGAATTGGGATTAATGGAGGGTTTCGAGAGTGATAAAAATTATTTCATTTACTAAATTGTAAGAGGTGTATGAGAAGGTAAAGGAATATCAATGTTGGCAACTCATTTAGTTTGTAGAGCATTACTAGTGATAACATTATAGGTTTGGAAATATCCTTTTAGGAGTTTAGGATTAGGTTTAAATTACTTCATAAGAAAGACTTGCCACTTATCTTGGTCAAGAGCTTCATTAAGTGTTTGGGGAGCAAAGGTTCAAACTTTATATTTGAGAGTAGGAGTCAAAGTAGTGATAAAGAGTTTGAATAAGTTATCATTAGTCATGTTATGGTCAGATTTATGAGATAAATATTTCCATATTTTGATAAATTCATGAGCTGATTTAGTGGGAAATTGATTAGTATTGATGAAGTGTCTAAGATAATTTTTAGGATCATCATTGCATTGAAACTCTTTAACCAAAAGATTAATCAAATCTTCAAGTTTCCAAATAGAATGTTGGGGAAGTTAATTATACCATTCTAATATATCACAAATAATTTTTTTGACTAAGAGTTTAGTATTGGAAAAGGTATTAGTTTGGATCCATTCTTTGTAAAGGTTGTCAAAGGCTTTAAGAAATGAGGCAAGGTCTTTAGTCCCATCATATTTAATATTTGGATATATGTTACCAATATCAATGGAAACAATGAAGGGAGATAAAAGCTAATTTTGCATGGTTTGATGCATCTTTTTGTTCATTATGGGTTGAGAAATAACATTCCCTGAGGCATCTCGAAGAGGTGGAGGAATATAATTAGGATTAGCTTGAGGATGAGTATTTAGAGGTTGATTATCCACATTAATTAAGTGTTTTTGAAGTTGGATCATTTGGTCAATATTATAATTTTACATAATATTCATTTGTTGCATGACTTGGGCTAAAAGTTGGGTTGTATCAGGAGGTGGATTGGTGTTTGTAGAATCACTCCCCAAATTAGTATTAGGGAGAGAATTGGAAGATGGGTTGTTAATGAGATTGTTAAGTAAAATCATATCAATCAGTCCCACATTAGTTTAAATATTTTAAAAAGTTTATTGGTAAGTAATGAAAGGATTAGATCCATGAACTTCATCTTGAGGTGTTATTTGTACCATATTATAGTTCATATATGAAAGAAGAGAAGAGGTGCCCCAAGAGTGATGGTGCTCTTGGAAAGAAAAGAGAGGGAGAAATGAACATCCCAAATGTATTTAATCTATCCAATAAGATTCTAATAGGAGACTTCATTCTGACTAAAGAGAGATGAACATAATGTAGAATTGGAAAGATAAGGAACTAGATTGATGAATAGGAAAGCAAAACATAGTACAAGGTCAACTGGGTCGACCAAGGACATAAATAGGCCCTACAAACTTTATAGGGTCAATTTGATAGATCCATTATAGTGAATAGAGGGGGAAAAGAGGGAAAAGGAGAACTAGGGATAAAAAAGGTACAGTGTTGACCTAGTATAGCAAATAGGGAGAAAGAGAAAGATGATAATAAGTTATGAGTCAGAACAAGACAATTTTTCAACTAATTTTGGAAAGTAAGAGATAAAGGAAAATAAATAGTCAATTAGATCAACATTTTCCAATCTAATTGAGATACATAAAATAAAACCTTGGACTAATGTTAGCTAATGCAAGTTTTTACACACATAATTGACCATAGAACAAATAATCAACTTGAAAATTAAAGAGATAAATAATTGGTCAACCTAAGATTTTTTATTTAGATTATCAAGAAATGATTTTAAATGTTTTAGATTAAGGTAAAAACAAGTTTTGAAGGGACCCTAAAACCCTAAAACAAAGATAGAAAGATGAAGCATTTACGACCATAGGCAAAACCTAAAACCTACTATAAAGAAGTAACATAAACAGGTTTTATATGGACCTGAAACCACCAGAAAGACCACAAGTCAAGACCCAGGTTTTACATAGACCTGGCTACACCATAGTCAAAAGATTACAAAAAACCAAGAAACAGGACTAGATAACACAACCAACTAGAAGAACGAGGCTATTCTTCTAGTTCCAAAATCATTTTCACTACTTCCTTACCTTTCACAATAGTATCTTGAATGGTAGTAGCTGCCGACATGGCTCCTTCTTGCATAGCTTTCTTTCTTGAGCTTTGTCTCATCCTCTTGCTATGCCCCTCCAAGGATTTGATCTCCTCATTAGCTCTTTTTCCAATATTAACAGCTGCAGCACATATGTTGGATGTAACTTCCTCCATTTTCATTCTGCTCTCCTTGATGAGTTCCCTTAGGTTGTTCTCATAGTCTTTGAGCTTGATGGGGATGTCTCTCATCTATTTTTACATATTATTGATTTTGTTCCAAATTACCTTTTGGTTGTCTTCCATTATTTCCATTTTCCTTTGGAGATCCATTATCTCCTTAAACATCCATGAATCGAGTTGGAGGGTAGCCTCTGCTTTGCAATTAACCCATCTTGTAGGTGTGTGCCTTCCATCGTTTTGCCTTTTATCACTCCACTCTTCTGTGTTCTTATTAGGACTGTTCCCACCTTCTTCAATGTGGTCTTCTCTTCCCCTTTGATTTTGCTCCTTAGTTTCAGCTTGAACTCCCAAATCCTTTTCTTGGTTGTCAGCCTGAACTGTGTTTTCCCTCTCATTTATCAAAACAGGGTCCTCAACCGAGTCATCCAGGACTTTATCATCCTCAAACACTTGCTGGTTTTCCTCAGAGTCATATTCACTATTTTCAAACTTCTCCTCTATGTTGACTCCTTTTT
Organism: Torreya grandis; assembly: GCA_037957365.1. NCBI lineage: Eukaryota > Viridiplantae > Streptophyta > Pinopsida > Cupressales > Taxaceae > Torreya > Torreya grandis. The sequence goes on along the minus strand of JARHVA010007705.1, from coordinate 486,796 downwards.
TCTCATTCTTCTCTTGATCTTCTTCTTCCTCATTAGAACTTGAATTCCTGCTTTCTGTTCCTCCCTCTTCCTCCAAGCTTTCCTCCCCAGACTTATCAGTTCTCTCCCACTCTGTATCCTCATCAACATTCTGAATCTTGACACTAGGGGGCTTGATTTTATCTTTCCCTTTAACAATTTCACTCTTGTTACTCCATGAATCCTTATTTTTCCCCAAATAAGGGTTCATAACCATGGCCTTGTTCTTACAGTAGCCTTTAATTATCAGAATTAATCCTTCATGTAGAATAGGACATGTTTCCTTCTTCCTGTGAGCGAATAAACTTTGAACCAAAGAGAAACGCAGATAAAAGGGAAAGTAAATTCTTACTTTGTGTCTGAAATGATTTAGGAATACAAAGTGGAATTTGTGGACTCTCTTGCTTCTTCCATCGAGTATGAAGTACTCCCGAATACAACATAGGACATCCCTCCAAATGCCCTTAATCTATTCTAGTTCAAAGAAATCCCCATTCTTTTCTAACTTCTGCTCTTCAACATCCATCTTAGGGAATTTACAAAAGGCCTCATTTGAAATGCTAGTCTGCTTGGAGAATTTTATTCCTTCCATAGGCAGCCCCGTAACCTCTGCTATAAATTCCTCTATTAGATTCACTGTGATGCCATGCAGAGTGACCCTATCATCAATCCAGTTTTTGAAAAAAGCCATTGTTATATGAGGTTTTGAACCATGGAGCCTTTCCATGTAGTTCACAACCTTCCCTTTCTACAGGATTTTCCAGACATCTTGTTTCGCTCTCCACTCTTCACAGTTTTTGGGTTCTTGCTTCCTTGGTTCTCCTTTCCTTACGCGAGCCATGTAGATTTCCTTTGATACCCAATCACTGTGAACTATACAATGATCCCACCTACTACCAATTTGGTTCAAATCTCACCTTTTTTTAGACATGTTCAGGATCTGCTTCTCATTCTCGAGGGCCTTCCTTATTAATGATTGTAAACCTTTCTCCGCGAAGCCACTCCTCCAACTCATTAGATTTATATTACAAGCTAATCTTTCCCTCATTTTCATGAATTGCATCATGATGAATGAGAGCTTTAAGATCCACATTCTTTTTTAATGTTTCCTGCCACCTCACTTTGTGTTCTGTTCAGACTGCATAATTTGTTATCCAATCTGCCACTCCATTAGCTTCACGGTAGGTGTGGGTAATTGTTAATTTTTCAAAAAAAATTATTAAATTCTTCATCTCCATCACCATAGCCTCTATAGTCCATAACATAGAATTTTTATTGTTTAGAATATTTATGATATTCAAGGAGTCCCCTTCTAGCCATAATTTAGAATATCCTGAATCCACAGCTAGTTTGATGGTTTGAAGGGTAGCAGAGGCTTCAACAATATGACAATTCAACTTTCCAATGGGGATTGCAACAACATCGATTACATTTCCCATATGGTTTCTCAAGACTCCTCCACATCCTGCATTCCCCAAATTCCCTTTAGTAGCTCCGTCAAAGTTTCCTTTAATCAACCCTTGAGGGGGGACATTCCAAGTAACGCCTAGTCTAGGATTTCCAGGTTTACCATTAGAATTTTCCGTTCTTAAGGGATTATCCACTTGAAAGGTTGGGTTTGGATTCCTTTGAAATGAAAAATTCTCCTTAATAGCTCTAATGATGTTCTGCCCCACCACCTATCCAGGAAGTTCTTTACTTCTAAAAATTTGGTTATTTCTTTCCTTACATATTCCCCACCAAATATGGGGAAGAGTTAGTTTCCATAAAAATATAACTTTAGGATTCTTTGAGGGACAATACCAACTTTTAAGAGATAGTTCCACATTTTTGTGGTGGATCCAAGCAATACCCCACAAATTGAGGATTTCTTTCCAAACTTGCTGCGTAAAAGAATAGTTAACAAACAAGTGATCTCTATCTTCAAAGCCCTTCTTACAAAGAATACACCTATTCACAATATATATTCCTCTTTTCTATAAATTGTCCAGAGTCAAGATTTTATTTTGGAGGAGGGTCCAGAAGAAGATTTTGATTTTAGGGATGAGCCCCTTTATCTAGGCCTTTGTCCATAAAGGTTTGTAGCCATTTCCCTTTGAATTAAAAATGGAAGAAACTTTAAATTGTCCACTAGGCTCATTATGCCAAACAATCTTATCTTCAAGATTAGGGTAGAGAGATATAGCATTTAGGCATAATTGTATATTATTGAAATCTTGATCAAGATCAGTAAGGTTCACCCAAGAGTTGTTATGCCAGTATTGGTTAACCATTATTCCCACTCTTTGATTACATCGGTTTATTGCTTCTTTATCTTGGATTTCATCTATCAAAGGTTTTCCTTTTAACCAAACATCCTCCCAAAATTTCACCTTTTTTCCATTGCCAACTTTCCAAGAGCTTCCTTCTTATAAAACTTGTTTAGTACCCTGAACTGCCCCCCATATGGCAGATGGATGGGAGACGATAGGGTAAGAAAAGAAATCAGAGAGGGACTTTGCCTTGAATAAATACTTATGCTTCCATATATTTCTCCATTCTTTGTTTTCCTGATAAACCCTCCATCCCTTCTTGGCTAAAAGAGCTATGTTCATACTTATAATTTTCATTATTCCTAGTCCTCCTTCCCTGATAGGTTTACAAATGTTATCCCATGCAATTAAAGGCATTCTCCTTTTCTCCTCAGTACTTGTCCAAAGAAAGTTTCTCTAAATTTTTTCAATAGCTTCTGCAAATTTGGTGGGAATTCTGAAAAGACTCAAAGCATAAGTGGGTATGCTTTGAAGACTTGCTTTGAGGAGGGTAAGCTTTCCTGCCTGACTTAGAAAATTAACTTTCCATCCCACAAGTTTCTTGCTAAATTTGCTAATAAGTCCTTCCCAAAAAGCTTTAGGAACTTTCATCCCAAGAGGGAGACCCATGTAAGAGGAGGGTAAAGATCCTATGGAGCATTCAAGGATTTTAGCTATTTTGTTATGTCTATGACTTGGGGTGTTAGTGAAGAACACTACATTTTTGTTCCAGTTAATCAATTATCCTAAGGCAGCTGAATATAAATTTATAGCTTTCTTCAACATTCTTGCTTCTGTGACTTCAGATTGCCCCATGAAAATAGTATCATCAACAAATTGGCCATGGGAGCATATTAAAGGATGAGAAGAGGGTTTCAGACCCTTAAATAGACCTTTACGGACTAAGTCCCCTATATATTGTCCCATACTATTAGCCATAATAATAAACAGAATAGGGGATATAGGATCCCCTTGTCTCAATCCCCTTGATGGTTTAAAGAAGTGGGATGAACTCCCATTTACCAGCACTACAATAGAAGTAGTAGATATCAACTGCTTAATAATATCAACCACTCTTTATTTAAAGTCAAAGGCAATAAGACTATTTGAAAGGAATAACCAGTCCACCCTGTCATATGCTTTAGCAATATCAACTTTCATTATGAACCCCTCATTGTTAGCGCTGAACAACGAATGAATATTCTCATGAGCAGTAATTATAGAATTGAGGATTTGTCTTCCTGGGATGAATACATTTTGTTGATTAGAAATAATTGAAGGGATCACTTGAATTAGTTTGGATGTAAAAAATTTGGATATAATCTTATAGAAGGAATTGCACAGACTAATTGGTCTAAACTGATCAAGAGAGTCAGCTCTGATCTTTTTTGGAATCAGACATAAAAAAGTGCCATTAACTTCCTTAAGCATTTGTTTGGCTCCAAAGAATTCCTTCACCGCATTACTTACATATTTGCCAACTAGTTTCCATAGCTTTTGAAAAAAGAACATGGGAAATCCATCTGGTCTAGGTGCTTTATCTCCTCCTAAAGAACTAACTGCTTTGAAGATTTCCTCCTCCTTAGGTATTGAACATAACATTTTATTCTGCTCCTTCGAGACCAAAGGAGGAACCACACGTAGGATATCATCCTGACTATCCAAATTGATATTTATATCAGCCTTCATTAGGGAGGAGAAAAAGGAAAGCATTTCCTCCTTTATTTCCTTTTCCTCTGACATCTTCTGATCTCCTTTTTTCAAATATTGTATATGAATTTTAGCTCTATGTTTTAGAGTGGAGAGATGCAAAAACTTTGTATTTTTATCTCCTTCTTTTAACCATAACACCCTAGATCTTTTTCTCCAATAGATTTCTTCCTTAGTTATAAGATCTTGATATTGAACCAATTATTCCCTTTCTTCTATAAGGAGGTCTGAGGTGTATCCGTTTTGCTGAATTTTTTCCTGAATTTTGTTAATTTCCTCCTTGATAGTGTTCTTTTTCTCAAAGATATTTCCAAAACAATCCTTATTCCATTTCTTAACTTCCTTTTTAACGTTCTTGAGCTTGGATGCAACTCTAAAGAGGGTTGTCCCCTCAATAGGTATATTCCACCACTCTTCCATTTTACTTTCAAACTGCGGGTGCTGCATCCACATCTTTTCAAATCTGAAAGGATGATTCTTTTTCTATTCATTTTGACCACTGTGAAGAGAAGAGGATAATGATCTGAGCCTATTCTATGGCATGCTTCCAACTTACATATGTAATATTTTGTCCAGTCTGGAGAGATGAGAGCCCTATCAAGCTTGGCCTGCATAAAATCATTACCCACTCTCTTATTGCTCCATGTAAACTGAATTCCCTGAAGCTCCATATCCATTAGTCCTTTATTAATAAACTCCATGAGATCAATTCTCCCTTCCATTTGAATAGTATTACCCCCCTTTTTCTCATGTTCATAGAGGGGAACATTAAAATCTCCCATTATTATCCATCGTCCACAATAATCTTTGCTTTTGAAATTTTAGATAGTCTCCCAGACCTTTTTCCTTTGGATCTTGACATTGGGAGCATAGATATTTACAACATACCAACTTTCCTTTTGGTCAACACTAGTAATTTTTATAACCATAAGGTTTTTACTTTCTGTCAAAATAGAACTAGAATAATGATTCTTCTTCCATAACATCATGGTGCCCCCTGAAGCACCTTCAGAACTACTGGCCTTGTTAGAGTAATTTTTAAAGTCTTTGATCTATTCTACTTTCTCTTTACTCATCTTAGTTTCTTGGAGCAAAAGGAAATCTGGCTTTTGATCTCTGACAAAATTCATAACTATATCTACTTTGTTTAAGCTTTTTAACCCCTAATATTCCAACTTAATATTTTCATTACTTTTTTTTTTGAACAAATTGCGACAACATTGTCTGCCTACCATCTGCAATATTCTGTTTGCTTTCCATCTCTATGTTCTTCTTTGCAGATTTTTTCCCAGGTTTATCTGGAGATCCAACATCCAGTTTTATCTTGGGTTGCGGATTGCTTCCTCTTCCTTCTTTTTGCCTAGGAAGACCAATAGATTTCACCTTGACACTTCTCATCTCTACATTCTATATATTGTTCTTTTTCTCATCTTTTTTCTTTTGGTCTTTTGAGTTTTTTCCTACCTCTTTCCTTTCTTCTGCAGATGGGGCCTCTTCCACAGGAATGTTGTTATCATCCTTAAGTGACACCTACTTCTCCCCCAGCTGGGTATCACATAGCTCTCCTTCTTCTAAATTTTTCCCCCTTCAGGCATCACTTCTCCTTCCTCTAACCCATCGTTATCCTTTACCTCATTAAATTGATTTTCTAAACTTTGGGTAACAACGATTTGGTTTAAAAGATTTGTCTTTTCCTCTGTTAAATGTTCTAATTTTTTATTCTCTTAGTTCATCCCCTGTTCTTCATTCTGGGGACTATCTTTTTTTAAATGAGGCTCTTTATCTCCTATTAAATTTAGGATGTCATCCTCTTCAGTTGCAGAAACTTTATCCTCTTTTGTGCACGGGTTTGCTAAAACTTCTTGATTCTTTCCTATCTTTCGAAAGTCCTCTTTTATCTTCCATATTTTCTTTTGTTGAATCTTAATATTTTTCCCTTCCTGGACATTTCTAGGATGTGTTCTACCTCTGTTTGGGCAATTCTTGACCCAATACCCCTGTTTCTTGCATGCGTAGCAGGAGTTTGGCAAATCTTCAAAGACAATCTCTTGGGTTTTCTTACCAAGCTTTGAAAATAATTCCACTTTTTTTGGGAGATGGTTCAAGTCTGCCACTTTAACATAAATTTTGGCACTTTGGAGTTTAGTTCTTGAAGTCATGGCATTATCCACTGCCACTAACTCACCAAATGAACTAGCTATTCTGTTAAAAATATCCTCATGCCAGAACTCTAAAGTAAGACCAGGAAGTCTAGCCCATATAGGGGTAGTTAAGAAAAAAGAGTCTAATAAATCCATATCTGGTTCCCATTTTTTAATTATAAGAGAGCATTTTCCAAAAGACCAAGGCCCTTCACTAAGAACCTTGTTCAAATCTTCCTTACAGTTGAAAATAAAAGAGAAGAAACCATTCACCATTGGTGCAATGTCAACGTCTCCACGTATAGGCCATTTCTTTTTTATCATATTTTTGAGTGATTCTATATTTTGTCTAGCTCCTAGAAATGATTTTAAATGTTATTTGAAGTTAGCTATAAGTAAAGAACTAAATAACAATTTATGGATGGTTTCAGGTAGTTTGGGACAAAAGGGATTATGTAGTGGTATAGTCTTGGTATTAGGGCCTACCTCCTTAATTTACACATTATAATGATAAGGGTATCATGTGCTTAGCTATAATGTACCATTAACCATGCTTTATACTTGACCAGAGCATTAAGTCAACTTCCCCCTTGGTGATGAAATCCAAGTAGGTTGGCCTTTTGTAGAAAAAATAAAGTGCTTATTTATGTTTTTATGATTTGGTTATATGTGCATAAAATAGAAATAGTGAAATGAAATGGTTAATTAAAAATCCCCTAATTATACTATGTGAACTATTCTAAGCATGCAAGTAATAGTAAATGAAAGGTGTGATCTAATTATTAATAGATATGAAGTTAATTACAACTTGAAACAAGGTATAGTGTTGACACTATATGCAAAATATATAGAATAGGGTCAACAAGGTCAAACCTATACTATGAAATAAATTTCTAAAAATGTATGGGGTTGGCCAGGGTCGACCTAGTTATTTCAAATAACACACATAACATATAACTAGGTTGGTAGTGTCAATCTAGTTGATTATCCAAAAACTATGAAAATTAGGATAGAAAAGAGATAAATACAGAGGTAGAAAGTAATATTGATGGATCATAGATGCAATAAAGGAATATTATTGGTGAAAAACCTTGATTTATGTTGGCAAAACTTTTAAACTAGGTTGATAGGATCGATCAAGCTGTGCAAGAACCTACTACAAAGTGATAAAAATGTATAGGGTTGATTGGATTGACTTAGTAGGCTAAACTAGATGTTTGAAAGTCTATAAACCTATATTGGGTCAACTGGGTTGATCTAATTAACTATTCCTAGAAAACTATGCACATAAGCTATAAAACTGGGTCGATAGAGTCAATCCAGTATGATAAAAATAATGACTAAAAGAATGAAAATAATTGAAATAAATCCTGCAAGGGTTAGTTCCATGTCATGTTCACTAGAATTTATGCAATTAGAAATGTATAATGTCTATAAATTAATCTTGGCTTAGAGAAGATAGAACATACCTACACTTCTGATTGAGAATACACTTATTAAGTAGGAGCATGACCAATACGAGGATCCACTAGAATATATTAGGGGATTAATTGTCACAACATATCATGATAGGAAGGGTTCCAAATCTTAGAGTTTGACACAATCTCACAACAACCCTAATGGAGTCATAAGGTTAAAAACATTCACTTATTCTAATAATAAGAAAGTAGATATAATCTAGTGTACACCAAAACTTGTGGCATAAAGTGTGGGTTAAAAATAATAAAATAAATATGTATAGATAACTTCAATTAAACTATGTATGAGTAACACCCTAATATATGAAATATGAAATATATTATTATTTGAGCCAACACTTATGCTACTTTTATTTACTAAAAGAGAGGAGAACAAAGTTAGAATATACTTACCTGAATGTGAACTTATCAAGACTCAATCTCTCCCTTGGAAAAGAGGATTTACAAGAAGTTATTGTGGTTTGTAAGGACCAATAAGAAATACTAAATCATCCAAGACTTATCCAAAAGACTGGATTCTCCAAATAAGAAACCTAAGCGAAGTATCCTCAAGTATAATGGTGGAAGAGCATATTATGAAGAAACATGAGGGAATAATAAATCTTGATTGCACATATGAAATCATTATGAAATGATCTTGTATATATATGTGGATCTTTCCCTAAATATTTCCAAAAAAATTGGTTGTACAAGGTCGACCCAATTGACCTAGTGTGTTTTCGAGGATAATTCACTATGTTTGAGATAGGTCAGCCAAAAGGCTAACAAGCTAAGAAAGTGAAAAATACCTCTAAACTATATTGGGTCAACCTAGTAAACTTAGTATATCCAACTAACCAAAAGGGGTTTAAGACAAGAAAAGGAGGGATGGAAAGAGGAAAAGACTAGAGGAATATTCAAGGGAGGAGAAATAGCTTAGGGAATGGTTTTGAAAACTAGTTAGATTGGTAATAATGTGGAAATAAGGGATAACAACCTATGAAGCTCCAAATTTCAACTCACCCCTTTCCTAATACACCCCTTATGGCATGCACTTAGAGATATTGAGTCTCAATAGGCTCTTTCAATATGTTAAGTGTCAGTATTTGATAAAAGGTTGAAAATATTATGTGTATACAAGTACCAAGTGCTCAATGTTTAATGTTGAGTAGAGATAAAGATCAAGATTATTCTAAGGATCAATGGTGAGTGGGTGATCATAAAAATAGAAAAAAATATTGTGATTTAAATTCAAGAGGTCAAAGTGATAGTTGTTTCTCATAGTTAAATCTAGGACAATCTTGAAGAGATCAATGGTGCACATGAGGTCAAAGTTGATAGATTGCATGAGATGAGGTCAACTGTTAGAGGGTTAACATTTGGGCATTATCATACTATGAGTTAAAGTTTGGATAATATCTATAGTACATGTTTAATATAATAAATGAGGACATGAGATGTGAGGATAGTGTTTGAGGTTTAACTGTGACTGTTTGCTTTTGAATATTTGAATTTACAAAAGAAAAACATAATGCTCTATATTTTGGCTATATCTTTCAATCTATGTAAAATTTTCTCATGATGTAAAAATAAAACTTATAGATAAATCCAAATAATTTTTTTAAATATATACTTTAAGATCTATAAGTTTGTTTAGTCATAGTTATAATTATATTGGTATAATAGTACTCTTATAGATTAAGTATAAGTGAAGGTGAAGAGTGATAATCAATGGTCCATCATCAGGTGTTGAGGACATCAGTTCAAAGGTCGATATGTTTATAGGTGTTTTTTTGGTTGATAAACATATAAGGGGGTTGTTAATTCCTTTTAAGGTAAAACTTTCTAAAGGTCTAGTTGTTTTAGCTCATCTAGATAGGCGTGGTAGCACCTTGTGGGATTGTAGTCTCACTAAATAAGGGATTATATTTCCTTGATCAGTTTTAGCTAGTCTAAATTAGTTCTTGTTATTATAGGATAATATCCCAATCAAATATTCTATTAGGTTTCTCCCCCAAGAGGGTTTCCCACATATTTCATGTGTTATGTGATTGATCTTCCATTATCTCTCTTGCTCATTGCTATGAATGATGTGTATGCTTTATGAAAGCTTATGGTAATTGATTAAGAACTTGAAAGTGATTGAAATTGAATTTGGATTTTTTGGGATCACTAATTCACCCCCCCCTCTTAGTGATTTTACCTCTAATAATTAGTATTAGAGTAGGTCCTTTGCTAAAGGCTTGATAGCTTGAATGTGATCGAAGATACAATATGGGTAGTCATCAATGAGGTTTCTCTACTAAGAAAGCACTGATGTTCAATGGATCCAATTATGCATTTTGGAGTACAAGGATGAGGACATACATTATGTCCCTATGGTTTGATGTATGGTAATCTATTGTGGATGTTTATGTTTCTCCTATTACTCCTCTATCTAGTGATGCAAACAAGAATCCATTTCAGAATAATTTTAAGGCATTGAATGCCATCACTTGTGGTATTATAGAGATGAATCTCACTAAGGTGATCCATTGTAAATATGATAAAAAAATATGGGACAAAATCTAGATCATTTATGAATGAGATTCAAAGGTCAATCTTGCTAATTTTTAGACTCACATAAGGTAATTAGCAGTCTCAAGATGAAAGAAGAAGATTATGTGGCATCTTTTCTATGGAGAGTTGATGAGACTATGAATATCATTTGATGTTTTGGAGATAATATTTAAGAGGTTACTAGAGTTTAAAATTTTTTAATGTCTCTATCGCTCAAGTTTTATCTAAAATTATCTACTATAGAAGAATGTCATTATCTTACTCAATTGAAGTTGGATCAATTGCATGGCACCCTTACTGCATATGAGATGAGAGTAAATGATGATATACCACCAAAAAAGGAAGCAAAATTCAAGATAGAGATGAAGACTAAGAATAAATTATAAGGTATAAAACCCAAAGAGGATGATATATCTAATATTTATGAGGATGAAATAATTGCTTTGATTACTAGGAAATTGAACACATGCTCAAGGATGTATAAGGGTAAACTACCCTTCAAATTTTTCAATTATGGAGAGATAGGACATTTTTCTTGTAAATTTCCTCATAAGCATGATAATAATGGTGATGAAGAGCATGGTGAAGGCCAAGATGAATAAAATAAGAGATATATGAATAAAGAATTCATAAATTATAACAATAAGAAGAAATCCTTTAAGAACAAGAAGATTCTCTACACCAAAGAAGATTACAACTCATCAGATGAGAATGAAGATAATGACTCAAAATATGATCATGAATATGATGGTTATATTGAAGATGAAGTTATATTAATGGATGATGAAGGAATTTTATCACATCAAAAGGAATCTACTTGGTGTAGACACCTAAAACTGGCCACTGATAACCTCTAACCAGGGTTTTGACTAATTTTCACCAAAGTGTACAATTTGACTTAAAAACACTAAAATGCATTAAATGGGTTGAAATTGATATATTAAAGTGATGAATTTGGCTATATTATCATAAAATGGTGTAATTAATTCATGGGCTAGCTAACTTTGATTATTTTATTTCAAGTCAAAATATCAATTTTACACCTAGGTGCTCTAGATTGCTCTTTCCTATCAAATATCTAGAACAAGAAGCACTATTTTGTTATTTTATATTGATAACATCATAAATGGGATAATTATTCCAACACATATGAAATTGACTTCCAATTCCAATCCAGTTGAATTTTGGACCAATAATAAGGCATTTTGATCAATTTGAGTAATTTGTGCACAAATTGCTTAATCATGCTTAAGAGATAATTAAAAAAAATTAGAGCATAATTAATAATTCCATGGAAAATTGTTGAATACTTATTTTTGGAAATGAATATTTAATATCAACATCATCGGGTGACCTCATTTCTTGGAAAGACATCCCTAGGCCATAAATGCCATAAATATCAAGATTCGTGCCTCCCATGCCTCATAAATGCCCTTCATGCCTCTTAATTTCTCCTATATAAAAAACATTGATGGTTCTATTTATTAATTTTAATATAAAAATTGGATTAATCCTTAGTGACACATCTCAATCTTTATATGGGTAGTTCAGGTTGATTCTGATCAATTTCAAAAATCTATAAATAGGAGGCCTTACCTATTGAATTTTAAGTCATAATAATGCAATGTTATAATGCACAAATGATTATAAAAGATATTTCAATTAGTTTTACCATGCCAACTTTATTCCAAGCCAATCTAATCCAATGCCACAAGGTGTCAGGGAGAGATGGAGGTAGTCAAGCTTCCATTGATGTAGACTTCATGAGCACAAGCTAAGCAAGCCACTATAACAAGCATTTTAGAGCATCCAAAGAAGGTAAAATAAGGTTTATTTTGCATTTTAGTTGTGTTTTTTATTCATGTTTTTAAACTAAGCTCTCCCTAGTGTCTAAGATTAGAGATGTTATGCCAGGTAGTATGTTTCTTTCATTTTGTTTTTATTTTGAAACTAACACGATACTAACCATCCTCTCTTGAGTCAAATTCCTAGTAAAACCATCGTCGATCTACATAAACATCACCATCACTGGTTAGTATAAACATTGATGGTTGCTATGTTTTTTTACATAAAATTGAGAGATCATTTTCTAAGTTGGTTGTTTCATCTTCAAAAGTGCTTCTAAGATAAACATTTTGCTAACATTTTTTTTTCATAGGTTTTACTTTAAAAATCATCAAAGCATGATTAAATAGATCCTTTTAAACTTATTTTAGTGTATTTTTAAATGAATTAAAATTTTCATTTATTTGCTTAAAGGAAAATAATTTTGGGTGTTATTGCTTAAATCTTGTAGTTAGCTTTAAAAGTTACAAATTAAAACTGAGGGGTCAAATGAATACCACCAAATCTTTCATTTGGGCTTAAAATTGAACACATTTGTTAATTTTATTCTCACTTATTTCAATTAGATCTTTGTTTTCACAAAATACAAGGATGTTGTGTGTATAATCTTCTATTTGTCCCCTTTAGGAAACCCTTGGAATCAAAAGTGCTTTCCTTATTTTACAAATTTCCTAGTCCAAGGCATAGAAATAACATTGTCTAAAAAACTCCCCAAAGACTTGTAAAAGTTCGGTTGACCTTGAAAATGACCCTAGAGTCTTTCTATTTCAGTTTTTTATTGCATGAAAACTTGGCTTATGAGGGGGACATCATTACCACCCATAATTTCTTTAGGGAAGATTTAACCTAGGGTTTCATCTCCCATCATTGACTTCATTTACTCCTTTATATTTGAACATAGGACGTATCTACATTTGGACATCACACTACATTGAGTGAATAGCAGGATGTAGTAGTTGTAAAAAGGACTAGACCTTTTTAAAACTAGCCAATGCCATAGTCACCTAATTTCCATACTTTTCTTTTACATTTTTTGATGTGAAAGTCATTATGTAATTTATTCCCCTAGAAAAATTTGAAAGCTTGATAGTTTAGTCAACCCCACATTGCCATACCCTTGATAGGATTTGGATGATTATACTTAGAGTATTTTGGTCATTTTTTTCTTTCTTGGTATGTTTTGAGACTAAAACTTGATTGTTTATTTATAATCCATGTCAAAAACAATTTGTATATGCATCACTCTTCTATCTAAAGAGGTTTTATGTTGGCTATTTTACACCACACTTGTGCCTTGAAATTTTTGCTAAACTTTTTTTTGTGTGTGTCATTTGAGTTAAAAAGGGTAGTGTTACGCTACCAAAATCATATCAAACCATTTTGCCTTTGATTATTTGAAACATAAGATAAACCACATCATTCAAGAATGCTTACATCATTAGACTACTCAATTTATTTCAAGACTAGTTTACCTTATATCAAAAACCATTGTTTCAAACCATTTTATGTATACCATTTAGATCTTTGTCTTGTTGTTGTCATGATGTCCAATATTGTCTAGTTTGTTTGGTCAAATCTTAGTTTTCACCATTGAGTTTTAAATTAGCCTTGTCAAGTTTGAATTCAAAAATTGATTGATTTTTGTTTAGGCCTTAATTCATGGGGTTAATACACAGATCTTTCTCTTTCAGGTTGCATAACTTTAGTTAATCCATTACCCAAATTTGAAAACTATTGATGGTTTGTTTTTTAGTACCTATACTTATCATTATTTGTGCCTTTATTTGGGAAATCATAGTATTTCTTCAAAGAGCCTTTTGCCTTATGCCTTATGCCAACTGATCATGTTTATGTTTGATTATGTGCGTTGGGTTTATGTCAAAGTTGTTTCCAAACTTGCTAGAGTAAATCAAATCACATGATACCTTTTTTTCAAATCTATATTTTGATGCCATTTAGCCAAAAGTCCTAGCATATCCTATTTAATCCTATATTTTGACTCCGTATTTGGAAAAAATACCTAGTAACTCAACTTTTCCCTTTCCTAGTTTAGACCTTGTTTGGAACACTTTGACCTAGACCTTTGATATGCCCATTTTTATTCAGATGCTTGAATTTTTGTATGTATGACATTTTATTTTAAAATATTTTATTCCAAGTATTATCATAAACCATTTTGGAGATACAACTCCATTTTCAAACCATGTTGAAGATACAACTCCACTTTTGACCAACTTAGACCAAGTTTGATCATTTATCCTTTAGACATAATTTTTGTTTGGAGTTATATAACTCTAAGCCTTTTTATTTGTGGAGATTTCATCATTTATGTAGATATGTATAGCTACGCCTATGGTGAAGTCATGTATAATATAGATTATGATAGAATGGTCACATAAAATAAATTTTGTGGCTTTAGTCAAGACCCCAATGATGATAATATGGTTTGTGAGATAGATTTCTATCCACCTCATAATAATCATTCATGGGAACAAAGTCATGAACTAGCTCATGATCCAATTTGTGACCTGGATTGGCATGAAGAGGATTTTGAGGAATTTGAAGACCCAACTCTAGATAATGTTGTTTGGGATGCAGATCCATACCCTCTTTATAATAATCAGTATGTGGAACACAGTCAAGAACCAGCTTATGAGCCAACTCATAACTAGGATGATATAGTTTATGAGGAAGACTTGGATGCTTTAGCTTATGCAAGTAATCAAGCTCCACCACATCATAACATTTATATTCTAGGACCACAATGTCACACCATTCCCATACCAAGACTTCATCCTTTAGATTATGTGAGCTATCAAGCTCTATAATATCCAAGGAATACCATTACCATTCCGAGACCTAGTCCTTTATCTTGTACAAGCAATCAAGCTCCACAATGCCCCTTCATCATTTTAAGACCTAGTCCTTTGGCTTGTGTGGGTAGACAAACCCCACAATTCCCTATCGTTACCATTTTAAAACTTCATCATTTGTCTCATGAAAGCAATCATTCTCCCCAAGGCCCTACCATTATCCAACCACAAGTCATTCCTCATACAAAACCAATCCCATCCAAGCCTTAACTAATCCAATCCTTCAAAGACTAAGATGTGTTCAAAACTAGTATTTTCCAACTCATTTGAAACCAAGGCCAAGAGAACTAACCAATCCAAGATGTTTATATTGAATCAACTAATTTTAATAGGTCAACCTATGATTAATCACCTATTGATCGTATACTAGTTATCAAAGAGTCTCACACTAATGAGCCAATCTTTGTTGACTCACTTCTTAATGATTATAACTACCTTTGGGAAAATCATTACCTCAATCATGTGCCTATTTTTAAAGAGACTCCTATTGACAAGCTAGTCTCAGAGTAGTTGTGTCTTGACATTTTTCCCATCCTAGAGGAGTCCCAATTTGACAAACCAGCTTTTGTGGAGCCCATTATGCCATCATAGGCTGTTACTTATCCAAAACTAAATATTCAACAAGACATCATTATAATAGAGTACCCATTAGATGAAGAATCAGAGTTATATTTAAGTTCTATTCTTGAATCAACATTGGATTTACCATCAAAATCTAAATCAACATTAGTCTCAACATTAGATTTAGAGTCCCTTGAGTTAGAATCAAATTCATAAGAATAATATGTTCATGGTTGTTACAACATTGGTTATGCATGCCTTACAAATCAATTTAAATACATTTTTGATCCTTCTACAATTTTTTAGGATGATTACTTCAGCTTTGACATAAGTTATCCTAGTATATTAAATGAGGATTGTGTATCCTATCCCCATTCAATTACCATTCCACATGCCATTATCATTAACTAAAATAGCCATATCATTGACATTCCATCTCCCACAAGTGTCGATTGGGATTGAGAGAATCAAACCTTTTTGAACTACATCCATGGTAACATAGTAGTTGAAGAAGAATAAGGAGGCCAAGACCACATTAATATAGCAGAAGAACACTCTCCTAGTGAAACCTTTTTAGAGGTGCTAGGGGACAATAAAAGTTAAAACTCAGCATCTTCTAGTGAAACTTTTTTAGAAGTGATAGAATACAATCAAAGTCAAAATTCAACATCCCTTAGTGAAACCTTCTTGAAGGTGCTACGGGGAAATCAAGATAACTTCATTGGTGAAAACCTCATCAAGGCACTAATAGCTGAGCACAAAATTTCTTCACTGCTTGATGAAGACAAAATCAAAGATCAAATCAAAATAGCTTCCAATCTGCAATTTAATTAGATGGTAACTACTCTCAATATCAAAAAATATAAAAATTTGGTGGTCTTATTGAGAGAACAAGTCTTTGGCCCCATCACAACCAAAGTTATGTTGAATCTAGCATCAACAACATTACATGTGATAGAAAGTCATGATCTTCATTTCTTTCTCCTCTATTATAAATTCCATTATCGTCCTCCATTCCATTTCATAATCAAACCTACCATCCATTATTTTTCTTTATTTACCATCCATGTCCACACTTTCCTTTATAGAGGTTATAATAATACCTTGTATCGATGCTTAAAGGAATCAAAATTTGTACTAATTTCTAAGACATAAACAAAGCTTATCCTAAGGATTAATTTCCATTACCTAATATTGACATGATAATTGAATCCATGATAGGTTATGAAATTCTTTCACTCATGGATGGATTTTCAAGATACAACTAGATCAGAATAAAACCAAAAGACCAACATAAAATAACATTGACCACTTTGTGGGGAATATTTTATTACTAGGTCATGCCATTTGGTCTTAAGAATGTTGTAGCTACATATAAAATGGCCATGGCTATCATATTCCATGATATGATGCATGATATTATTGAAGACTATGTTGATGACATATTAAGAAAATCTAATACCAAAGCTAACCATCCAACAATGCTACATAGGATATTTGAAATATTGTGAGAGTATAAAGTCAGACTCAATCCAAATAAATGTGTGTTTGGAGTAACCTCAAGAAATTTACTTGGATTCATTGTGTCTCATAGGGGCATTGAATTCAATCTAGCTAAAGTCCATGCTATCACTGAGATGCCATCACAAACCAATTTAAAGTAACTCCATAGTTTGTAGGCAAGATCTCGTCAATTCAATGCTTCATATCTTATCTAGCAAACATGTTTCATCCATTTAAAAATATTCTAAAGAAGGGAGTTACATTTCACTAGGATGACCACTACCAAACAAATTTTCAATAACTCAAGGACTATCTAATTAATCTATCTATTTTGTTACCTCTTATTTCAGGAAATCCATTCTTATTATATCTATCATCTACTGACAATGCCTTGGGGGCACTTTTAGCTCAACATGATAACAATGGAACATATCATGTAGTGTACTACTTAAGTCATAGCTTGGTCACATATGAACACAACTATTCACCTATTGAAAAAGCTTGTCTAGCCATGGTCTTCACAACTTAGAAACTACACCATTACATGTTAAACAATAAGACCATGGTCATTTAAAAATTAGATCCACTCAAGTATTTACTATCTAAAATATATTTACAAGGTAGAATGGTGAAATGGATCATGCTTCTAATTGATTTTGACATAGAGTATGCCAATTAGAAGGTAATCAAGGGATAGGTTATTGCAGATCAACTTTTTGAAGCACCCCTTATAGACACAAAGCCACTCATATTTCATTTTCTTGATGAATCCATAGTGATTATCATTGACACACCTCTTGAGGAGTAGCACTAGAATTTGTATTTTGATGGTTTATTTACTACACATGGATCAGGGGTAGGCCTCTTATTTATTATGCCATAGGGGGATCTAATCCCTAAATCATTTATAATCAACTTTCCTTGTACAAAAAACATGGTTGAGTATGAAGCACTTATCGTAGGACTTCAATACATAGTACAATGGAATATATCTCATATAAAATTTTATGGTGATTGTCAGTTAATCATCAATCAAATCACAGACCATTTTTAGACCAAAGATGACAAGTTGGTTCCATATAAAGCTCTAGTTGACATTCTCAAGCAATAGGTTGATGACATTCACTTTGAACATATACCAAGGGATATTAATAAAACTATAGATGCGATAGCTACTATCAACTCTTCTGGTACTTAGATCTTTAAAACTACCTTCATGAATGGGTTCTACCACCTAACCTATCTCAAAAACAAACCAAAGCCTTTATCTATCACTCCAATTATTATACTCTACTTAGATCCACCCTTTACAAAAATAGTTGTGATGAAAATCTACTTCATTGTTTAACTTTGACAAAGTCTACACTACCATTAAGAGAAGTTCTTGAAGGAGTATGTGGAGGTCATTCTAATGGGGTAGTATTATCCAAAAATTTCTTATGTACTAATTATTATTAGCCCACGATGGGCATGGATGTAGTTACATATGTAAAGAAGTGTAACAAATGTCAATGGCATGTTAATCTAATTCATGCCCTAGTAAAAACTCTAAAACTAATGTTGACACCATGGTCATTTGCTACATGTGGACTTGACCTCATTAGGAATATTAGCCCCACTTCATCTGCTAGCTATAAACATATCCTTACCACCACTGAGTATATCACTAAGTGGGTTGAAGCTATACCCCTCACATACATCACTGGAAAACAAATTTAGAAATTCATCTTCAACCATATAATTTGTCACTAAGGTATCCTCTATGACATTATATTTGATAATGGAGGATCATTCAAGAATAAGGATGTAGACCATTTATGTACCAAATATAACATCAAAAAACATTTTTTATATCATATTACCCTCAAGGTAATGGCTAGGCTGAAGCATCAAACAAAATCGTTATCAATATTCTCAAAATCATTGTCAATGATGTCAGTCGTGATTGGCACCTACAGATATTCCCTACCCTTTGGGCATATCATACCAATCACCATACCCCAATAGGAGTCACTCCATATTTACTTGTTTATGGTATAGAAGCCATCCTTCTCATTTAGGTTGATTTGACTTTAATATGCATATCTTTTAAGCATGTCTTAGATGATCATGACTATCAAGTAGCTCACATGCAATAACTAGACCTACTTGATGAAAAATGCATAGTTTCACTAAAGAATCTTCAAGCATATTAGAATCAACTCAAAGGCCACTACAATCAACATGTCAAGTATAAAACATTTGAACTTGGTGATCTTGTTCTTAAATAAAACCAAAAGAATACTATAGTTGAGAATAAGCATAAAGGTAAATTCAAACCAACTTGGATAGGGCCTTTCATAATTACTACAGCTTATAGATGAAGAGCATATAGGCTTGCCACATTAGATGGATATGAACTTCATGAGTTGATGAATATTATTCACCTAAAATGGTACTATGCTTGAGCACTAAGGTATATTGTCTATAAAGACTATTTCATGTTGTGTCATTTTGTCTCTATTATTCTTTATACAAATATCATGATTATTATTCCTTTTAGCTCATTCCATCCATTTTACCATTCTGTTCTATCGACCAAACATGTTCTAAATCCTATCCACCCATCCCATTTGACCTTTTTTTTTCATTCATTGCACATTTTTAGCATTGAGAAATATGATCAGTTTCATCAATTGTTTCAAGCACTTCAAACAAAGATCATATTTTGGAGTAGTATGATAGAAGTTTTAGTAGTTACATCCTTCATTTAGTATTCCTTTCTTATCATAGGTCTTGATAATAATTATAATCACCTTTGGGCCAATTAGTATCATTGATCCATGTCATTGTGTCCTAATTATAACCACCTATGGGCAAACTAGGGGAAACATTTGTTTATTGAGCCTTGATGTACTAACTTGCCACTTCCTATGCCATACTATGCCTTTTTATCAACTATGCCTATTTTGTTTGAATTGATTGCTACACTAGTCAAATTCCCACACTATAAGGGCAAAATTATAGTGACGTGAGGTCTTACTCTAGGACTATGTAGGTAGTGCTTGATACTTGTTGAGGTTAGCTCAGTCACTTTAAGTTTCCACACTCTCACCATTTTGTGAGCAATCTATGTTTGAATGCTCTTGCCATTTTGTGAACTTGAAACATTTAGTGTTTTATTATTCTCAATTGAGTTGAGATACACCAAAAAAATTCCAAAAACATTTATAAAACTACTAGAAAAGAAAAAAAAACATAGACCACTTCTTTACCTTAAAGATTCTAGGAATCCTTACTAAGTTTCAAGTAAATCACTTATCACTTAGTTTCTCCATCCCTTTTGGCCTTTTATCTCACATACTTTCCATTTTTCAAGACCATTCTTATTCTTCTATCATATATATTCTATTTTTTTCACTAGTTATCATTTTCTTCCCATTCCTTAGGAGAACTGCATTTAGCTTGAAGTTATTTATTTGATATTACATCAATGAAACTATGTAGGTAGCATCCACTTGCCTAGTACATATGGAGATAGCTCAGCCACCCCCTTCCATTTCTTCTACTCCCCCATTTTGTTCATTTGTTAATTTTTCACCTATTTTCTAGGGGAAATGTTCATATGGTTTCTATTACATTTTTATTTTTTTGTTTTTACTTATTTTTGTTTAATTGTCTACCTGTTCATTTTCTTTCAACATTGTTGTCTTGATTTGGTTTATGTGTGTTATTTGGGTGATTCCTTACCAACACTTATACTTGAATCCATCCATGTTCATATGTTTACATTATCATCATGGTTTCTATCATTGGTGCATTATTTTCTATTTGAGTATTGGATTACAGGAGTCAATCCTTATGAATATTTCAGCCCAATTTTCATGATGTTATACCATGATGCCTACCAACACATGCTACAACAAACCTTAGATTCAATAAGTCTATTTAGCAATGGTGACATCTTGATTCAATCCCAATCATATCCCAAATAAAGTAATTGACCATGAAATAATTTTAACTTTTATTAGTTTGGATGAGCATATCCCTACTAGTAGGTTGTTCTAATTCATCATTACCCTCTATGACTTGATTACCCTCATCATTATCAAATCAATCATGTTTTCCATAATTAGGGTCCAATGATTATAACTGCCTATGCAAAAATCATTGCACACCATCCCACTTGTATTTCTCAATATTATAATTGACTTTGGGCAAATCATTATGTTGTCACCACTTTACATTTTTTCCCCATACAGGGGCACATTGTTATCTTTTTTATATGTCCTAACTTGGGAAGCTCCATCTTCTCAATGATTATAACTACCTTTGAGCAAATCATTATGTTATCATAACACATTGCCATTATTGAGGTATAATACTTATAATTGGATTTAGGCAAACCATTGTATACTATCCCACTTACATTCTTAGTGGTTTTGAATACTTTTTCAAAATCATTGTATTTTTCACACCATCATCTTTCCTTTATTTGGTCCCCTCATTTTGCTTATTTCTTTTCGAGGAACCATTAGCTAACATAATTATGCCAACCATTCCCTCGAGGGGGCATCATACATTTAGTTTATCATAATTCTAATTGTAGGCATACAAGACATTTTCATTCTTTGAGAAGACATTACTATACTTATAACTTTTAATGCCTTCCCAAACAAGGGCAAACTATAGACACCTAAAATTGGACACTGATAACCTCTAACCAGGGTTTTAACCAATTTCTACCAAAGTGCACAATATGGCTTAAAAACTCTAAAATGCATTAAATGAGTTAAAATTTATATATTCAAGTGATGATTTTGGATAGAGTATCATAAAATGGGGAAATTAAATTTATGGGCTAGTTAAATTTGATTAGTTCATTTCAAGTTAAATTGCTAATTTTACACCTGGGTGCTCTAGATTGCTCTTTCCTATCAGATATGTAGCACAAGATGTGTTCCTTTGTTTTTTTTTGTTTAAAACATAATAAATGAGATAATGGTTCTAACACATCTGTCATTGACTTCCAATTCCAATCCAATCAAATTTTGGACCAATAACAAGGCATTTTGGTCAATTTGAGTAATTTATGCATAAAGTGCTTAATCATGCTTAAGATCTAGTCAAACCAAATTAGATCCTAAATAAAAATTCCATGGAAACTTGTTGAATATTTATTTTTGGAAATTAATATTGAATATCTGCATTATCAAGTGACCTCATTTCTTGGGAAGACATCTCTAAGCCATAAATACCACAAATATCAGGAGTCATGCCTCCCATGACTCATCAATGCCCTCCATGCCTCTTAATTTCCCCTATATCATAAATATTGATGAGCCTATTTATTAATTTTAATTGAAAAATTATATTAATCCTTAGCCACAAATCTTAATCTTGAGATGGATGGTTTAGGTTGATTCTGATCAATCTCAAAACTCTACAAATAGGAGGCCTTGCCTATTGAATTTTAAGTCTTGATAATACAAAGTTATAATGCACAAATGATTCCAAAAGATATTATAATTAGTGTTACTAATCCAAATTGATTCCAAGACAAACTAAACCAAAGCCAAAATGTGGCGAGGAGAGATGGAGGTAGTGAAGCTTCCATTGATGTAGACTTCATGAGCATAAGCTGAGAAAGCCACTACAACAAGCATTTTAGAGCATCCAAGGAAGGTAAAAGAAGGTTTATTTTGAACTTTAGTTGTGTATTTTATTCATGTTTGTTAACTAAGCTCTCCCTAGTGTCTAGGAATAAATATGTTATGCTAGTTAGTGTGTTTATTTCACTTTATTTTCATTTTGAAACTAGCATGATACTAACCATCCTCTCTTGAGTCAAATTCCTAGCTCACACTTGGAGTGATTTAGATGATGATGAAGAAGAGATGGACTATGAGACTGCAGTGACAAATGCTCTTGAATAAATGAAGATTGAGAAAAAGATCAATAAGAAGATGAAGTCTCAACTCAAAGACTATGAGGATAAATTTAGTGTGTATGAAGCAAGATTGAATGATGATAATAAGGAACATGAATATATGGTCAAACATCTCAATTTTCAATTGAAATTCTTATCTACAAACCTAAAAGATAAAAAAGATGAATGTTTAAGGTATATTTATGAAAATGAGTCTTTGAAATCTAAGTTAGAAAAGACATTTAGTAAGGTGAAGACATTTATTATATTTTAAAAGAGCTCATGTGATATAGACTATTCTAAGTGGTCAAATTCATGCTAGTGATAAAATTGGTCTTGGATATGAAGAATAAAAAAAGAATGTAACTCAAGACAAGATGAATACTAATGTAAACTAGGATAATCATACTTTGAAGATAAATCATCAGAAAAAGGATGAAGGTGCTAGAATAATAAAGACAAATCAGATCAGATAGCCAAATAACATGAGGTATGTAAGTTTTAAGGGTTACTATTTCACATGTAATCAATTTGGGCATAAAGATAGAGAATGTAAGAGGAATATTAGAAATGAGTTTGCATGTAACTATGATGGGGGTCATTATTCAAAAGGTGTGAACAGAGTTAAGTGATTTAATTGTCTTGTTGTGGGACACTTTGAAAACCATTATCCATATAAGGTTAGACAAGGTGATTCCTCCTCAAAAATAGGAGGTTTTTTAAATTTTCATGACATAAGACAAATTTAAGAATTATGTCCAAATAAGGTAAGGCAAGATACGTTTCTTGTAAAAGGTATAGTGTGCTTCAAGTGTCAACAAAGAGGTCACATTACTAGATTATGTAAACAAAGGACATCAAGTCAAAATGAATTAAATAAAGATCCTAGAGTGTAAGGAATAAGGAAAGTTAACACATGAATCCAAAGGTGAAAAGTGTGATTCATGATGAGTTTAGAGGTCCAAGTAATCTACTTGTTATGGTGGAGAAAGCTACAAAATTTGAAGAATGCTAAGGGATCTCATTGTCTGCTCATGTTATGAGTAAAGAGACCAAGCTCAAAGAGAAGACCAAGGTGGTGTTTGAAGATAATACTAAGGTATGTATGGATCCAAGTAAACATATTTCCATTTTTGAGCATGTATCATGCAAATAACATCAATTATCAGTGCCTAGTGATGAGGTTCCAAACTACAAGGAAGATTCTACAAATGAAAAGGTATGTCATGAATCTTTGTTGTCTCCATGTATTATCAATTAAATCTTATAGGAGAAGGAAAATGTTGTGGCGGTTGAAAATTTTGTATATCTTAAGCCTAAGAAGAAGAAGAAGAAATACAAGTATCATATGACCAAGGAGGAGAAGGAATATGAGGAGTTGTGGGTAACTCTTGGTTTCACATTGTTCTAAGATATTATGAAGTAGGGTGTCTCTGCCTATGATTCTTAGGAGAAATTTTTATTATGGAGAATAAATTTTATGTGCTTAATATTATAATTAAAATTAGATAAGGTATTTGGTTAAGGGGGATCAACAAGATCATGACCTTGTTCTAGAGATTCATGAAGGAACTATAATACAAGGTCATAATGAGTGTCTCTAGTTGGTTTAATGAGATTTATGAAATTTCAAGAAGATTTTGGTGGTTATAAAGGTTTTATAACTTATTTGTGACATGATCTAGGTGTTTTTATGGTTTGAAGGTGTGTTTGTGACAATTGAAGATATTTTTGTGTGTTCTCAGGTTTCACAATTTATGCTTAAAAGTAAGCAAGCCTATGGGTTATAGGAATCAAATGTTCCCAAAGGTATATAGGTTCAATTTTTGTTCCAAAAGTGTGTGATGGTTATATCTAGGTGTTAAATAAGTTTCATAGGAGGGTATTGACTAGAAGGAGGTTTGTTAGCTCTGTTAGTTTTAAGATTCTAGGGTTTTGAGCTCTACTATAAAAGTGGTTTTGCCTTATGATTTGAGATCTAAGGATTCTTAGTTGGTTTAATGGGACAAATTTGTTGTCAAATCAAGATTCATATAGATCTGAAGGTTTGTGGATTTCAATTTATTCAAGTTTTGGTCATAATGGAGGCCTAATTAGCCAATTAGTTTGTGAAAGAAGTATGTTGTAGAAGATGAGCAAGGTGATGAAAATTGGTGTTTTTGAGGGGGAATATGAGAGTGATTTGGATATGAAGTTTCAAGTTTTTTTTATGTATCTAATAAAATTGGTGGACTCTATATGTTCTAGGTAGGGTTACATGGAAATTAGACATGCCTAATGAGAAGATGAGTGTTTTTTGTTTAGTTTTTCCAAAATAGAAAGGTATGTGTGTTTTAAGGAGAGTTGTCAGATTGTTTTTTATCATGTTTTATATTTTTTTAGTGGCATAAATTTCTCTTGGTGGTCCTTGTGGTATCTTGAGAGAGAAGGCTAATAAGCATGTGTGGTGTTTCTTCATGGTGTGTGGAGATTTGAAGATGCTCAAGTTGTAAAATGGCTCAAAAATCTTAGGTAGAGTCCCTATTAGATGATTCTTGATGAGTTAAATAATATTCCAATGTTTTTGTGTGATATTTATTCATTGGTTGTAGTGCTTGGTTGAAGAAAGTGTTGGCATGGAACAAGCAGAAATTGTCAAAGCAAGAAGAGGTAGGCTCAAGGTAAAGGGGAGTTTGTATCATTTTTATAAGATGGTCCTATTTTATTTGTGGTATTTTTATGTCCTTAGGATCATAGTGTGCCCACTTTGTCATTGAATCAAAGGGGGAGAAATTTTTGATTGTGAAAGTGCTTGAAGAGAGGGAAGGAAGGTGAGTTAAATATTACTATATATGATGGTTGTTGAAATAAATAACAAAGGGGGAGATTTTTGGAGTGTTTTTAATGATGTCATGATGATGTCAAGGATGTGTCAAGGTGAGTGGATGAAGTGCATTAATAGTCTATGTGACAATGATAAAGTGTGCAATGTGCTTATCCTAGTATGCTTAGTTAATCTTCAGTGTTGGCAAGATTAGAGATGTTCAAGGATAAGTATGGTGATTTTAGGACGTTGAATAAGTACATAATATGTTTTATATTCTTTAAATTCTTCTATACATGAGTGTATTTCATTCAGTTAATCATTATTGTCATTTAGACATTTTGGGTCTAGTGGCAAAAAAATTGAGTAGGTAGTTTGATGACATCACCATTACCATGTATGGATGAGTCAAGGGGATTTGGTCATATGGTTATGATAAAATTATCCCCTATTTTATTTTTTATAAATTTTAGATCATGCACTAAAGTTCATCAAAATATATGCAAGTGAAAATTTGGTCTCCCAAGCAGTTTGACAATGTTTTCCCATAGCCAAATTTTCATGAGGCAAGAAAGAGTTGAATAAGCAGTTTGGTGATGGTATATCTCACATGTCTAGACATTTTAGGAGAATTTTATCATATGGATTTGTTTATTTTTATTCCTAGTTGATTTGTTCTAAATTTCATATCATACACTAAATCTTATTAAAAGATATGCATGTGAAAAGTTGGCCTTCTAGGCAATTCTTGACATTTTTAGTTCTGTGGCAAGAAAATCTGAGTGAGCATATTAATGGTGTTATATCTCACTCATGAAAAGTTTTTAAGATTATTTTGACATATGGTTAGATTCTCCTATATGAGGATATCATATGATCCAAATTTTAAAACATGCACTTGAGTGAAAAAACATATATATAGGTGCAAAATTAACCTTATAGATAGATTGCAAAGGTTCCCATAGTCATTTTTGGACAAGTTAAAGTTTGACCAACATCGATGGAGTGCATTTCTTCAAGAAGTTAGGAATCAGTAAGATGGTGATAAGTGTTCAATGTTTAATATTTGGTAGAGATAAATATCAAGCTTCATCTAAGTATAAACAATGAGTAGGTGATCATACAGATAGAGATAAATGGTGCACTTTAAATTCAAGAGGCCAATGTGATATTTGTCTAGAATATTTAAAGCTAGGACAATCTCAAAGAGATTAATGGAGTGCATGAGGTAAAAGTTGTCATATTAAACAAGATGAGGTTAACTATTTAAGGGTTAATTTTTGGGAATTGACATACTATGCATTAAAGTCTAGAGAAGATCGATGGGGCATGTTTAATATAAGTAAAGAGGACATGAGATGCAACCATAGTGTTTTATGTTTAACTATGAATGTTTCTTTTGAATATTTGAATTTTCAAAGGAAAAACCAATGCTCTATAATTTGGATATATATTTTGATCTATGTAAAATTTGATCATGGTGTAGAAATAAAACTTGTAAAGGACTCTATGGTGCATCTGTCAATATAGACTTGAAGATCTGAAAGTGTGTAAAATCATAGTTATGAAGGTTCAAAGTTTACTATGTGTTTATGTATATTCTGAAAGTGACTCGATAAGATTATTCAATCTTGTTTTGATGTTGTTTCAATATATCTTAATGAATTAGCTATTGAGAAGTGTTGTAGAGTACATGAGGACCATATATGTGAATTATGAAGGTTTTAACATTCATATATAGTATGAAATAATCTTAAACATTTGAATATTTATTCATTCATGATGTTCCTTTACACCAAGTTAGTATTTGAGTTGTTTAAGCATACACAAGAGTAAGCAAAGTTGACTATGATCATTTAATCATGTCAAAGGGGTTATGTGGAGTGTGCCTATGTAATTGAAAGAGGTTATATGTTCGTATTTTACTTGATGAAGTTTTTAATGGGTAAATAGGTCTCCATGAGACCTATAAGAGATACAAGTGCCTATTTTATAGGTATAACTACTTAAGGTTGACCCATGGGTGTTATGGATGAGCTATGAAGACTATTTTGAGGTGTGTATTATTGTAAAAGATGCCTTAAGGGATAACTCATGCCTAATGTCTGACCAAGGTATTGATTATCATGTATAATTTATAAATAATGGAACCAAAGATGATGGTTTCTAGACTTGAGAAAGGTGTACGAGAGTAGTGAGCATTGAAGCAAAGAATAGAAGATAGGTAATGGTCTATGGATGATTTGAAGAGAAGGACAAATTGAGAATTGTTTATATGAATTTTAGGTCATAATTATGTTGTCAAAATATCACTCTTTTATAATGAGTATGAACAAAGGTGAAGAGTGATAATCAAAGGTCCATCATTAGGTTTTGAAGAGATTGATTCAAAGGCGGATGTGTTCATAAGTGTTGTTTTGGTTGCTCAAAATATAAGGGGTTGCTTCCTCCTTTCAAGATGAAACTTTATAAAGGTTTAGTTGTTGTTATATATCAGCTAGATAGGTGTCGTATCACCTTGTGAGATTGTACTCTCAGTAAATAAGGGATTATAGTTCCTTGATCAGTTACAACTGGTCTAAATAGGTACTTGTTTTTATAAGACAATAGTCTAATTGTTGGTTCCAGTGGGTTTTCTACCCTAAGAGGGTTTCCCACATATGTCATGTGTTATGTGATTGACCTTTCATTGTCTCTCATTCTCATTGCTATGAATGATGTGTATGCTTCATGAATGCTTATGGTAATTGATTAAGAACTTAATAGTGATTGAAATTGAAGTTGGGTTTTTTGGGCTCACTAATTCACTCCCCCCCCTCAGTGATTGTACCTCTAACATATATTTGATTTATCCTTATCATCCTTACATACCATAACAATATCTTGCCAAGCACCTTGGCTAAGAGAGATATTTAGGCTTAGTGAGTTCATCTTCAAAGGTAAGTATTCCTAGCTTTATTCCTCCTTTTTTAGAGTAGATATATATGCATTTGCACTTATATTCCATGCATTAAGA
This sequence comes from Torreya grandis, assembly GCA_037957365.1. Lineage (NCBI taxonomy): Eukaryota > Viridiplantae > Streptophyta > Pinopsida > Cupressales > Taxaceae > Torreya > Torreya grandis. Next base: position 458,111 of record JARHVA010007705.1, on the reverse strand, counting down.
TTATATATACATTGACATGAGTATATGTATTCTATGCATGTTTAATTTTAGTGCTTATTACCCACACTTTTTGCAACAATCTTTGATGAGCACTAAATTAGATTTTACTTTACTTGTTATTAATTTAGTGAATATGAAAACATAGGACCTATTTAGGGTTATTACATAGTTTTAATTGAATGAAGGATTTGGAACCCTACCTAGTGATATTATTATGGTAATATATCCATTAGTTAAGTTTAGTGGATCCATATTTGTCATAACCACAATTATCTAATGTATCCCCAATCAAAAGTGTAAATAGGATCTACCTTCTTTGAATTAGGATTAATTTTTAGATATCTTGTATTTCTCATTGAATATCTTATGGTGAACCCAATGTGAATATAACCCTTAAATTTTTTATTTAATGATTTCATTTATATCATTTTATTATTTTTCTATATTTATGATACTATGTCAACCAAGTTAGTATAGTTCTAAATTTTGTGTGTAGGTTTAACACATAGTTAAATCAGAATGACTACGTTATTATTGTGTAGGTATTCATTATATATAGTTTATTGGATAAGATAGGTCAATATATTAATATTATTCCATTACAAATTAACAAACTAAGTTATATAGGTTGAATTAGTCTTTTATTCAACATCTAGATCAACAAACTAGGTTGGTAGGTTGACTTAGTCTTTCAATCAACATCCAAATCAAAAAACTAAGTTAAATAGGTTGAATTAGTCTTTTAGTTATCATCAAAATCAAAAAAATAAGTTAGATAGGTTGACTTACTATTTTAGTTAGCATCTAGATCAATAAACTAAGTCGGGCAGGTCAACTTAGTCTTTTAGTTAGCATCTAGATCAACAAACTAAGTCAAACAGGTTGACTTAGTTTGTAGAACTTGAAATTATAGACACTTAAAACTAGACACCAATGGATTCATATGTGAATTTATATAAATTATTACTAACCATTGAATATCTAGCCTAACAATTTCTAAAGGTCTCAAATTTGGCTTCATAATCATGCAATTAAATCAATTTGGCCTAATAATTAATTGAATAAGACAAATGCACATTAAATTAAATCAAATCTTGTAACGAATTTCCAAATGCCTAAAATGGATTAATCAACTTGAAAATATTATAAAGTCTTAATTGAATTAATCCATGAAATAGTAAATCAATTATCAAAAAAGAAAATTCAAATATCAATGAATATCCTAGAAGTTAATCATTACCTTTGTGGGTTGTCCTAAATGCAAAATATCTCAAAACACACCTATTCCATGCTAATAATGACAATTTGGACACCTTTTAACTCAAAAAAGGTTAACTAAGCCAACCAAGGTTAGGATTTAACCCATTCCAAGTTAATTTTAAAGCCTATAAAAGTAGTCCTAGACCTCTTAATTTAATAAGCTATGTTGGTGTAAAGTTACCATGCACAAATGATTTTAGATCTTGAACCATAGTAGAGTTATAATTTTGTATTTGATCCATGAGTCAAATGCATAGTGTTATAATGCCAAAATCAATCCAAACCACATCAATCCAAGCCAACATGGTGCTAAGAGGAGATGGAGATATCCAAGCCCCATTGATGAAGACCTTTTGAACACAATCGAAGCAAGACAATGAACACATCATTTGGAGAATTCAATAAAGGTAAGGAAGGTATATTTTATTGAATTTTATTTGATCTTTTTCATTTGTTGGTTGATCACCATGCTCCCCCTATGATCTAGTCATGGAAGTTTTATGATTTTTTAGTGTGTTTTTTTTATCAATTTGATTTTGTTTTGAGACAAACACTTGATCTAACCTCTCCTTCATCATCAAATTCCTAACATCCCAAATGGCACTCATGGTGGGACCCAAGACATCCCACATAGTAAGGAGATCATTTTGTAGCTTTTAAATCTTCATTTGGATGTTTAAAGCTCTCTAAAATTGATCTTTTAACCTTGTTTTGGTCATTATTCATTTTGTTTAAATTCTCAATTTTACAAAATGACCATCTATGGTTAGGTTCAATCACTGATGGTTAGACCCTAACTGCCAGTGATTCTACCCAATTACCATCATTCTATGTAACCACAGATGGTCTAGTTTTTGGGGAAAACGTCATTAAAAATTGCATTTTGATTTTTTTGGCTATTTTATTCCTTGATTTCTTGGTTTCAAAGTAATTTAAATCTCTTAACTAGATTTTACCTTGCATATTTTTATCAAATTTTAGCTAATAATTGCATAACATAACATGTTTACTTTTTATGGTTTTGCCTTTGGGTTCATATGTTTTTGGTGATGGTCTTTATCAACTGACACTGATTCTTCTCGATTAGCAATTATTCTTATGAACCAACCAATGTTTATCATGCCCACCTACCAAGGAAATCAACATGAAATTTTTAAATATTCATTTGGATGCTTAAATCTCTTGGAAATTGCATTTTGTCTTTTTTTTTTCAGATTTAGGATTCTTGTTCCATCTTGTGTTTTACATAGAGACCAGTGATGGTTGGGTATAACCTAAGATGGTTTTTATTGACCTAACCATGATTATTCTCAATCGTGTATGAATCTATGTGACCTCTAATGGCTATATTTTAGGGGAAATGCATTTAAAGCTTGCATTTTGATTCCTTCTCACTTTATTTTCAATGATTTATTAGTTTCAAAGACATGTAAATCCATTAACTAGGTTTTACCTTTAAGGTTTTCTTTATCTTTTTGCTAACCAACCCCTAACTGAATGTATTTATTTTTTGTGGTTTTACCTTCAAGTTCATAGGTCTTCACTGATTATCTTTATCAATTGATGATGATTCTACTTGAATGCTAATGGTTATATGTTGACTGATCAATTATGGTTTCTTGAAACTATTGATGGTCATATTTGACCATTGATGGTCACTACATGCAATAAAATCCAAACTTGAAAGCTCAAATCCAAACTTTATTTGCTAACAACTAAAAGTGCTTTAAATTAGGGAGTTACTCTCTTGTTTTTATAGGGTCAAGGTAGACATTGAACATAAATTTACATACTTAAATGGTTTCAAACATTTAAAATTAGTGTTTAAAATTAACTTTCTAAAACTTACACATTTCAACTTAATTGATTAAAACAAACATGGTTATGTTTTTTTCTGTGTTTATGCAAGTTCTTTCAAATATGTCATGAACATCAATCCAAACATTTCAATTAGTGCATAATAAAGAATATAATCAAGTCTAAACATGTCTCAAACTTTCTCACATCATCTTTTGGGGTGTTTAAAAAGAACTCAATTCATTTTTTATTTCGTAGATGCTTTTTCAAGTTTTTACAAGTTTTAATCAATGACAAGGGGCCAAAATTCACAACACATTTAGTTTTAGTGCCTTAAAATGAGCTTAACATTATTTATTTTCATGATTTTAAACATGTTCATTTTCATCCATATTATTTAGTGATTATTTGTTTCACAAAAAGGATAACACATGTATGCTATCCTTCATCCCCTATAGGGAACTTATGGGATCAAAAGTGCCTTTCCATTATATTTAGTGGCTAGTCCAAGGCACATAAAGAATGTTGCATAAGCTCTCCCAAAACTCGCATAATATTGGGTGATCTCAAATAAACCCTAAAGTCTTTCTACTTGTCTTTTATTTTCATGCATCTTGGATTATAAAGGGGAGTCATTACCTATCACAAGTTCTTTAGGGAAGTATTAACCTAGGGTTTCATCTACCGATAGTGTTTTAACCCCTCTCCATGGGTGGGGGGGTTACAAATTGAGATCACTCCACATGATGGTTTGAGTGGTTAAACCATCTTTGTTAGTAGTAGGTTAAGCCTGGGATGTATGATCAATTTGGACATCACACTACATGAAATAAGGGATGGATATAGTGGTTGTGAAAAGGACAAGACCTTTCACAACAAGTCAAATAACATGGACTCAATTTACATGATGCTTCTCTTATGTGCATATGTGAAAGTGTGTACACATGGGATGAATCTAAATGGTTAAAAACTTGTAGGTTTTAGTCAACCCCACTTTGCCACACCTTAATAGGATCTAGGATGAATATACTTAATTGTATTTTTTCATTTATTCTTTTATTACTTGGTGTTTTGAGACTAAAACTTATATGTTTTTTTATAGCCACATCAAAACAAGTTTGTTTATACATCATTCCTTTGTTTGAGGAAACATTATCCTAGCCATTTTACACCATACTTGTGCCTTGCAATTTTTTCTAAACTTGTTTGCATGTGTGTCATTTGAGTTAAATGGGTACCGTTATGCTACCCAAATAATTATCAATTTTGTGACTAGGATTCAAACATTGATCACATCATTATATCACACTAATGGTGTTATGCTGCTCAAATTATTTAAAGACTTTTTTACCTTCTATCAAGTATCATTATTTCAAACCAATCATGTATGTCATTTCAATATTATTCTTGATCTATTATGCCATCCAATCTTGTCTAGCTTGTTTGGTCATCAAAATCCTAGTCTTCAAACATTGAGTTTTCAATTAAATTTTACGATTTCATATCTAAACACTGATTGATTTTGTTTAGGCCTCAATTCATAGGGGTTGATAGATATATCTTTCTCTTTTAGGTTAAATAAATTAGGTTAATTACTTACCCAAATTTTATAATTATTTATTATTTTTTCATAGATCATTGCTTTCATCATTGTTTGTGACTTTATTTGGGAGAACACAACCTTTTTCTAGGTGCCTTTTTCCTTGTGGCCTATGCTGATTGATCATGTTTATGTTTGATTAGGCGTGTCGAGTGTATGTAAAATTTATTTCCAAAATTGTTATATTAAATAAAATCACATCATATTTATTTAAATACTATATTTTGACATTGTTTGGGCAAAATTACTAGTATATCTTATTTGATCCTAGCTTTTGACTCCATATTTGGAGAAAAGACCTAGTGACTCTTTTCCCTTTCCTAGTGTAGACCTTGTTTGGAAAAATTTGGCTTAGACTTTAACATACTATTTTTTATTTATATTATTGACCTTTTGTGTGTATGACATGTGATGTTAGACATTTTATGTTAAACTTTTCTTTGCCAAGTCTTAGCATAAACCATTTTGGAGATACACCTCCATGTTTAGATCATTGTTTGGAGATACAACTCCACCCCTATTGACCAATTTTGACCCAATTTGAACCATTTATCCTTTGGACATTATTTTTTATATTTTTTATAACTCTAAGCATTTTTTTTTGGATATTTTTTCATTAATGCAGATATGTCTAGCTACACTTATAGTGAGTCATGTACAATCCAACTTATGAAAGAATGGCCACAAAAATTAAATATAATCATGACTTCTTTGAGGAATAAGTGGTTTATAAGGACTTTATTAAAGACCCAAATAAAAATAATGTTGTTTTGGAGATGGATCTATACCCTCCTTACAATGATTAATATAGGGAACAAAGTCAAGATCTAGCTTATGATCCCACTGAAGACCCTGACTGGGATGATATGGTTTATGAGGAAGACTTGGATACTTTGGCTTGGGTGATCAATCACCCTCTACAACACCCCAAACTTGTCCTTTTAGGACCTCATCCTTTGTATTAAGTGAGATACCAAGCTCCATGACATCCATGTAATACCATTACTATTCTACGACCTCATCCTTTGGCTTGTGTGAGCTACCAAGCTATACAACAACCCAAACTTGTCTTTCTAGGACCTCATTCTTTGGGTTATGTGAGCTACCAAGATGCAAAACATCAAAATAATTCCATTACTATTCCAAGACCTCATCCTTTATCTTATGTAAAATAAAAAGATCCATAATGCCCTAGACTTGTCCTTTCAAGACCTCATATTTTGACTTGTGTGAGAAATCAAGATCCATAGTGACCACTCATTATCTAACCACTGGTCATTATTTATCCACTTCTAATCATTACCCACATTATAAAACCTCAACCATTACGTTCTAAAACTAGACATCAATGGCTTCATACCCAAATTTAGAGAAATTCTTACCATCCATTTAATATCTAGCCTAAGAATTTATAAAGGTCTCAAATATGGCTTAATAACCATGAAATTAAATCAATTTGACCTATTAATCAATTAAATAAGACAAATTCACACTAAATTAAATAAAATATTTCAAAAAATGTCCAAATGACTAAAATAGATTAATTAGCTTTAAAATCTTGATCAAGTCTTAATCAAACTCATCTATTAGCTAATAAATCAATTATAAAAAAGAAAAATTCAAATATCAATGAATATCCTAGAAGTTAATTATTACCTTTGTGAATTATCCAAAATGGAAAATATCTCAAAGCACACCTATTCCATGCTAATAAGTACCATTTGGACAAATTTAAACTCAACCAAGGTTAACTAAGCCAACCAAGATTAGCATTTAATCCATTCTAAGTTAATTTCAATGCCTATAAAAGTAAGCCTAGACCTCTTCATTTAACAATCTATGTTGTTGAAAAGTTACCATAAACAAATGAATTTAGATATTGAACCATAGTAAAGTTATAATTATGGATTTGATCCATGAGTCAAATGCATAATTTTATAATTCAAAAATCAGTCCAAACCACATTAATCCAAGCCAAACATAGTGTTAAGAGGAGATGGATATAGTTGAGCCCCATTAATGAAGACCTTTTGAGCACAATTTGAACAAGCCAATGAATACATCATTTGGAGTATTCAAGGAAGGTAAGGAAGGTATGTTTTCTTGCATTATAAATCAACTTTATCATTTGTTGTTTGTTCACCATGTTACACCTATTGTCTAGGCATGGAGGTGTTATGCTTTTTTAGTTTGTTTTTTGTCAATTTGATTTCATTTTGAGACTATCACTTTATCTAACCTCCCCCACATCATCAAATTTCTAGCATAAAATAAATCAACATGCAAGGCACTTCAATAGAAATTTTTTAATCCTCATCATCCTCCAACCCACCGGCATTCCTCTCTTTCTCTCTATATCTATTTAGTACTTCATTATAGTTATATTTTATGCAAGTTTGCATTATTTAAAACTATAATCCTACATAAAACTAAGTTGACTTGGTCAAATTAATTCTATATCCTATATTTTATCTAAAATACTAAGTCAACTTGGTTAACTTAGTTCTTAAATACTCTTGCTTTTATAGAATAGTAGCAACCTGGTCGACTTTGTTCTATAATGTTTACTTATAGTGTCATCTAAATTGACTCTATATCATTATTAATTTGGGAATTAACAATTGTATGATAGTAATTAATTCACACTTTCATTTTTAGTTATTTGCATGCTCACATAGTCTATTGAGGTGGTTTTTCAAATTGTTGATTAGTTGCACTATTTTACTCTTTTTTCACACACTAACAAATCACATAATACTCAAAAAACATTTAACATTTTTCTTCCCAAGACCTACCTTCTTGGATTTCATCACCAAGGGGGAAGTTGACTTGGTTTTCTAGCCAATAATAAACACATGGTGAATGTTATATATTGGAAAAGCACCTAACACCCTTATTGTTGTGGGATTGTGAACTGAGGGGGTAATTCCCAAATACCAAACTAGTACAATTGCTAATATAGATCCTTTTTATCCTAAATGTCCTAAAACCATCCATAGATTGCTTTCTAGTTCCTTATTTTTATCCAACTTCCATATCACACTTAAAATAACACTTTATAATAATCTAACAACACTTAGGATGACCAATTAGTTAGCATTTACTTATTAGTTGACTGCTTGTTGTCTGATCATTCTGTTATATTTCAAAAATTTACATTCACTAATGTTGGTGTAAATTTTTATGTTATGTGCTCCAACTATATCATTCTCATTAATCCAATTTTTTGTGTGTTTTCTTACATTTATTACTTCACTTACATTACAAAACTTTTGCCTATTTTTATCACACTGTCATTTTATTCAACACAATCTCTTACAAACTATTTTTTTTCCTACATACTGTACTAAATCAACCTAGTTGACCCTGTACTCTTTTTTGTCAATCAAGTTATAGTAATAAGTCAATTTGGTCAACTTTGTATCCTTATTAGACTGTATTTTTTCCTACCTATGGTACTATGTTGACCTAGTTGACTTTATATCCCTTTTTACCAATTAGGTTATAGTACTAAATTGACCTAGTTGAACTTGTATCCTTATCAATCTTAGTCTCATGCCTTATTTGTAGTACTAAGTAAACCTAATCAACCCTATACTCTTATCTATCTCTTGGATTGTAAAACAAGTTGACCTGGTCAATTTTGTATCCTTCCCATGTCTTTACTTTTGCATCAACTTTGTCTTCCCTAATATTTCTCATTCAACATGAACTTCCTATTTAAAGATAAAACTAAGTTGAATTTAATAGATATGATGAGTTTTACCAACCCTAATAGGCTATCCCATAAGTAACTTTTGGGTCCCACCTTAGATAAAAGTAATGTGCATGTAGCTACTCTCACTATAAACTATGGGACCCCTCCTCATTCCTCTTTACTTAAGAATCCTCTCTTATAATTTTAATATCAAATTGAATTAGAGTATACCCCAAAAATGATCTTCTTCATCAATGAGTTTCATTAACATCAAGGAAAATATCCTTCTACTATTTACCATATCATGATAAGTGTTCAAGTTAAGGACCCCCATTCACCTTCTCCCACATTATCACATAGATTTGGGGACAATACCTTATTTAATTCTCAACCTCCTCCCTATATTTTGACCCCTTATCATACCATGATATCTTAATCTCTAATTTCTTCCACCTCCATGCCTGGTATCTCTACTAACATGGTAGGTTTTACATCTAGTGGGCCTCTTCTTAATTCTTCCACTAGTACATCATTTAATACCCATGGTAATCATGCATCTAGTGCTTCTTCTTCTCATACCTCTACTAGCACATATTTTACCACATAATCAAATCATGTTACTAGTGCTTCACTTACCAAAAATTCTTTTCAAGCTACTACTAACACCCATTTTGGTACCTAAGCCACTAATACAAATGATAATTCTTCACAAAATGATAATAATACCAATAAAACCCATCAAATTCTATTAAAAATCTTAATATAATGAATGATTTCCAAGATAAGAATCTAAAACAAATGATGTAGATGAAAAATCATCTTATCCATCTTCAAACCCACCCTCAACAGGTTCCATGGGGAATGCATAACCATAATGTCCCCCCACCTCCTCTTCAAGATTCCCATGGTAATCTTATCCCTCAACCTCCCCTTGTTAACAAAACAATCCAACACTTTCAAAATAATCCTCTTACACCTTATATTCTTAATAGTGATATACAAGGTATCACCCCTACCATTACTTACAATGGATCAACTGATCCTACTCTCCACTCATCATATTTATAAATCTATATAAAGATTGGTTCAAGCTAAATAATTATTCCATTACCAATATATTAAAAAAGGATCTCATGGGTGATGATTTAGATTGGTACAACCAACTCAAATTTCATTCCATCACTAGTGTAGAATATTTAGTCAATGATCTACTCCAAGAGTTCCAAACTAGTGATCTCCATAGAAATACATTGGCCCATTTTATCAATTATAAGTAACTTGAGACCGAAACTACACAAGATTTCATCAAATGATGGAAGACATTGTCTAAAAAATGTGAACATAATATGGAAAATGACAACCTCTTTAATCTATTTATAAATTCTCTTTTTCCCATGTTACAATATTAAGTCCAAACTCTCTCACCATGAACTTTAGAAGAAGCCATGGACCAAAAAAAGTGTGAATATTTCCTCATACATCAATTCAAGCCATCCCAACCTTCTATGGGTACTTGCATGTTAATCAATAATAATAATCATCATGCTAAAAATAATGGTGTCACTTATTCCTATGATACCATCCATGCTATTCAAGATATTATTCCCAAGTAGAATCTAGAACAAGCTTCCCCTCCCAACTAAATCACTAATCCTAATTTATCTTAAACCAATAACATCAATGTTAATAAACCTTTATCCTTATTATAATTTTAAAAATGTCTACCAAGACTCCATCTATGAGAACTTGATCCCACTCATCCTATGAAATCTAGGTATGATCTTAATAAAATTTCTTAGTTGCATGCTAGTTGGGGTCATTTTCATGATACTTCTAGGCAACTTCATAATTTGGCTATGGATTTCCTTCTTGATCCCAATTTTGATCATGATTCTATCATTCATAAACATCAACAATCCTATGGCATTGCCTTCAAATCCCATGAAACATAAACTAAATCTCAAGATTTAAACTAGGGTAGTGCTCATTTGGTCATCTCTAAATATCCTCTTTACCCATCACCATTGATACTCAAACTTATATCACCACTTATCAAACTACCCATACATCAACTACCCCATCTTCTCAAGATAATCAACAAACTTTTTATCTAATTAAACCTTCCACATTTTATCAATATAAATTCATATTCACTTTGGATTCTCCTTCCAAGGACCTCCTTCAATATTATGCACCTCTTTCCAATAGTCCTCTTATGGTTTATGATTAGTGGGATCCTATTATAGAGCTTACTAATCTCCCATATCAAATCCCACTTTTCAAACTTATGTGAACCTCTCTATGTCACCATAATCATCTTATATATCTTTTGTTCAAAATGAACATCCCTCATCCTCCCATAGTAGGATGCAAAACCACCTTATCTATATCAAAAGATATCATTTTAAAATATTACAACGAGATGTTCATACATGATGAAAAATTGGACACTTTTATTTAACTTAAATTCCCCATTTCTTCTATGATCCCTGATGAGATTTTGATTCATGTGAATGATCATCCTCTATTTATCAATGTCCAAATTGGTGACATCCAAGTCAAGTGTGCCTTTATTGATGAGGGTTCTTACACTTGTCTTACCTCTCTCAATTTTATTATAACCCTTGGATATTTTGAATGTAATATTAAGTCCACATGTAGCATGTGTCAAGGCTATAACCAAATGCAAATGCCTCTCTTAGACTATTTTTGGATCTCTATCACCATCATACTTGTCACCATTCACATGAAGGTGATGATATTTAGCTTTTTTTATCTTATAACATTTTGATTGGTAGGCCATGGACTCATCGTATGAGAGTAGTTGCCTCTTCTACTTACCAATGTGTCAAATTTACTCACAATGGAGACATCTATAGGATTCAAGGGACACCCTTGGAATTTAAAATAATTCTAAGACTATGGTGTATTCATTATTCCCACCCTTAAACCTTTACCAAGCATTCTATTTCATGAATCTCAATGATTTAACTTTCCTATCAATTCCACTCGAGGTTACAATGGTTACCCTAAACTCATTTGGAATATACCCCCTAACCTCCTAGACTTTGATGATGATGAGTGTGACAATATAAATATAAATATTAAAGCCTCAAATCTCTCACTTCATCTCATTTCCTAGCTTCCCCCTTCTTTGTAACCTTATTTTGTCAACAACTTAGTGATAACATACCCATTATCTTAAATAAGACTTAGCATTCAATTCATCACACCACATCAGATGACAAGGTCATCTCTACCTAAGCTATTGATATTCATACATATAATTATGATGATGGATATACATAAGATGATCCATTCTTAGGAGGTCTTTTTAGGTCTGAGATGCTAAAATTATTCATTAGTATTCCTTTTTGCTTCAGTGTTTCATTATTTCTTATAATATTCCATCCTATATCATTCCTAATTTTAGCATTTTTCCTCTTTATTCCATCATAGAGATGGTACACACAACTCCATTTTATGAAAAGCCTCATAAGAGTATACTTATAGATCATGTTATGACTAGTCGCTATTATTTTACTAGATACCAAGACCCCTTTAGCTAACTTATCCCTGAGATGCTTACAACTATCCTTTAGCCTTCTATGCATCTTTCCCCTCCTTCATTAAAAACCACTTCAAATCCTATTCTTGTTTCCCCTCTAGTTGAATCTCTTCCTATTTTAGATCATATAGATCCTTCAATCGAGCCTTTCCTAATATCTCAACCATCCCCACCTTCCCTTAGTGATGGTTTTCTCCCTTCATGTGTAGCTTGCTCCTTTGTCTGCTAAATTGTTGGATCATCCATATTATGATATTCATATATTTATCAATAATTGGACTAGAGACTATTCATTAAACCAACCTCACTCAGATTCTATTTCCACTCCTCTTATTAGTACACCTATAAAGTTTACTAACAAGTGTATCCATTGCTTCCACAACACAAATAATCATTCATCTATACATTGACATAAATTACAGAAATATATAACCACCTTGCATCCCACCATTCCTCAACCCATAGATAAGGCTATACCTACACCAAAAGTATTACCTCAATATATTCTCAAATATGGAGAGGTATATTTTCTTTATCACCAATGTGGTATGCATCATACTGATCATTACCACATCCTTCAACAACATCTCAAGGATCATTAATGGTCCCTTCTCCACCTACCATTTCTCTACTCATTATTTTAATTATTCATGAATCCTCCTTCCCTAATGACACCTTCACCTATGGCCCATTCTCCACTAGTTACCCCTTCCTTTCACATAGAGTCCACTCCCATTACTTCCCTTGATCATCCCCTACATGATAGCCATTAGCAATAGTATATTTTATGAATTCTTACATTTTATATTGAGTAGATTTGACTTGACGTATTTTCTTAACTTTCCATAAAGATTGATGAGACTTTGGCTACAGTCCAAGTTCAGCTTCATAGAGACTTATCATATGTTATGGATAATGTGTGTGGATAAATATATCAATATTTATGAACAAAAACATGGTGTTATTTAATTTATTTATTCATTTGGGTTGGATGTGTGATCCAACAATACATTTATCTATTCTTTTATCATTTGACATTGTGTCAAATTCATATCTATCTTACATAGTGACTTTTGTTTCACATTACATGTTGTTTATGATGTCATTTTTCTTATAATGTTATCTTATGGATAATTTTTCATGATTACATACTTGTTCTTCTTATATTCCTTTTCGATGGTTATCTTGTTACTTTTCATGATTGTTTTCTATCTTATCTCCATAAACATGGATAATTATTATTTTAACCTGGTTATACAAACCTTGCTCCCTTTAGTCATTCCTCATTTACCATGTGATAAATTAGAAAAAAATTCATATCATTATAATCTCATTTTACCATTCCACTTGGATCTCCCCTTAATCCCCTTTATTTTGTCTCACAAACTAAGAATAAACATGGTTGAGACTTGAGATAACATGTTAGTTCATAGTTAAGACTAAGTGTTCTAGTCAATCATATCTTTAGATGCTTAGCTTACTTTATCCTAAGACTAAAGCAAATTCATGTGTATCACTTTATCTCTCATTATTGGTCATTCTAAGTCCATATGGAGGATGAATCTTAAAAGCCATAAACATTCAAAAATCCAAATCATTTAACAAAAATCAATGATCTAAAAGGAAACAATCAAAATTTTGAAAATTCATATCACATTAAAAGACATGATCCTAAGCACATATCCTTTATTTAATAGAATATTAAATTTCATAGTTGGCCTCATGATATATTCAAGGTCCATTAGGGTGCAATAGTCTACTATATTAGAGAAGGAGAATAAAAAACATTTCACCAATTTTTATAGTAGAATAACAATTATGTAAGGGTTCCTGAGGAATGGGGAACATGTAGTGTGATGGTAGGTAAATTTTATTTTTATTTTTTTAAAGTACCAACATGATTTGATCTTATTGACACACTTATTTACCTATGTAGCTTTATACCTATATTGAACATGTATCCTTTGTATATTGACGGTCACTAGTCACTTAGTGTCTTCTCATGTCCTTAGTGTGCCTCATATATCCTAAGGTCTTCTCATGAGATGCATGCGTTATTATTATTACATTCCCTTTTTCACTTCCTACAATCCTAATATTTCCCCTTGAGATTTTTTTTTTTCACTGATCACTCGAATTAGGGATTCCATTTGAGTTGTAGTGTAAAACCTTGGAAAGGACCAAGCCTTCCTCATAAATTACCAAATTTTTACATTACCATTCCAAAAATCCCCTTTTACCATATTTTCACATTTTTTCCACCTCATTTGTGTTCCCTTTGTGAGTTGTAGTGTAAGACCATGGATAGGACCTAGCCTTCCTCATAATTTTTTTCAAATACCCAAGTCAAAATGAAATTACATGTGTCAAATATGAGATAAGATGTAATTGCTTATGATTTACATACATTGACATGATTACCATATTTATTTTGTATGTTTTATGATTAATTAATCAATATTTCACTCTTATCTTCTTATTTTCTAATTTCATGTAAGAATCCAACCATTTTTCTTAAGTTTTTCAGACTTCCTAAATTGAATTAGTTGGATTACTTTAAGACCAATTTTGTTTCTCTTTTATACTTCTCAATGTAATTTAGTATGATTTATTATCTTAAATGTTTTTTTCTACCAATGGTATTTCATGTGGTTTCCATTTTATTACACTAATTTCATACTTTCCAACATGATTTAGTGTGATTTTAATTGTTTTAATTTGGTGCCAATATTTTTCACAGTTTAATAACATTTTTTCCTCTTGTTTACCACTTTTTGGTTTATTATACTTAGTCATATTTTTTTATTACACATTTCTCATCATTATATAGTGTCTAGTGCATTTTTTTTTAGTAATTATACTTTTTGAAGTCTTTTTTGCCTATTTATTTTTAACCATGCATGTGTACTCCATAATTCTAGAAAAGAAAACACCCCAAATATATTTCATATAACATATACCATAAAATCAAAATACATGTGCTATAAATAAATATATCTATGAATCATCAACCATAATCAAAATATAACTCATAAGATCAATATCCAACTATCAAAACTAGCTATCTCTATATATCATGTGTTTTGTATAAAATATAAATACACATTGCTCTAGATGTATGGTTGGGCTTCATAATGCCTATCTCATGGCCTAGACACACTACCCATAGATTCCTTAAATTATCCCTTTTTCATGGTGTGTTTTAATGAATTTATCTACATTATCAACCCTATTACCTACCATTATAGATTGGCCACCTGGGCCCGTACCCATCCCAACTAGATTGTAGTAGCCATATGTGTGACCCTATCTTAAGTTAAGGCCTTCCAATATTATGCCTCTCTTTATCCCACCCTTGTATATGGATACAATCCATCTCCTCATGTTTGTAATTACTTTATAGCCTCACCCACTAGTTTAAACCAACTCACCTGAGCTAGGGTAGATGGTACCATATGATCACCTAGCATGGTGAGGTCATATGGTTCCAAAAATCCATCCAAAAGTCATGAACCACCAACATGAATAAGGACCATAATCTGGTCTCCTCTATGACAAGGTATACATAAACCAAAACCTAGATAGATATCATGTCATATATATATATATATATATATATCTAAAAATCTATCTATAGTTATACACAACTAATATTCTATCTCAAAGACTAATAAATATTTCCCTTATTATCAGTCCTAGTGTCACCAATCACCATCTCCCCATCTAATAATCTATCAAGCATGGTCTCTCCATCAACCCATCCCTAAATCACCTCATCTATGGGTCAACTTGCAGTAAAAGTAAAGCCTAGAGTCACCACCTATGTATGCCTTAGGCCTTTCCTTGATTCATTGTTAAGTAATCATACATGATAACTCTTATTTGTGTTCACTCTTACTAATGGAATCTCCATCAGTGATATAGCTTAGGTGGTCACTTCTAGAGAAACTTAGGGGATGAAATCATGTCATGAACAAGCTTAGTGATAATTTTTTAACAGATGAGTTGATCTTCCTAAATTTCACCTAAAATTTTGGATATCTTGACATGATTATATAATAATAAATAGAATTTATATATCATATCCAAAAATGCATATTTAAATAAGGATAAGGATAAGAGGACACAAGATATATATGAAGTATAAAACATAACATAAATAATTAGTGTCAGTTGGTAGACACTCAAGAAAAGATTCAATAGCCTACATCACCAAGAAATGCATGAGTAAAGTTCACTATAATAAACCCTTAAGGAAATGATTAGGAGGGTTAATTATATAAAAGGAAAGGCTGAAGGGATTCATGAGATACCTATTAAGTTTTTGGGTTTAACTACATAAATATCTATCATCACAAAATAGGTGAAGGATGTGCTTATGTTCTAGACCATATTTGAGGATGGATTGATCAAGGAAGCACAAAAAATAATTTTTAATATCCAAAATAGTGGTGGGTTATTTTAGGGAATAAAATTAAGTGTGGGGTGATGTTAACCATGATTTCAATATGCTTTTCCATTATTTTACTAAGTCTATCATGGAACTAGTCCTTTAGTTTATAAGATCATGGTACATGCTAATATGTCATCCACTTGTGTGTTTTTAACAAATATAGTTATAAAATATTAGAAGAAACCATGTCTCAATGTCATATATGTCCAAGTTAGAATAATTAGTGGGAGGTAAATGATAAAATTTATTACTAGAAAGTAGATTCTAATAAGAACTTGAGATATGAATAAGAATTTGAGATATGAATGCAAGGGTGGGTTGAATCAATTTGATGTGCCCATTTAGATGACACATTTAATTCATGTGGATCGAAGTCACATAACTTTGAGTTTGAGACAATCACATTAACTGATGATTTGTATAAGTTTAACTACATGGTGACATGTAAGGCATTTTTCAAGATATAAAAGGTGGGTAAACATATTAATGAGAGAGATGAAATTAGACATAGGGTAAATGTTACTAGATTGTTAAAAAATCTCTTAGTTAAAATTGAAATGTTTTATAAATATGGATAGATGCTACAAAATTAACTTTTACAATACTAGTGTCATGGTGCACCTTTAACTATAAACCAATGAGTAATTGATATAATCCTTACTATTTATATAATTATTTTGTCTATTCTTATGGATATTAAATTTTGATAATATGTTTAAAATTATTTTTTATAATATTTTAATATGTTATTACATTTGATGATGTCTTGTTTTTTATAAGGATGAATATATAGGTATAATAGTTCTTATATGCTTTTGTTCATTGCATATGCAAGTGTTAAAATGTGATTGATAGAGTAGTGAATAATATTAATAATTAATATCATGCAAATAATTATTATTTCAATAAAAATTTATTATTCTACATGGATAAATGACCATGACCTACCCCAATTTTTCTCTTTGTGCCTTTGGTGAGCATGTGAACATAATTCACATGATGTGCATGTGTGTCTAGATAGTGTTATGGAATGAACATGTGCTATAGGAATAGGGGGAGAATGAAAAGATTAAACCAAAATATTAAACTTAAAATTTTTAAATCATATAATCTCATACACACAACAAATAATTGCATACACAAAAATAAAAAACCTAATAAATAAACCGTGTATCTAGAATTATTTTACTTGTTTGCATGATAATACAATTTGTTCAAATTCATAGATAAAAATAATACATAAAAATAAATTTAATTTAATATCCAGCCTATTTTCACATAAATGTAATGAATAACAAAAAACCAAAAACTTGCATATTAGCTTTGCATGCACAAATTAGATATTGAAATATAGAAATTACATGACACATAAGAAATATAAATTATAGGTTTATTATTTATTTTACATATTTAGAATAAAAAATTAATATCATATTCTCATGTCATTCATATCATAATATAAAAAAACTATTAATAATTATATAACATATAGATAATTTATTGCATTGTTAAAATTAGGAAAATTCTAAAAACTAGCTTTTGCATTCTTTGATTTAAATTTTGTTTTAATTAGCAATATATGCATAAAACTTCAAAAAAAAGAACAAAAATATAAAAAATTAATTTATTTTGTTTTTTATTACATTAATTTCATTTGTAGTGTAGTTTTATTTAATTTTTAAAAGTTATATTTTTAACACAAAGAAACCCAACCAAAGCTTTGTCAAAACATTATTTTTATTTGATAAGGTAAAAGCCAGGTTTAATAAGGACTGTTAGAATAATTAATTAATCATAGCTATATTGTAATAAATGTCTCAAGGTTTTATTAACCTTTGATTGACATAGGTTAGTTATTTGGGGTATTTTATAGGTTTGATTAGTTGTAATATCCTATAGATTAGGAGATCTAGTCTCTTTTAGTATTGTATAAAAAAGCACCTCTTGTAGTGCTTTTATTAATTCAAATAATTCAGTTAATGCAATTTATTTTTGGATTTCATTTGGAACTAGAGTAGGAAATTCTTGAGGAGTATTTTTAAAGCATTGAATATTTGGTGGAGACTGAGAGCAAGATTTTTTCAATCCTTGGATGCACCACATTGCTCCAATTTTAGCCATCCCAAGCTAAAACGCTATTGGAATTCTAGCCAATTTTGTGGAAGGAGAATAGTTATCAAAATAGGATTTTATTTTTTTTTTTGATAAATTTTAGCCATATATATATATATATATATATATATATATATATATATATATATATATATATATATATTAAATTTTGGGCTAAATTTTAGATCTGAGATCATATTTGAGAGCTTTTAATTTTCTTTTATTATTTCTAGTCAAGATCCAATTCTAAATTTGTGGAGGAATATATCTAAGGTTTTTTAGATGATTGTATATGTCATTATGATGATTATTTATTAGATATTAAAAAATATAGAATATCTAGAAATTATCTTGTAATTTTTCTTAATGCTACTTAGAAAAATACTAATTTAAAAAAAAATCAAAATTTTTGGAGCTTCTGGTGATTTTATATGATTTTATTAAGTTTCTATTTAGTAGAACAAGTGAGGAACAGTAGGAAAAATGGAATTTTAATAAAATTTTTGCATAATCAGGGATTAAATATTATATCAATATACTCTTCTTATTTATATCTTTACAAAAAGTATTCATTTTCTAAAAATGGAGCACCGAAGCACCCGTGGTGAAAATTTGAAGGTAGAGTGCAATTTAGAAGTTTTCATTTGGTGCAAGATCAAAATTTTGGGTGGAGCACCACCCAGATCCACCACTTATAGAATTAGAACCACCATCACAACACTATCATATTTTATCCTCAATTTCATACTATATGACCACCTATTAGGTGTTTCTTTTAGCCCTTGAGGAATTGTCCTTCAACACTATGAGCCATATTTAAAGATCTTTTCTTTCAAGGTTCATTACTTTTGATCTGTGAAGCTTAGGAAGGTTATTTTTTTTTAAATTGGATATTTTTTCAAGATTTATGTAGTGTTAAGGATATTTTTTTACATTTGATCACCCATATTTCTATAATTTTTAGTTTCTTTCTAGTTTAGCTGACTAGTTCATGTATTTTGGACCTTTAAGAGGCCATAACTTTTACCTGGTAACTCAAATTTGCATGTTGTATTCTTAAAAAGTGTATATTTTTATATTATATATATATATATATATTGTATTAATTATATTTTTAAAATTCAAAAGGAAAAATTGTAGCCTCATTTTCTCCTCAGACACGTTTTTTGTTGAAACTGATGTCTAGTTTTCCATTGCTTGTTTGGATGCATTTAAGATAGAGTTCAATGTACATTGTGTGATAGTGCAAAAAATTTCATATTTTTTTATGATTTTTTGCATTTTTGTTACATTTTTCAGATCCACATTTCATTTTTGTACTTAAACATAATTGTATTTCATTATCATTCTAAACTTACAAAATATCTAGTTTGGGACCACATTTTGTGCTCCTTGACACACAATTGCTTTGTGGTGATAATTATCTAGCATGGAAAAAAATTACAAACACATCTAGAGTTTAAATATATTTGTTTAATAGTTGAAGGCACATGGGTTAGACATGAAATAGATATTGATCAACAACAAAAATATGACAAGGCTAATAAGAAGGCTAAGTTGATAATCATGTTTGGTGTTTCAAATAAGGTAAAACCTCATATCTATAGTGATACAACTATAAAATATGCATGGGATAAGATTAAAACTATTATTGAAGCTAAGAATAAAAAAAAATCTTGCATCTTTAGATCCAATTACACACTCTTAAGCTCAAATCAGATGAAAAAGTAGAAGCATTCCTTAGAAGAGTTGCAAATTTATAGGTGTCACTTCAATCTTTAGGTGAATTGGTGACAAATGAATCTTTAGTCCCTATAGTCCTTAGATCACTACTCACCACATATAGGATCTTTGTGACCACATTTAATGTCACATGTCAAAAACTAACCTTTGAGGTGTTGGTCAATTTGTTGCAATAAGAGGAAGCTATTCATAATTTAGAGGAAGTAGACGAGGAGAATGAACTCGCATTGAATAAGAAGGGGAAGAAACCCATGAAGGGTCAAAATAAATCTCCAAATTATAATAATCAACATAACCAATAAGGGAATAATTCACATTCTCTTAAAGCATGTCAAATTTGTGTAATAGAAGGACATGACTTGAAATATTGTTGTTACAACACATTTCAATAGGGCTCATCAAGCAAGAAGTCATATTTCAACAAGTCACGACAAACTAAAAAAATGTAACCACAAAAACAAAGTAGGTGGAAACAAAAAAATTCCAAGCCTAAACAACATGGAAATGTAGCTAAAGACAATGATTCTTCTAATGAGGAATATGTTCTAGCTAATCATTCACATGAGTCTACCCATCATCCAAGTGTTTTTTGGTATGTTGATTTAGGAGATACTAGACACATGATAGGAAGAAAAGATTGATTTTCTACTTTGACAAAATTAGAGTCAAATGGAAATGTATCACTTAGAGATGATACCTCATATACAATATATGGTAGTGGTGACATCAAATTTCAACTTGGAAATAGAAATTGTAACATTTAAAATGTTTTATATGTTCTAGGTCTTACAAAAAAATTGTTATCTATTAATCAACTACTTTACCACAACCTCATGGTTGAATTTTATCATCAAAATGGTCAAAAGTTTTGCCATATCAAAGACATGTCTAGGCATTTCAAAGTGATTTCCAAAGCTTCCAACATTGGAAAAATGTTTTTACTTGATTTTTTTTCAAAATGATCATCAAGCACTTGTGGTTAAAGATACAAAACTAGGCAATTTATGGCATAGAAGATATCGTCACTTGAGTTATGGATATTTAGTTCAATTGAGAAAATAAGATATGGTTCATGATCTTCCAAACCTCAAGAAATATTTTAATATATGTACTAGTTTCTTGGTAGGAAAATAAAGAAGAGATCCTTTTGGAAAGACTTAGTATCAATCACTTGGTAAGTTGGACTCGGTGCACACTGAGCTTTATTGACATTTTACTCCTAGTCTCAAAATGTACAAATACTTTCAACTTTTTGTTGATGATTACTCATATAAAATGTGGGTATATTTATTTAATACTAAGGATCAATATTTTCAAGTCTTTAAAGAATTCTAGGCCACAATTAAAAATGAAATTGGTAGGAAAATCAAGACCTTCCACTCAGATTATGGGGGGAATACACCAGTAAATAATTCTCAACCTATCTTCGTATGAATGGAATCAATAGTCAATTGACAGCTCCATATCCACCTTAGTAGAATGGAGTTTTAGAATGACATAATATATTCATTATGGAAATGTTTTATAATATGGTTGAGGATGCAAAATTGGCTAATACATATTGGGTAGAAGCTTGTCACACTACAGTCTACTTGTTGAACAGGTCACCCACTAAAGATCTTGATGGAGTCACACCACATGAAGCGTAGACAAGGAATAAACCAAAGGTAACTCACCTTTGAGTTTTTGGTTTCAAGGCATATATGCATGTTCTTGAGAAGAAAAAAATAAGTTGGATAAGAAAACAAAGGAAAATATTTTTGTGGGATACAGTGCACAATCAAAGGCATACAGGGTACTTGATCTAGAAATAAAGAAGGTACTAATCAACAGAGATGTAGTGTTTGATGTAAAGAGTGGAATCATCCACCTTCTACATAGGTAAATGATACAAGAAAAAGTACAATAATATTTTCAAGTAGTGATGGTGAAAGTGAATAAGAAGATAGTCAAATGGGACCTACAACATTACCACCTATAGTTCAACATATGCCAAAGTGGTATACAAGTACTATACAAGATGTTAACTTGAATGGAGTATCAGATACATCCACTTCAATATTGAGAACTTGAAGCATGGCTAGAGGAGAGATCAATATGGCCCTTATGAGTATTGTGAATAAACATATGATCCCTATATATTAATAGAATCCCTATAGTTTAGACCTTGAAAAGATGACATAAATGCATAATATTAGTCACTGAAAAAGAATAACACTTGGCAGGTTGTTGATATTCCACCAAGGAAGAAACCTATTGGATGAAAATGGGTCTTTAAGACTAAGTAAAAATTAGATGGAAGTATTGATAAGTATAAGTCAAGGATTTTTTCAAAAGGGTATGCTTAGAAAGAAAGCATTGACTATGAGAAGACTTTTGCTCCAACAGCTAAGATAAAGACTATCAGAATGATTTTTACTATGGCTACATAGTTTGGATGGAAAGTCCATCAAATGGATGTAAAAAGTGCCTTTATTAATGAATATTTGAAATAGGAAGTCTACATGACTCAACCTAAAGGTTTTGTGGCACCTAATTAGGAAGAGAAAGTGTGTAGGTTTATCAAGTCTCTCTATGGGCTAAAACAGGCTCTTCGATCCTGGTACATCAAGATTAATGATTGTCTCATATAACATGGATTCAATAGGAGTACATATGATCCTACCCTCTAACTCAAATAGCATGGGGGAGGTTGTTATAGTGATTGTTTATGTTGATGATCTAGTCATCGTTGGTAGCACAGTGAAGATGATTGATGCAACTAAAAATGATCTCAAGCGATCATTCGACATGACAGATCTTGGGATACTACACTATTGTATTGGTTTGGAGGTATGGTAGAAGTAACATTACATTTTTGTTTCAAAAATGAAGTATACCAAGAAATTTCTCAATAAATTTAATATGATGGACTACAATCCTATTACAACACCTATGGAGACAAGACTTCAGTTGTCATGTCAAATGATCACTTGAGATCATTCTTAGTTGCATCAATCATCTTCACTGTGCTACCAGTGATGACTAGATTATCAACATAATAAATCACTATAAAAACCTCCCCTAATGATCTTTAAGGTATAGGTTAGGATCATATGGACTCCTATTAAATCCATGTTGTATGAGATGCTCATCAATCTTGATGTACTAGGTTCAAGGAGCCTATTTTGGCCCATAGAGAGACTTGATATGCCTACACACTTTCTATTCCTGATTAGGTGCTATAAATCCTTAAATTTGAGTCATGTATAATTCCTCTTTCAAATATCCATTAAGAAAGGCACCTTTTACTTTCATTTGATGGACTTTCCATCCAAACTATGCATCCATAACAAAAATCATTTTGATAGTCTTTGTCTTAGTTGTTGGAGCAAAAGTCTCTCATAGTCAATACCTTCTTTTTGAGCATACCCTTTTTCAACAATCCTTTTCTTGTACTTATCAATACTACCATCTGATTTGTACTTGGTCTTAAAGAACCATTTTCATCTAATAAGTCTCTTTCCTAGTGGAAGATCAACAAGTTGCCAAGTGTTATTCTTCATCAGTGACTAATATTTCACATCTATGACATCTTTCCAAGGTCTTTATATTACTATAGAGGGCTCATATGTTTCTTGCACAATAATCATAAGGTACATATTGACCTCTTCTTGAGCCATGATTTGAGTCCTTAGTCTTGAATTGGATGCATCTATTACTCCATTCAAGTTAGCATCTCATATAGTATGGATTCAATAAGAGTCCATATGATCCTAACCTCTACCTCAAAGAGCATGGAGTGGAGATTGTTATATTTATTGTTTATGTAGATGATCTAGTCATCACTAGAAGAATAGTGAAGATGATTTATGCAACTAAGAATGATTTGATGTGATCATTTGACATGATAGATCTTGGGCTACTACACTATTGTCTTGGTTCGTAGGTATGGTAGAATAAAAATTACATTTTTATTTCATAGATGAAGTATACCAAGACATTACCTAAGAAATTTAGGATGATAGAATATAAGCCTATTGTACTACCTATGGAGATAAGAACTTATTTATGTCATACACATCCATCACCAGAAGTAAATGTAACTCTCTATCAGTAGTTGATTGGGAGTCTCATTTACTTGACATATACTAGGCCAAATATTAGATATGTTTTTAGCTATCTTTCTTAGTTCATGCAAGAACCAAAGGTGGCACATTAGAAAGTGGGAAAATGGGTATTGAGATACATCAAAGGTATAGTTAAGTATGGCCTATAATACAAGAATAATTATAAGATATTCTTGATAGGATACATGGATGCAGATCATGCAACTTCTATTGATGATAGGAAATCCACTTGTAGATTTGTGTTATTTCTAGGATTTGGTCTAATTTCATGGGGAATTAAGAAGTATAATTGTGTTTATAGATCTTCCATAGAGGAAAAATATCATACTAAAGTAAAAACCATTTATGAAGTGATCTGGATACATCACATTCTTTCAGGACTTAGAGTTCTATAGACTCAACCTATAGTTTTGAATTGTGAAAATTAGGGCATTTTAAATCTTTTTCGCAATCTAGTGTTTCATGAGAGAAATAAACACATAGAGGTTCATATTCATTTCATATGTGAACATACTCAGTAGCACAACATATAGCTCTAGTATTTCCCCACTCAAGATTAGTGTGTAGATATATTCATGAAGTCACTTGCGCATGATAAGTTTGAGGCATTTATGAATTATCTCTCCTCTTCTCTTTAATCTATGATAAATTAAAGGGAGGAAATTTTAGAATAATTAATTAATCTTAGTTATAGTTTAATAAATTTATCAAGGTGTTATTAACCTTTGACTGACATAGGCTAGTTATTTGGGGTATTCCTTAGGTGTGATTAGTTGTAATCTCCTACAGATTAGGATATCTAATCTCTTTTAGTATTTTATAAATAATCACCTCTTGTAGTTATTTTATTAATTCAGATAATTTAGTTAATTTTAATTATTCTAGATTTTAAGAACTTGGAACCATGAGAGTGTATTACAATAGTTGTAATAGGCTAACTAGGGATGAGAGAACAAAAAATTAGTATGTAGAACAAAAATAAGAAATAGAAAACTAAAACTAATCTAGGAGGAAGATCCCTCCTGAGTGTCTTTAGCATTAGTATTGTCCTTTCCTATGATGAAGGGTTTGTATTTTGAAACCATGGCATGGGTATAGTTCTTGGGGACTTTAGCTACCTACCCAAGGAAAATCATCATGGGTAACTTCTTGCATTTAACCTATAAAGGAATATATTTATGGGGTAACCCCCCTTAGGAAATCCCATGGGTGGATTTAAGGGCTTGAGGAGATTTCATAACAAGGGATTGGGGGCCTAGGTAGAGTATACAAAAGACTGGACAATAGCTTCAGCCACATGATGAAGTTTATTCTAGTCTTGGATCAACTTCACCAGGCCAAACCCTGCCTATTAAACCCTTAAATTAAAATTTTATAGAAATTATTTGTTATTTTCTAATTACTCTATCATTATGGCCTTACTTTTCCATTATGAAGTTGTAGGAGTCCCAATTATAATAGGTTTAAGCTTAGGAATAAACAATAGTCTGAGCAGAAGGTTATTGGGGGGGAATAGGATAAGCTATTTTAGGGGGAGAGTTTAAGGGGTAGGTGGTATCCCTTATTAAGACCCTCCACTAGGGAGTATTCCTCAAAAGAGAATCCCCTAGGGGGAACCTTTTGACCTAAGAGGGTCTGGCCATGTTTAATAAGTAAGAGGATAAAACCTTGATGGAGGATAGGGTTTGTATCATTGACTTGGTGGAGTAGAATATTACTTTACAAAGACTTGATAAGGAAATATGGAAGACTAATTTTCAACCCAATGAAGTGAGTTAAGATTAGGAAGTAGTGTGAAAAAATTAAAGTGTAATTACCTTCTAGAGTCATGTACCTCATGATCTAAAGGTAGATATCTAGTTAGTATCTTAGAAGTTCATCTCAAGGGAACCCTTTCTTATCTATTTATATGAAGTCATTCATTATAAATAAATGTTCCAGGAATTCTTACTTCTTAGAATGGTCTTTAAATTCCTTGGTGCCTATATAAGACATGATCATGGCATCACTGATGAATTCCTCTAAGACATTTATGGCGATGCCTTGCATGGTGAAATTTTGTTTAGTGTATTCCATAATGAAGTCTTGGGAAACCATGGAATTGTGTTCAATAATTCATTCCATAAACTATGTAAGGCTTCCCTTGAATTTCTTCTAGACCTTTTTCTCATGGATCTATTTACATAAGGTGGGTTCTAATTGATCTTTTTCACCACCCATGGTTGTTGGAAGTGTAGAGATGGAGTGGGAGAGAGGAAATTTTTGGATGTAGGAAAAATAATTAGGGCTTAAATGGGAGGGAATGCCTACCAAAGTCTTGTAAAAAAAATTAACCCCCCTCTCTTTGAAATGAATACAGATCTACTAAATCAATATTTACCCCATCAATTTTAGGGAATACACACATGAGGGGATGATTAGTTTAAGTTTCATTATTACCTTTAGCAAATATGTAATTGAACACCTTCATGTGGATTTTGCTTGCATCATGATAGCTTTATCAAAACATGAACAAGCCCAAAACCTTTATAAAACACAACATTCAATTGTAAAATTAGAAAGTAAAATTTATAAAAATAAAATAAAATATAGTAAATAAAAATCCTTAAAAAAATGTCAAACACACTTCAACTTCTAAACAAACATTTCTTCACTCTTGGATGACAATTCCAAAAAAACCTCATCTCTAAATATTAAGAACATTTCCTAGAGAGTCATCCCCCCATTAGTGAAAAATATCCAAAGTGACATAAAATCAGAGCTCAGGTATAATTATTTAATTCAATTTCCTTTAAAAACCTCATTATTATTTAGATAAACACTCTTGAAGAGAAATCATATACACTAGAACCCTATATAGTGAAACCCAAATAGTAAGGACAATTTATATTCTATCCCATTAAGATAAAAACTTAAAAAAAATATCCTTTTTAACCTTTATCCTTTGGTATAGTCTCATCATATCTCATTAAATTTTTGAATGGCATTGCTTGGATAAACCCAACTTGACAAAGCAACCAAATCCCAAGATTCCTTCAACCTAACTTTATATAATTTCTAGAGCCTGGTGTAGACCAAGAGCTTTTTTATCTTTCCATTTTCCATTTTGAATGTTATTATAATGCAATCAAATTTAATTTCACTATATTAAATGAGTAGTATGATGCATGTGAAATATTTTGGTATGCTTCATGAGTATCCTTTTCCACATATTACTCAAAACCCTATTCTCATGGTTCATCCTAACCAACTAGTCCTTTCATCTCTTCCTATGCAAATTCATCAACCAAACCAACCCAATCAACCAAACCACTAGATCACTAATGTCTTCATCATTTTGTCATCTATCTCAGCTAGACCTTGGGAAGTGAAATACATGAAGATTTTCATGTTAATTTATGTGTGTAAAGTGCCTTAACATGAACACATTTTAACTAAAAAGATTAGTATAGAAGTTCAATTACATAATGAATCAAAAATATATCACAAGGGATATATCTAATAATATATTGTAAAACAATAATAAGACATACACTAGTTATTAAACATATACAAATAGAACAAGTAAATAATAAAAATTAAGAGAAGCTAAGCTAATAGAGTTTGACACCACTGATGACTACACTAGATTCTATAGACTGAAACAAAAAATTTAAGGTGGTTGTTATACTATTGGGTGAATTTTATATTAACTATCTCTATGATAGAATAAATATATCAATGAATGTGTAATGTATGGAATCAATAAGACTCTAATTTTGTACCTATTTTAACTAATTCTACATTTGTAGGGTTTTATGATATGTAAGAACCAAATGTAATGTGTAAGTTTATAATTAACTCTTTTAGCTTCAAGAATAAATTTTGGTTGTTGAAATATCTTGTTTTATTATCTTTAGCTTCTTAAAATAAACTTCTAAAAATATATACAAGAGGAAACAAAAGAGTTTGAGTTAAATTGACTTGGAAAACATTCAAATAGTTTTAGATATATTTCACAAATACATGGAATTATATATATTATTGTTATTATTTATGTGAGTGTATTCCTAACCCAATGAGAGATATAGATTCACCTTCTCTCACTAGTAAATTAAGTGAAACTACACAAATAGTTTATTATTATTATTTTTGTCAAATATTAGTTAAGCCCTTTAGTGATTAAGAGAAAGAAAACAATAGTGTGCTTAATACCAGATTCCTATTGATTCCTCTTTAATATTTATCAATACTTATTATTTAAATAATTCAAAGAGGCTTTATGTGTGTGTGTGTGTGTGTGTAATTTGAGTTATGGACTTATTGACACAAAATATGAAACTAGAAAAGAGAATAAATCTAAAAATAATAGGGCAATGTAATAAAAATTAAAGGGGAAGTGGAAAATGGACCACAAAAAGAAAAGGGACACAATAAACATCCCACTAATTATATACAAGATATAATTTATAAATAGCATAATGTCTCATAGAGTTAAAATAATTAGTAGATAAGCAGATGTTGAAGAGAAAGGATGATCCCTAAGATATGTACACACATAAAAGAGATAAAATAGAATAATATATAGAGAATGGGTAAATATAGAGAAGAAATAAAGAGATAAACCATAAAAATCGTTCCCATAAGTAATTAATATAAATCAATTGTCTAAATTCACATAATGAAAGTAAAAATATTTTAATATTAGACCTTGTACCAAAATTATTTGTCCACACAATTCCACACAAATGTGCATATGTGAGTGAATGTGTGTATCAAAGTAAAATAAAATTAAGACACATGCCTACACTTACCTATGGAAGGAAGGATGAAATGGCTAAATATTGGGGATAGATTTTGTTGTTGCTTTCATAACATGCCCCATTTTTAGTCTAAAAATGGGGATCCTTTTCTTTTAAGTTTGATCTTATACTTCATGAAATCTGTAGTGGTTTTTTTATCTAATTTGAATCTTGGGATACATTAATTAAATATCTTAATTTTCATAATTCCAATAAGTCTTAGTCTATTTGTTTACTTGTATTTCAAAGCACATTTTACATCTTCATTTTAGTCTATTTAACCTTAGGTTATGTAATTGATCTAACTATTTTAGAGTATTCTACTACTTTTCCTTAGTAATTATAGTCTGTTTTGGATTTGATTCAATCTAAATTAGTTATAAGTGTCCTCTAGTTCATATTTTTCCTAAGTCAATTTCATTAAAATGGAAAAAAGTTTCATTAAAATGGATTTATTTTGCTAAGTTTTCATGCCTCTTTATTATATTTCAAAAGACTTAGCCATTTGCTTTTAAATTCTTAGCCATTTGATTTTAAAATCCAAGTTTATTAACTTAATTTTTTTCCCTTTGGCTCCTAGATGATTAAATTGATCCTAGTGACACATGGTGATTTCCTACAACTCATGAGAAATCCAACCCATCCAAAAAATATTGTAATAACTTCTCTAATTTTATAAACATTGATTGTATCTGTGTGGCATATTTCCATGGCTCTTGAAAGCCTAGAACCATTCAAGAAGGATTTTGAGATTTAGTCAATTTCATAATTTTTCCTGGGGACACATGTCACATTTACACTTCTTCAAAAGACTTATCTAATTATATAAAGTAAGTACCAATTACAAATGTCAATCATCCATTAGTCCCGAGCCCATTCCAAAATGTCGTTTAACACTTAGTTTATTCTTTACTTCAAGGATTGATCTATGGAGTAATTACATCAGTGATGCTTTGGGATGATAGATCAATAGGATGATGCCACATGGAATAATACTACTACCCCACTCTCCTAGAGATCTTTGTATAAGTACAATTCCTCTAGTATAGTGGGATAATGAGATGATGCCACATGGCATCATCCTATTGTTATTTTATCCCAAATATATTCATGTAGAGCATAGAGCTTTCAAGTGAGTGGGTGAGAAAGATGATGCCATGTGGTGTAATCCTATTACCTCACTCTCCCAGATATTTTCAAGCAAGATAGAAATGATGTCAGACCTCCAACTAAGTTGGTGAGTGAGATGATTTCATATGGTTAAATCTCATTTCATTGTAGCACTGGGGTAGTCCATGTAAGCCCTATAGTTTTTTAGAGACTAATAAATTGAGATTTTAGGTCATGGAAAAATCTCACCTTGCATAAAAAATAATAGTTAGAATGTGCATTTAAAGCCTCATCCAAGAAATGAGAGAGTGAGGAGAAGCTATGTGGTAGTGACCCATCAGATCAAAGGACAAGGTGGAGATGCATCCACCAAGGCATGATTTTAAATTTGATGGCTCATCTACCCATTAAAAATTCCATAGGCAAATAATCCACTATGTATTCAATTTGATTTGTAGGATCAATTACAATGTGTTCCTAGATGGAAAATTAGTTGAGAAGGCAACCTATATCATGAATTATATGGGAATAATGAGTATGGCATGCCCATTAACATCTATAAAGAACATAAAAGACAATTTTAGTCTTAAAGAGGTGTGGTCTCAATTACCTATATATGTGCTAGAATTCAATTGAGGCATGGTTTGATTATGCCATTTTTGGGCATGCCTTCAATCTATCAATGATTTATAGCCACTTGTTTAACCACATTCCATCAATCATTAATGATTGTTTGTAAATACCCCATTAGCGATAAAATTTGATTAATTTTAAACTCCTTAAACCTATGTGCTTATATATGATGGACTTATTAGTGTAATAAGGGTCAATATTTATCAATACTAAGAGTAATATGATTAGGCTGGTCCCTTTAGGATTGATTAGTTAGTAGACTAAACATTTTTCATGATTTCCTAGTGTAGTGTTTTTATTTCTATTATGAAAATTAATTCCATATCTAAGTATCTATTATAAATATTAACATTATTATTCAACAAGAAACATATTGATATTTAGTTTTTTGCGTAGTCAAATGTTCATCTTCTATATATTTTTATGGTGGTTATGTTCATCTTTGCTCATAATAACTTCTTCCTAAACTTTAAAATTATCCTCTAGCTAAAATTATGCTAGGTTTGGCTTATATAAGGATAGGTTTATGTCATATTTTATGAACTCGACCATTCAAATTCATCTCTATAATAGTATGACCTTTCTTTTGTTCCGACATTCCCTTATCTCCTTTTCTCATTTTTAATCAAAGTGTTAGTTTAGGATTAATATAAATCTATATTTAATGTTTAATAATGATTTTTGAATGTCATCCATCACCATTTAATCACTATTGAATATATTAGTGGTGGGCCAATTGAGCATCATAGTGTTTATAGCTTAAGCCATCATCTAGAGTTAGTTTCACCAACATGGCTACTTACATGGAATATTTCACATTAGCCAACTAGTGAATGCCACCATACCAAGACATAGTAAATTTATACCTTGGGGAGGTATTTTATTTATGGGATTTCCTTCATTTTAGGAGAGGCCAAGGGATTAACAACCCCTTTATCTAATTGTTGGTTTCATGTTAAAACCGCATCAACATATTCTCATGCTAGGAGGGCCTGATCTAAAGTTAAAGCACCATTTTTAAAAATGTTTAAGCTTAAAACACTTATGTGTCATTGACTAACTAGGCCCATGGCCTTAGCATGGATGGGTGCATATAGTTTCTTAGTAAACATCCTAGGACCCATTCATGACTTGCCTATGAATCATAATTCATTTTATACAAAATACATGCATGGTGGGATTTTGACAATAGGATAAAACTTATAGGAGTTTAAGGATGTCATTATTAGAATTAGCATGTAGTACAAAGATGTGGCTTGTCACTTATTCCCTTATTATTTGGATAGGGATGCATATGCATGGTATATTAGACTAACAGATGGGTTTATAACCACATGGGTTACTTTCAAAATTGTATTCCTAATCTACTTCAAAGATCCCATCAATCCAAATACCCTATACCATGAGTTTTTTTCATCACATAGAGAACCCAATGAATATATAAGTGATTTTAGCCAATGATTCATCAACTGTATATGGGTTTCAAATACCCTTTACTACAAATTAAAGTAGTATCCATAAAAATATACCTTAGAACATTATTTACCCTCAATGATATGTTTTTTAAAGGACTCATTTAACTATCACATCCTTGGCATTTAATTATCAATAATCTTGCACCATTAAATAACAAGCCATGTCTGATGATCAAAGTTCTAATTTTTTCTACCCATTGAGATAATTAAATGTTCATCCATAAAACCATTTAATCTACTTGCCTATGAGCCATCTCATCTACCATGTTATGCATTACAATGAGACATTACCCCAATAATTACCTCAAATGTGTAATCCAGTGAACTATTCTATATTGAATGAAGACCTTACTTGTTCCATTAATTCATATAATTATGTTAGTTTAGTATGCAATCAACATGATGTTTTTACTAATTTTAGTAGTCAGGTGTCTTGTAATAATCATACTAATTATGTGACATTAATTTTATGGATTTACCATTAAATAATACGTGGGATAATCCCTGAGAGTAGGAATGATTAGTGTTATGATGAGGAAACATATGCTATATTGAGTGACCTAGTAGCACATGATCAAATTAGAGATGAATTACCTACCCAGGAGGGTGAATCACAATTAGATTTTAATCATCTTGAATATAAACTCAAAGATTTGGAATCATTGGATGAGGAATATTCATGATACACATCTAAAGCATTCTTATCTTGTGTTGTTCCCTCTCCAATGGAATAAATGGCTCAATATTGTAAGCAAATTTATGGTAGAAGTCTTTCTCCTAATACATCATTAGATGAGAGAAGATAAAATAAGAATCCAAAGATGAAGTGGGTTGTCGACATGAAATAAATGGATTTGAGGGATTCAAAATGGAAGATATCTCACTTTTAGACAACCTTGCATTTGAACCAATTGACATCAGCCTAAAGTGTACAATCATTGAGGAAGGAGGTATGTTAACATAAATTAAATTTAAAAATGCATGTATTTAGTGCATTACTTTGCATACATTATTCATAAAAAATAAATCTAGGATATTATATAAATGTGAGTGACCATTCCGTTGGGGATATAAATGTCTGGTTGGCAGTAGAGCAATGCCCACACCACTTTCTACCCAAGCTAAACTAGAAAAAAATTCCTTCGATAGTTATGGCCTTATGTAAATCTAAATTACTAATATGAATGTAAATGAAATGAATAAATCACATAGTCACACATATATTGTTTTAGCATGATTATGGATTAGTATGTCACTTGTTTACATATACTTTTAGTGCCTTTGGATTTTGGTTTATTCTGAGTAATTGATTCAAGCTAATGCTTTTTATTCTTTTAAAATCATAGATTATGGATTATCAAAGTACTCAAGATTATTTGTTAGTAGGAGTCACCATTTGGTGTTGCTTACACAACATGCCCCATTTTTAGTATAAAATGGGAACCCTCTTTTTTTAAGCCGGATCTTATACTTCAAGAAATGTGGAGTGGTTGCTTATATAATTCACATCTTAGGATAATTTAATTTAAATATCTAAATTTTCATAAATATACTAAGTCTTAGTCTATTTATTTGATTGTGTTTTGAAACTCATTTTACAACTTTTTTTAGTCTATTTTGCCTTAGGTTGTGCAATCAATTTAACTATTTTAAATTCTTCTATTACTTTTCCTTAGGAATTTTAGTTTGTTTTGGCATCAGTTTGATCTAAATCAGTTATAAGTGTTCTCTATTTCATCTTTTTCCTTAGTTAATTTCATTAAAATGGATAAAAAACATGTTAAAATGGTTTCAATTTATTAATTTTTTGTACCTCTTTGTTATATTTTAAAATGCATCCATTTACTTATAAATTCTAAATCATTTGCTTTTCTAATCAAATATTACTGACTAGGTTTTTTTTCCTTTTGACTACAAATTCTTAAATCAATCTTGACACCACATGGAATTTCTTATGGCTCTCAAAAATTGCAACCCATCCAAAAAAATATTTCAACACTAAACTAATTTCAAAAAATTTGCTTTCATCCATGTAGTACATTTTTCTGGCTCTCGACAACCTAGATCCATCTAGGAAGGCTTTCAAGACTTAATCGATTTCACATTTTCTATCAGCGAGACATAGTACCCTTTTACTTCTTTAAAAGATAGATGAATTTGCATAGCAAGTCCTGGTACCATGTGTCAATCACCTTACAGTTTTGGGCCCATTATAAAATTCATTTTGACACTTAATTGATTTTTTACTTCAAGGATTACTTGATGGGGAAATGATGTCAATGATGTTCTAGGCTAGTGGGTCAACAAAATGATGCCATATGGCATAATCCTAATACCTTGCTCTCTTAGATATCTCTATACTAGTTAAATGACTTTGGGATAGTGAGTTTTCAAGATTATTCCATGTGGAATCATCCTACTACTTTTCTATCTTATAGATGTTCATATAGAACATGAAGCTTATAAGTGA
This sequence comes from Torreya grandis, assembly GCA_037957365.1. Lineage (NCBI taxonomy): Eukaryota > Viridiplantae > Streptophyta > Pinopsida > Cupressales > Taxaceae > Torreya > Torreya grandis. The sequence goes on along the minus strand of JARHVA010007705.1, from coordinate 423,303 downwards.
GATGGTGAGCAAGATGACACCACATGGCATAATCTCATTTCCCTGATCTCTAAGATATTTATATGCATGATATAAATTATTGTATACCTCTAATAAATATGGTGAGTGAGATGATACTATGTGGTAAAATATCATTGGACCATATCCATAGGGTGGTCTGTGCATTGTAGTTTGTTAGAGATAAAGCAAGCATGATTATGGCACATGGTGAAATCTCACCTCATAGTGAAAAGAATAGTTATCATGTGCATTCAAATATACATATAATAAATGAGAAAGTGAGGATAATAAATTTGTAAGTGACCCATGAAAGTAAAGGATAAGGTGTCAATGCATCCACCAAAGCATAAGTTTAAATTTGATAGACTATATACTTGTCAAAACTATTAGATGTTAATAATTGACTATGTGCTTTATTTTATTTATATAATCAATTTCAACATGGTCCTAGATGGAAAATTTATCGGTAAAGTGACCCAGATCATGAATGAGATGGGAATAATGAACATGGCATACACATTAACATCAAACAAAGAACATAAAATACAAATTCAATATTAAAGAGGCATGGTCTCAATTGTGTAGAGACATAGGCATTTTGAAATCCCAATACAATCCTAAATATTTAAAACTTAAGAATTTTGATTGAGGCATGGTTCAATTGATCTAATTTTAGGCACACCTTCAATATGTCAATGATTTTAAGATACCTTAAAACTATTTACAATTCCTCAGGCCTACATACCTATATAAGATAGGATTTTTAGTGTTAATAGTGCTAGTCTATTTTAGGACTTATAGGATTATGCATAGGTTGGTCCATTTAGAATTGATTAGTTAGTGGATTAGACATGCTTGGAGTCTCCATAGTTAGCAGAACAAGCATTTTTCATGCTTTCCTAGTGTAGTGATTTTCTTATTGTTATGAAAATGAAGTCTATAGTTGAGTATTTTTTGTACATCTTAACATTGATAACAAAAAAGAAACATCTTTATAATCATTTTTTTTTTGGTAGTCAAATGTTAATCTTATATGAATTTTTATGTGGTTATGTTCCTCTTTGCTCACAACAAATTCTTCCTAGACTCTCACACCATCTTTTAGCCATATTTGTGATAGGTCTAGCTTGGATAAGGACATGTTTCTATGAGATTATCCTAATTAGATGCTTTAGTTTCATCTCTATGGTAGTAAGGCCTTTCCTTTATTCCTCCTTTCCATTCTCTCCTTTTCTCTTTTTAAATCAAAGTGTTAGTTTAAGATAAATGGAAATATATCTTTAATGTTTAATCATGATTATTATGTCATCCATCACTATTTAAGTATTGTTTAATAGATTAGTTGTGGGTCAATTGAGCATCATAGTGTTTATAGCTTAATCCATCATCTAGAGGCAATTTTACTAGCATGGCCCCTTACACGGAATAGTTCACATCAACCAACTAAGTAAATACTAGCATACCAAGATCTTATATATTTAGACCTTGGGGAGGTATTTTATTCATAGGTTATTCCTAATTTTAGGAGATTCCAAGGGATTAATAACCCCTTCACCTAATTTTTGGTTACATGTCAAAACCCACATCAATAGACTTCATCCATGCTTTGATGTATAAAAAATATGAAATAATTATAAGTAATGGCTAATGAAGTCAAGTGGTAAATTTAATGATAGATTTATAAAAGTATTATAAATGGAATTTAAAATAAAAATGAACATAAGAATGAATACACCTAATTTTATGTAAAACTTTATATCATTTGGGGTAATCACAACTAAACTAAATGTATTAGGGTGCTAGAAAATTTAGAGTAAGTTTTAACAACTATTTTCTTCTTGATTATGAAAAAACACATTATTTTATTTATTAGCACTTATTTTTAATTTATTCATACTTTTTGCCATTTATTGGTACTTATTTATGATTTATTATCACTTATTTGTCATTCTCAACATTTGTTTTAGTTTTAACATCTAAATATAGAATATCATGTTATATTCCCCCTTTTGAGCTGAGGTTTTGTGAACACATTCCTAAAAATAACTCTATTTAAAAATTAATAATCATGTGTGTCATGTGTTATCATTTAATATAGTTGAAGCTATTATAAATCTCATAAAAAAATTGTAAACCATCACAAAATATAATCAAATAATTATCAATAGTAAGATACAAATTAAGGGAGTATAAGGATGTGTGTGTGTGTGTGCGTGTGTGAAAAATGTATGCCTCACTTTATGATGTAGGATATATAGGTAATATGTCCAATAAAAACTATATATAATATATTTCCTTGTGTAACACATGATATGTATGTGAATTCTCATTTGAGGATGAGATAATGTGTTGGAGTAGTATGTCTCAATGTATTAATGTGATAGGAAATGGATTTATTTAATAACATAAGTTATATATGTGCAAGATATTGATAATAGACTGAATGAGAGAGTAAATATTATGATGGTCCAAATAGAAAAGAGAGGTAAGGTCAAGTGATAATACCTAGTGTAAGTAAATATCCAAATATGGAAAGATATGACATTAGATGTGTTGTGTATGAAAACCACTATGTGAGTAGTTGTATATAAGATAATGTGATCTACAAATATATGAAATTTAAAATTGATAGACACATGGATATGATAATATATGTATATATATAATGATTTTAATGAATCTAATAAATGAATATATATGGGTATGATTCCCCTAGAGGAAATATAAATATAGATATATTTTATATAACTATGATGCACATGATGCCTCCAATTTAAATATAAAAATAAATATAACTAATAAATATTATATGGGTATGATGCCCAAGTGGGAATAATTAATATCTATAATAAAAAGATAAATATGGTGTCATTTTCAACATAATATATCACCAATTAAATGTCATGAGGAATATGTGAGGGTAGGATGCCCCCAAAGGGAATGTGTATATTGTATAGTTTAAGAACCATTGTAAACATTAATAATTATTTCAAAGGTGATGTTGGTGCATGGACCATCAAGGGAGATGTAATAAATACACCTTGAGAGAGAGTATTCATAAATATATGTAATAATTATTAATATACATGTGTGTGTGGGGTGTGTATGTGTCTCTATATAATCACTGTAAAAAAATAAAGTTCAATGGTATAATATTGGGACCATTGAGATACTATTAGGAAGTAATAAACTCACAAAACGTGTAATAAATTCCTCCAAGGGGATATATATATATATATATATATATATATATATATTTCCAATAATCTGAGTAAGTTTAAATGCTTGTGTACACCTTTTGATAGGTGAATTAAGATCATTGCATGTAATAATTAGCTTGTGAGGATAGTGTTGACCAAATTTGAATTTTAGCTCAAATTGGGACCCCTATATGTAAAAACTTAAGTTTAAAGTGTTTTATAGGGTTTAATGTTTGGTAATAAGGTATATCATATGTCGTTTAATGTTATTCAATGTTATATTAGCCTTGGTCATTAATTCTATTAGCCAACATGTCCTTTTAAGTCATTTTAGGAGTCAAAATTGAGCATTTAATGAGATTTATTGGGAAGTGTGAAGGTTAAAAAATGTGATTTAATGTACCATGTTTATTTATAGGTCTTAATCAACTAACATAACTGAAAATTGGTAGGTTCTTTAGTAGAAAAGGTAGTTTTATTGAGAAAAGAAGAGATTTTGGCACTTGTATGACTCATTGAGAAGTGCACCACATGGGATAAGGGTGTAATATTAATATTAAGATTAATTAGATCCATTTTATTTCTTTACATGCTTTGGAAGTTCCATTTTTCTCCCAAAACCATTATACTCCCTTTTCACCCTTCTTGACAAATAAAAGTGACTTCAATTTTTTGCTTAGTACGAAAAACTCAAGAGGTTTCAAGGCAAATGATTATAATAGGTTGTATTAAAATTATATAAATTAATTTAAATATTATTTATTTTAATAATGGTTGAATTTTCTTCATGAACCTTCCTCATGAATTTGATTCTACTTTTATGCCTATTATTTCATGCACCCTATGAGTTTTGCTCCATTTTGGGAAAATCTATATGAACCAATTGGTGATGTTGGTTAAAAATTATTTTTACCTCATAATAAAATTATTTCCATAATTATTTGTATTTTTAATTTTTTTCTATGATCCAAGTCTCTTAGGTTACAGGAGAAAGCACCAATCTAAGTTACAGCTAGATTCTCACTATTTGCAAGATTTTCACACTTTGGTAGTGGTTTTGGAAGATGAAGATGAGTTGGTTTAAATTTATCCAATGTTATCTTGGTAAAATTAAATTTTAAACCTCTTTTTCCAAATCAATCTATATGAATTACATCCATATGTAACTTGGCATTCAGTCTACGATGAAAATGCTCATCTATAAGTGTTTGAAAGGGGAATATCATGTTGAACAGAGGGTTTGAAAATTTATTTCAATATATTTTTCATAATAAACACCTAATTTGAATATTGGATAATATTTCAATTCTTTTCATTAGGTTAAATATAATACACACTTCCCATACTCACATTGTTGCCTGTATATGAAATATGTACCTATAGGGGTATTGACAGAGATATAAAATCATCTGTACAGAGAACATGAGATTGCTTGAAATCATATTTGATGAACTATAATTTTATGTAGAGAATTTAAATAATATTTTATGTTTTAATTTTTAAATTGAGGTCTAAAACCATGCTCAAAAGCTTAAATGAATGTTTTAGGCCCATTTCCCTAAAATGGCAAAACAATGATCCTTGGGGTTTTGTTGATACATCATAGTAAGTCTAAAAATAAATTTTAATCATCTTGATGATAAAGCCTTATATTATATAGGAGTAATTAATTTTAAAGGTTTTAAGGGTAGATAATTAATGAATATAGGTTTCTTGAAGGTCCAAAATTGTCAATTTATGACTATCTCTAGGCAGTGTTATATATAGTTGTGAGGCTCAATATGACCTTCACCCAAAGTTACAACTTGAACATTACACCGTGTTTAAATGATTAAAAATGGTTAAAATTGACATATATATCCTAAATTATCATCAATAAGAGATTAAAGGTGGGTTTTTCCCCTGTACCCACCTTCAATCTATACATAGGCCTAATCAACACCTATAGCCAACTATATATGGTTGAGATCATATAATGAGCAAATAAATTGGGTTAATTGATGTTTATAGTAAATAAATGTTATAAAATGTAACTTAAATAATTAAATATGATTATATGGGATCCAAAGGAGGTCTCCCGACTTCATAACCTAGGTCCAAAGAGCTCATGTGTACCTACAACAATTAAATAGGTAGAGTATCTTAATCATGTAGGTAGGCTCAATTTATGAGCTTAGGGTGCATGTGAAGGGATAAATAGAGGTTTAAATTATATAAAAATTATTTTACCACCTCCATTAATACTTTTATAATATTTATAAGACCATAACATGATGGAACAAGCTTATGTAGAGCCCTTGAGACCTTATGTGCACCTACAACCAATTAGGCCTAAAAGTGCAAAGATACTTGAATTGGTTTCTAGATGGTGAGTTATTATTTTGGATAAAATATATAAGGTAAATTATTTATCATTTGAATCCAATGTACCTTCTAGACCTCATAAACCTCTAATGAGAACCTGTAGCCAAGCTTAAAGCAAAAAGCATAGTCTTATAGGTCAAAGAAAGAAAGAAGACCTAATACCAAGTTTTGAAGAAGTGATAAAGTATGGAGAATGATTTTATGTTTTAAATAGGTATAATTAATCTATTTTGGACATTTAAATACTTTATTTTCCTATAAGGTGAAGAGATAGTTTGTACAGTCAGTTGTGGTGGACTGAGACAGGTAGTGAGATGGAACTTAGCATCTAAGGTCTATATTGCATTCACCTAAGGTGAAAAAACTAAATATAAACCAATAAAAAGTTTAACCAAGGGAATCATAAAATGTATTATAAAATTACCCTCTAGGTCAAGTCATGAAATACACCTACATGTGTGATGTTTGGAGGTTAACACAATTACAGTTGAAACTCAATTTTGACTGAGTAAGGAAGTATGAGGGGTATATGGTAAGATAGAATGATAAAGGAGTTTATAACATATAAAAAATTATTTTATTCCTTAAATTTTTTTATCTCCAACACAAACCATGTAGATAAGAAGGTTTCAAGGAGCATTACACAATCATTTTTGACTATCATATACACAGTCCTTTGCCTTTGAAGGAGTCTATCTTGGTTTTTGCAAGTTTGAAGGGTCAAATGGATAGAAAATAGGTTGAATTTTTGGTTATATGATCCTTGTAACCTATATAATAATATAAAATATTTATATTTTATATGAAAATATGGGATGTACCCCTATTTTGTCTCAGATAGGGGGTACTTTTCCTTAGGCTTAAACTAGCAGATTTGGAGGATTAGGTGGAATGAGTGAAATAGAAGATATGGATATCATTAAAAAGGGTTTGGAAATATGAAGTAAATATATAAAAATAAATGAAACCAACCAAAAATAGATATAACTAAATAGAGTGTCCTAAAATCCCTAGGTTGTAGGCAAGATTTTAGCCTAAGGACCAAATAAGAGAACAATGACACTTATAGCCCTAGGAGTGATTTAAAAATTATTTTATAATTTTTTTGGACCTCATAAGATATTTTTAAGCTATTTTATTCAGGGATAACCATAAAAAAAACATTTTGAGCTTCAAGGACTACTAAGGTCTACTTGAGCATGCTTAGGCCTAAATCCACTTTGAGAGTCATTCACATTTCTAGTTTTATATATGATTTCCAATCCATTTGGGAATGTTTATGGGTACATTATAGATTTATTTGATCCATTGGTATATATATTAATTCATTAAAAGATGAATGTTGGGCTTTAAGGTCACTCATGCTAGTTGGAATAGAGAAACAAGCTTGGTAGGCAAATTTAGAAGTTCATATCTTATTGGGGGATATACATGAGAGAAAAATAAGTTTTGAAGAGTTATATACAGTGTTTGAAATCTATTTTTATCATTATTTTTAGAGTTTGATGTCAGACCTTTATGAAACATCACTAAAGGTCAAAATTGCTTTAAAACCCTCTAAAACCCTTACAGGGACCAATTTGGAGAAATGAAGCTTGTGATGCATTATAATGGAATAGGTTTACCATGAAACATATTTGAAGTTGTATAGTAATCCCTCAATATACTCCCATTTCTTTTTGGCTATATGGACTTGTACAGATAGGGTGAAAAATAAAGTATATTTTACAATTTTTTTGTTTTTTAGGTACCAAGAGGTTCCAAGAGATGATTTTTTTGGTAAAATATTAATAGGTGTGATAAATAATAATATTAATGTCATTCATCATAAAAACTCCTAATTATGCAAACAAACTACTTCATCTTAGTCAGTCAAAACTGGCATAGTGGATAAGCTAGTGAGAAGGGTGGAAAACTTTAAGTGATCTCATTTTAAGGAGTCAATAATGATTATAAGGCCATGGAGGGTATTTAAAATTTTCATCCACTCCATACCACATATTTTCATGAGAAAATGAATCCAAATTTGAGGACAAGTGTGCAGGGTACATGAAAGAAGAGTTTTTTGGACTATAGATGATGATGGCTCACTTCCAAGTGATTCTAGATGACCAAGCATACAAACAATGCATGGAGAGGAATGATTTAAACCCTAAAAATTAATTCAAATCATCATACCTATCCATAATCAGTCTTGGGTCATTTACATAGGGCTAATCATGAAGGCAATTTTTCTAAGGTGGTTAAGGGAATGCCATGCCACTTTACAAGAGTTTGATGACTTGGATGGACACTTAGTATTCATAAACTTTCATGGTTCATACCACATCATCTTATCATGAAAAATTAACTAATTCTCTCAGATTTACAAGTGTATTTATGACACTTGGACTTCTCTCTTCTCCTCTCTCTCTCTCTTAAGTTTTATAATAACTAGCCATTTTGGCCATTGTAACTTATGTTCCACCTAAGTATGGTTAATCCATACTCATTTTCATAAATTTAAATAAATAATAATACTTATTTTTACCTATTATATTCATTTTATTAGTGTTTTCATTTATAATTTTTTATTTTGAATAAGTGAAGACTATGGATTCCTTATCATATTGTTTCATTCTATCATCTATTTATAGTTGGAAAGCTTATTCTTTCAGGGCATGTGAAGTGTTATAAGAAATGTCAAGGATTGATTGAGTTATTATTTTTATTATTTACATATAATTCCTCTTATCTATTACTCCTATATTTACACATTCATCCATAACCTCATAATGTAACATTGATGTGAGAAGATGTAGATTGGAGAAGTTTATGTTTGATTGGTTTTTTGGTTTCAAGTGTAACATGCATATAGTTGTAATTCATAAATATATTTGGTGTATCACTTCCCTTATAATATTTTTATTTCATTTATCTCTCTCCCTTGTCATCCTCCAAGTTTAAGTGTAGTTGCAATCTAAAGTGGTACATCAAGGAAGCTATCCCTTTTTAGAGATTCACCTCATCCTTAGGCTACCCACAATCCTAGAGGTGTTTCCATTGTGACACTTAGATGAGGAGAGAATATTCTATTAAAAAGGTGAAAATCCAAGTGACAATAGTTTTTGGCATGCCTAGTGGGACTCTTGGTCCAAGAAGTTGAGATATTTTTGGTGTAGTCTCTCAACAATCAACCTTTAGAGGCATATTTCAAATCATTAATGATGATTCCAAAGATACATCAGTTGTTCAATCATCCCAAGTTCATTTTTAAATATTTTTGGTAACATTTTTATTTATTTTCTTTATTTAAATGAGGTTTCATGGCTAATGTTGGTGTTGACATTTATCTTACACAATTTCATGAGACATCTAAAGCTTGTGCCATTCCTTATCAATAAGAGAATATTCTTAATCAACCTTGGTGTGATTATTAATAGTATTGTAATGGCCATTTCCAAAACCATAATGATCCTTATCAACACTATATATATCCTCCTCAATATCTTATTTCTCCTAGTCAAATTCACCACTTCTAAAATCCATCCATTTCCACCTTAAAGCAAACACTTTTGGGACATGAGAGGTATATGTCAGAGCTTGATACTCTAAGGGGATATGGACAAGAGGCTCCTAGTAATATTTTTCATAAGGTGAGATATGAATTAGAGTTGGTCAAAAGAGAGTGGGTACCTATTGAGAGAGCCAATTGGAAAAGGCTCATAAGTGAGATGCTTGATGTGAGTGGCCTAGTTTCTTCCTTAGAGGACATGATAAGAGTTCATGAAAGGCAACCTTAGAAAACCTATCATCCTTCATATCCATTTCCCCAAGATTCATATCATCCATAATTTATCCCTACTCATAATCCCAATTAAGGATATCAAATTCATCCTTCTCCCAATTAGTTGAAAGAGAGAGTTGAAAGGAGAAACCTTGTGTTTGAAGCTAATCTTGATAGGCAAATTGAGTTCGCTAATATGTATATGAAACAATACATGTTAGTATCAAATGAAGTGGAATTAAATCCCTCATTTCCCTCTCACATTTAATCCCAAGAAAATCAAGAAAATAAATCAAATCCTAACATCTTAAGCTATAATAAGATAGTGGATTCATGGGGGAAGAAAGAGGATAAAAGTTTGGTTGATAAAGAGTGTGAAGTTGTGAATGAATTTGACCCTTTTCAAGTTCCTCCCACCCTTTTTCAAGAAAATTATTTCATTCCATGTTATCCCTCATGTATCCCTTTTCCTTATGAATACTTTTACAAGAGAACCTAGCCAAATAAATTGAAGAGTTATATGAAAGAATGAAGTTGTTAAGTTAAGGTGTGATGGAAGGTTTAGACCCAAAATAATATCATATGCATAAACACACTCCATATAACCTACCTCAAGAGAGTGATAAATATAAATCAGATGTGAATGAATTAAATTTCAAGTGGAAAGAAGAAAACCAAGTTGTTTTATCCCAAGGTCTGCCTCCCCTTCCTCAAGAGCTTCCAAAAGAATCCCCTACATTCCATTCCCAATCTGATTTTGAGTTTTATGTGCCACCTCCACAAACTATTTAATGTTGTAATCAGCCCATAACCATTTTAATTAATGGAACTATGATATGGGAACCTAAATAGGATTAGTTGGTTGACAAAAAACTAGAACTCTTGATTGAATAAAGCTTAGTTCCTTGGCAGCCTCATTGGACTAAGTCACATCACTTAAAAATGCCTAGTCTTAGAATAAAAAAGTAGTTTGAAGATCTTTAAAACCTTGAGAAGAAATATCATATTATGATATCTGAGATAAAATTTGAGATCCTTCAATATATTCTAAGTGTTGAATAATAGGTGAGCCCTTTTATTGAGTCTTCTTGTTTGGTTGATAGTGAAGAGTGTTTTTCTTGTGTTGAAGAGGAAATCTTGGATGAAGTCCTTTTGGATTCTAAGGAAGAGGATTAAGGATCTTATATTGTTTTCCTCCTTCATTATGATAATCAAAATGAGGATGAGGACTTCTATAAGAATTTTTAAAACATTTTCAATGAGTTTGAGTCTCTCAAGAGGTCTACCACTTCTTTAGAGTTGACTACAAGTGATGATGAGCAAGATGACATTGTCCAACATGTCATAGATGAGCAAGAAAAAGTTCTATAGAAAAATTTGGATGATTTTTTTGAAGTCATTGGAGTATGATATACTCCTCTTTAAGGAGGCTATGATCTTGTCAAATATGGATAAGGTAGCTTTGGCACTCAAGTACGTATGCAAAGGAAAAGCAACCTTTCAGATCTATCCTTTAAAGAAGCATATGCATTTAATAATGATATGTTTTAAGTCATCAAGATGGGATATCATCCTCTCAACCAGTTGGGAGAAACACATTATATCTTGAAGGATGGAACAAACTGCTATTGGCCTCAATCTCCTAAGGAACATGCAACTACTTTTGAAGCCATGCCTACTAAAGAGATACAAATTGATCATGAAATTAAGAGTGGGAAGTAGTATAAAGTATGTGAACATGTTAAATAGGAATATATCTACATTGGAGACATATTTGAGGATGATTTTATTAATATTAGATCAAGTGAAGTGCTAAGGAATAGGTCTAATCCATAAATAATTCAATCCAAGGAGAAATATGCTTGGCATTATGTTTCATCTTACCATGAAGATGATTTAAGAAGTTTTCCTTTTTATCCTATAAAGGAGGTATGTTTAGTTTCTAGTTATGAATAATAATTTGTTTTCAAATTCCCCTAAGTGCTTTCAACACATGTGTGTCTTGTTAGTTTGTTGCCTTATTTTATGTGTGTCCTTTGCTTTTTGCGATTAAGGTAATTAGTGGTATTGCCTTGATGTTTAATGTTGAAAGGTTCCTTATTTAATTCAAAATTCAAATTAATCCTAAGCCCAATATACTGATAAGGCTACTAGTCTAATTAGCATAATAGGCATGCTACCCCTATTAGTCACCCATTTGTTGACCAAATTTGACCTTTAGGTTAAATTAGGACTGTTATAGGTAAAAGATTTAGTTTTAAGTGTTTTATGGGGTTTAATTTTTTTTCATAAGGTATATAATGCGTATTTTAATATTATTTAATGCTATATTAGCCTTGGTCATTAATTTTATTAGCCAACATGTCTTTTTGAGTCATTTTAAGGGTCAAAATTGAGCATTTAATGAGTTATACAGATTTATTAGGAAGTTTGAAGGTTTCAAAATGTGACGTCACATTCCATGTGTCCTTAGTGGACTTAATAAATTGACATAACTAAAAAGTGGTAGGTTCTTCAGTAGAAAAAGTAGTTTTCTTGAGAAAGGAAGAGATTTTGGAATTTGTACAACTCATTGGGAAGTGTGCCACAAGGGATAAGGGTTTAATATGAATCTTCAGATTTATTATATCCATAAGTGCTTTAAATTATCTATAAGTACCATTTTTTTCCTAAAACCATTTTACTCCCTTTTTACCCTTCTTGGCAAACAAAAGTGACCTTCAAGTTTTTGCTCAATATAAACAACTGAGGAGGTTTTAAGTCAAATTATTATGGGAAGTTTTATTAAATCATATACCTTAATTTACATATAAATATTTTTAATAATGGTGTCATGTACCTCATGAACCATCCTCATGAAGTTGACTATAGTTTTCTTCTTATTGTTTCATGCACCCTATGGGTTTTGCTCCATTTTGGGCAAATTCGTATGAAAAAATTGGAGATGTTAGTTATAAATGATTTTGGAATAATCTTAAAATTAATCCCATTATTATTTTCACATTTAAAAGTGTTTATATGAGCCAAGTCTCTTAGGTTGTAGGAGAAAGCACCATTTTGAGTTGTAGGTAGATTCTCATTATTTAAAATATTTTCACACTTTGGTAGTTGTTTTTGAAGATTAATATGAGTTATTTTACATGTATCCAATTATATCTTGGTCAAATTAACTTTTAAAACTCTTTTTTGAAAGCAATATATATGAATTATAGCCATATGTAACTTGTTATTCAATCTATCATGAAAATGCTCATCTATAGGTGTTTGAAAGGAAAATATCACATTGAACAAAGGTTTTGAAAATGTATTTAAAAATATTTGTGATGATAGAAATTTTTTGGAATATTTTATAAGATTTAAATTATTTTCATGAGGTCAAATACAATACACACTACCCATACTCACATTGTTTCCTGTATATGAAATATGTACATATAGGGGTATTGGCAGAGATATAAAATCATTTGTACGGAGAACATGATATTGGTTGAAATAATATTTGATGACCTATTATTTTATGTATAGAATTTAAATCATATTTTATTAATTAATCAGTAAATTTATGTTGAAATCCATGCTAAAAAATCTAAATGACTGTTTTAGACCCATTTTTCCTAAAATGGCAAAACAATGATCCTTGGGGTTTTTTTTGATACCTCATAGCAAGGTTGAAAAGATGTTTTAATCATATTTATGACCAAGAGTTATATTATATATCATGAATAATTACTTTAAATTTTACAAGTGTAGAGGAGGAATGGATATTGGTTTCTTGAAGGTCCAAAGTTGTCAATTTATGATTGTTTCTAGGTAGTGTTATCTACAGTTGTGAGGCTCATTATGACCTTCACCCATAGTTGAAACTTGACCTTTCCACAATATTTTAATGATTAAAAATGGTTCATAGTGACATATAAATATTAAATAATCATAAATATGAGATGATAGGTGGTTTTTTACCTTGTACCCACCTTCAGTTTGTACACAGGCTTAATAAACACCTATAACCAACTGTAGATGGCTGAGAATAGATAGTAAGCAAATAAATTGGGTTGATAAAGGTTTATATTACATAAAGGTGATAAAATGGAACTTAAAAAATTAAATATGACTCCATGAGATAAAAATTATGTCTCCAAACATCATAACCTAGGTCCAAAGATCTCATGTGTACCTACAATAATCAAATAGGCAGAGTATCTCAGTTAGGCAGGGAGGACATAGTTTATGATCTTAGGGTGCATGTGAAAGGATAAAGAGAGTTTTAAATTATATAAAAATTATGTGAAAACATCCATTAATACCAATATAAGCTTAATAATCCCCTAACATGAAGGAACAAGCCTATATAGAACCCTTGAGACCCTATGTGCACCTACAACCAACTAGGCCTAAAATTGCAAAGATACTTGAATTGGTTGCTTAATAGTGATTTATTATTTTATATGATAATTTAATTATTTAAAAATAATTTATAAGTTAAATAATTTATCATTGTAATCCAAATTACCTTCTATACCTCATAAACCTCTAATGAGAACCTACAACCAAAATTAAAGCAAAAAAAACATAGTCTTGTAGGTCAAAGAAAGAAAGAATACCTAAAACCATGTTTTGATGAAGTGATAAAGTATGGATCATGATTGTATGTTTTAAATAGGTATTATTAATTTATTTATGACATTTAAATACCTTAATTTCCTATAGAGTGAAGAGACAATTTGTACAATCAGTTATGGTGGACTCAGACATTCAATGAGTTGGAACTTAACATCTAAGCTCTGTATTGCATTGAACTAAGGTGAAAAATTGAATCCAAAACAATAAAAAATGAACCTAACGGAATAAAATAAGGTATTTTAACACTAAAATATATGTAAATTCATGAAACACACCTATAGATGTGATGTTGGAGGTCAACACAGTCATAGTTAAAACTCAATTTTGACTAAGTATGAGGGGTATATGGTAAGGTAGAATGATAAAGGATTTTAGAAAATATCCAAAATTGTGTTATTAATTTAATTTTTTATCTCCAAAATAAACCATTTATATAATAATGTTTTAAGGATAATTACACAATCATTTCTGACTATCATATACACAGTCCTTTACCTTTGAAGGAGTCTGTCTTAGTTTTTACAAGTTTAAAGGGTAAAATGGATATACTAGAGGCTAAATTTTTGTGTAAAGGATCCTTATCACATATATAATCCTCTAAAATATTAATATTGTATAATAAAATAGGGTATATACCCCCCATTTTGTCTTTGATAGGGGTACTTTCCCTTAGGCTTAAACTGGTAGATTTGGAGGATTGGGTGAAAGGAGTGAACTAGAAGCTAAGTAGATAATTAAAAAGGGTTTTAAAATATGAGGAACATAGAAAAATAATGTAAACCAACCATATAGAGATAAAACTAAATAGAGTGTCCTAAAATCCCAAGGTTGTAGGCAGGCCTAAACGCAAGATTTTGGCCTAAGGACCAAATAAGAGTACAATGACACTTCTAGCCCTAGGAGTAATTTAAAACTTGTTGGATAATTTTTGTGGAAAATTTTCAGATTTTTTTAATCTATTTTATTTAGTGATAATCATAATAAAACCATTTTTATCTTCAAGGACAACTGAGGTCTACTTAAGCATGCTTAGGCCTAAAGCCTCTTAGAGAGTTATTCACATTTATAGATTTGGATATGATTTAAAATAATTTTATGAATGTTTATTGGGGAATTATAGATTTTTATAATCAATTTTTATATATAATAATTCATAAAAAGGTCAATTTTGGCCTTTAAGGTCACTTAGGCCAGTTGGAATATAGAGACAAGCTCTATAAGGCAATTTTAGAAGCTCATATCTTCTTAGAGGATATTCACAGGAGATAAAGAAGTTTTAAGGAGTTATATAGGATCATTAATATCAATTTTATGGAATTATTTTTATATTTAGATGTCATATATTTATGAAACATAACTAAAGGTCAAAACTACTCAGAAAACCTCCAAAACCCTTGTAGGGACTAGTCTAGAAAATTGACGCTAGAGATGTATTAAAATGGAATATTTTTGACCATTAAAACTATTTTAAGTTGTATATAACTCCATAAATATACTCCCAATTCTTTTTGGCTATATGAACTTGTATGAATAGGTGATAAATAAGGTGTTTTTTACCATTTTTTGCATTTTATAGTTTTCAAGAGGTTCTAAGAGATGAAAACAACTTTGGGTAAAGTATTAATAATTTTAATAACTGATATTAGTAATTTAATTCATTATAAAAAATCTTAAGGGTGAAAATAAACTACTTCATCTTAGCCAATCAAAACTGGCATAGTGGACAAACTAGTGAGAAGGGTTGAAAACTTCAAGTGATGTCATTTTAAGGTGTCCCTAATGATTATAAGGACATGTATGGTCTTAAAAATTTTCATCCAATCCATCCCATATATTTTCATGAGCAACTAAAGCCAAATTTGAGGACAAGTGTGTAGGGTGCATGAAAGAAGAGTTTTTTAGACTGCTGATGATAATGGATCACTTCCAAGTGATTTTAGATAACCAAGCCTATAGTGAATCCATAAAGAGGAATACATAAAAATAATTCCCTCAATTCTAATCATCATACCTATCCTTAATCAGTATTGGGATGTTCAAATATAGTTAATCATGAAGGCAATTTTTCTAATCTAATTAAGGGAATTTCATGCAACTTTACAAGAGTTTGATGACTTGGATGGACACTTGGGATTCTTGACCTCAAATGGTTCATCCCACATCCTCTTATCATGCAAAATTAAATAATTCTCTAGTATTAACAAGTATCTCTCTCTCTCTCTCTCTCTCTCTCTCTCTCTCTCTCTCTCTCTCTCTCTCTCTCTCTCTCTCTCTCTCTCTCTCTCTCTCTCTCTCTCTCTCTCTCTCTCTCTCTCTCAAGTTTTATAAGAAATATTTAATTATGACCCTTGTGACCCTTGAAATTATCTATTTTATCCATTTTAACTTATGATCCACCTATGTATAGTGAATCCCTACTCATTTTCATACCATTTTATAAATAAGACTATTGATTTTTACCTCTTCCATGATTGTTCTTAGTGTGTTCATTTAGAATGTTTAATTTTACATAAGTGAAGACTATGGATTCCTTAGCATATTATTTCATTATATAATCTATTTACAGTTGGAAAGATTCTTATTGTAGGGCATGTAAAGTGTTATAGGAAATGTCAGGGATTGAGTGAGTGAGTATTTTCATTAGTTTCATTCAAGGCTTCTTGTCTAGTCCTCCTAGTCTTACACATTCATCCATAACCTCATAATGTAACATTGATGTGAGAAGATGTAGATTTTAGAGGTGTATGTTTGATTGGTCTCTTGGTTTCAAGTGTAACATTCATCTAGTTGGAATTCATTATTCTATTTGGTGTATCACATCCCTTAGAATACTTTGCTTTCATTTATCTCTCTCCCTTTTAAACCCCCAAGTTTAGGTGTAGTTTCAATCCAAAGTGGTACATCAAGGGAGCTACCCCTATCTAGAAATTCACCTCATCCTTAGGATACCCACAAGCCTAGAGGTGTTTCCATTATGCCACTTAGATGAGGAGAGCTTAGGCATCTCATAAAAGGGTGAAAATCTAAGGGACAACATGTTTAAGGTTAAATATTTGGAGTAGATTACATATCTATTTTATGTAGAATGTAAATTAAATTAATTATAATTTTTATAATCATTTATAATTGTAAATTTAATTATTTTATATCTTTGCTTCTTTGAATAGTAATTTTTGTTTTGACACATGATGTCATTCCTTGTCAATTGGATAAAGTGAGGGCATGGGTGGCTACCAAGTAGGATGTTAAAGAGGTAGAGACCCTTTTTTATTATTTTTTTCAAAAATTTCAAAAGTTCTAACTTTTGTTAAAGTTGTCTAGCCTAAAATTTTATTTATTTTGATACTAGCTAGAATTTTTTTCAATGATATGCCATAGGTAAAAGTTTTTACACTTTAAAAAATTATGTACCATTTCTCATTGATTGTGTATTATTTTACACTAATTATTTATCAAATTTCACTGATTATGTATCGATTATCATTGATTCCAAACCTCTATCTATTGATTATATCCTCTTTGTTTTAAAATTTGTCTTATCTCATATTTTAGTGTATATGCATTGGACTTTATATTATTTACATATTTTTCTTATATTTTTGGCTCGATAACAAGACTATTTTCTTGTTTTTGTATGTGGTTCTACATGTACATGAGTGAATAAAAATTTATGTTTGGAAAATGATTATAAAGTTGTGCCCAACTGGAAACCATTAGGAATGTGTGAATGTCTTATAAATTAGACATGTTGGCCATCTAGGGATCATGTCATGTGATTTTCTACTATTTACATCCCTATATGAGCTTTAATATTGTGATACATGTACTTTATGGTATCTAATAAATAAGTTTAATATCACTATAGAGGATATTTAGAACATATTTTTCATTTAAAATATAAGACAAAAGGTATAGGTAATAAACTTACCATGTTCTTAGAGAAACTTAGACATGATATATTATATTAGCAGACATGTAGGTCACAAATTATTCGGTGATTATTTAGTATTTATATACATTATTATAAGTTAAAGTAATAATATTGTATCTGTAATATGGATAAAATAAATTTTTTAAAATAATTCAAAAAAAATCCTTTAAAATCCTAAAAAATGCTAAACAATTTTTAAATTTTTTGTAAAATGTATATGAACGAAATCTTTGTATATATAACCTAAAACACACATTTTTATTAATATCAATGACCTAAACTCAATATATTTTTATGGGATGTAATAAGTTTACTTGAATTATTTATTATAAAAAGTGGGACATAATATTAACATTGACCCTACAAATTTAGCTCAATGATTTCAAAAATTTGTGTATATTGATTATATTCTTCGTAGCAGTAGACACTAATTATTTTTAATTATAGTTTATCCTTAATAAAATAATTATTTACATGGACTATCATGACACATTACATATGTGGAAAATATGTTTTGTGGGTCTTTTTAATAACAATCTATATCAATTTAATATGGAAAGGGTTAGATGTTGTATAGTGATCAACATAGTTTTATAAGTATGGGCTTATAATCATATCATGATATCAAGACTTAAATCTTAATTTTTGACTTAGGTGTAGTAATATGTTACATTATGGGTGCACCCATAAGATCATAAATCATATTTTTGTGATATGACTATGTTCAAACAAATATTTGATAGGTTATAGGTAGCCCAAATAATGTGGAGACTATATAAACATCCTATATGGCCATAAGATATTAAAATGTTGAGTAATATTATCATGATTAGATGTTACAATTATCTACATGGTGGATTAGATAAATTTCACTTTTATCAACTAACATGTTAGTATTTTATTTGCCAAAATAAGACTCCATCACACACACACACACACACACACACACACACACACACACACACACACACACACACACACACACACACACACACACACACACACACACACACACACACACACACACACACTATATATATATATATATATATATATATATATATATATATATATATATATATATATATATATATATATAATTGGTGAGAGGACAACCATGATTAGGAAATGTATGGTCCTATAATCCTAATGATATTTAGTATATTAATTTGGAGAAATAATATATATATATTTTTAATTCAATATTAAATTATTTTGGGGTTAATAGGTGGTATTTGGCATGGTAGGCAATGACTTAGTTATTATCAATGTTTCCACTAGTAGTGGTGGGTGATGGTGGTGGAAGTAGTGATGAAGAGGGAAATAGAGTGGTAATATATTAAAATGATACATGTGGAAAATAGATGATATTATTTTATAATGTTAATTATGATGATACTATTCCTATTACTATATGTTACTCTTATACATGACAATAATCATGTTACACATACATTTATCATTCTCATAGCACACATTGTTGTTGATTTTTTGTGTGTTAACTATTTGTTTAGAGCATGTTTTATAGTGTTGATGTAGCAGATAAAAATTAGTGATGTGGTATCTAATTTTTTTACTTAAGATATACATGTTTTAATGAGCGAACTAGCGAAGACAAATTTTTAGGCTACTTAGTATTCTTAATCATTCAATATAAAAGCTTGGTTGAGAGTGGATTTATTGATACAGAAGTATATGTCCAATTATATAGAGGCTATGGTGAGGTAGATTCATGATCAATTGTAATATAAATAGTAATAAATTGGAAAACCTATTAATTTTCCACTAGGGAATGGAAAAATATAGGCTCCTATGGATGATTGTAGGCAAGCCCATGAGACAAATACATGGGACTAAACTTATCTAGTATAATATTATGGTTATTTGTATATACAAATAGCTTGTAATGGTATCACTATTTATATATTTAGGTTTGTTCCCTCAAATATAACTAATATTAGTTATGATATAGGTAGGATTAGGCTTAATGATATATGATCTAGTGATAATGATAACTCTTTGTTTCCTCATAGAATTATATTGGATGTATGAGGTTTAATGGAAATGAGACTTAACTTTTGAACTATATAAAACATTTTTAAGATGAAAAATATATTTTATATATCACTTTATTTATATATTTTTAAATGTATATATGTGTGTATATGGATATAATATCCATGTTCTTCATTTAATTTTATAATGTTTGGCCAAAGTACATATGTGATATAAATTTAAATGTAAAAAAATAATAATCAAATGTAAGTAATATTTAAAAAAAATATAACTAATTTATAATCCATTTTGTATTAATTTAATCTCTTGGTATATACAAAATAATAATATACAAGTATATGTGTAAGAGTATAAGGGTTTGTGTAAACAATGTGTCTAGGCATAAGTGCTTGACTCCTTATGAAATGAGAAAATATTTATAATAAATTATCATATAAAAAATACACATCTCTATTAAATTGAAATGTTTCATTAATTTCAAACTCTATGGGAATGGAATGATAAGTGTTTTTTCCTTTCATTCTTTCATTTATAGAATGATATAATCAATAATATATCATTGCTTTGGAACCCAATTATGTTTATTTTGATATGTAAAATTATTATCTTCTGGATATCATAATAATTTAATTATAATTTACTTATCTCTTTAAATTAAACTTTATGACATTGAAAATTAAAATATTTCTGATCATAAGTACTATAAATGTCACATTTATTATTTATAGCCAAGGAATAACTAATATATAATTATAGTTAAACAAATTTTTCATGGCATGTAATGTCATAAGACATGCTTGAGGAACCATATATATAATTAATTGGATACACCGAATCTTTACATGTTTTAAAAAATATGTTTTAATTAAATATTCAATATCATACCCAAGTGACTAAGGAAGGGTATACTACACATACTAAATTGAGACTTGTAATAAATATTAATCCATTATCATTTTTGAAATTTTATATAAAAACTAATGACCAAATGTTTTTCAATTAAAATATAAATATTGGTAATATCATTAATAACAATTATTTGATAGTTTTTACTCTTATGTAAACTTTCCATAGGAGATAATTTCTTAGTAAATTTTATCTTAGGTAGATTTTTATTAGGGTATGGAACATAAAATGGAATAGGTTAATAATATTTAGTATTTTTTTTTGTCATCAAGTGGATATGTAATAAGTTTAATGCAACATTTATCAATAAGATCATGTTTTTTTCCACATGGCATGATATTTAATTATTGAATGTTCATGGGTCATTTAATAGGCATAATATTATTTATAATTTAATGTATGTGGTTCATGAGATACATCATGATATACATATGAGGTAATTAAATATTTTATAAATTAAATGTGATTTTTAATATCACACTTTGAACTATCTTATAGTTAGGTAAAAAAATTATCTAATAAGGTATGTGATTTTTTTAGGTGTTACCTTTTGTATATACAATGTTGAATGTATCTTATTTTTAGGCACTTAGATTTTTTTTTTTAAAATATAAATAATAGTATGATTTTCATGGTTAATAATTTGAGAATGTGAAAGCTCATTTTCTAATGACATGGCATCATAGAAAATATCTATGAAATATTTGTAAATATGATAGAGTAACATATATTTGAGAGTAGAGATAAGGATTGAACTTAAAATATATTATTAACTTATTTACATTGGTTGATATAGTAATTTAAGCATAAAATATTTAAAAATTAAAATTTCATCACATATAGGCTCATATATTCCTTTGTGAAGAGATGGTACCCATCAAAATGTGACATTTGGTACCTTATTATTGATACATTATGAGAGGAAAGTATCTTAAATTTTATGAAAGCTATTTAGGGAACCACTAGGTAGAGTGTGAAACAAAACTAAACATATGCCCATTAAGCTTTTACATAATATTTTTAATAAATATTTGATTATTGGAATCATATTTTTCAAATATAAGTTAAAAATTACTTACAATCAAAATAAAGATCACCATCACCATAAAATAATGAAAACTTAGGTAATTTAAAATCATGTGGTAGGGGTGAGTTGAGGATCATATGCACTATATGTTGGCCATGTGAAAAATTGGAATAATTCTTATATTTAGATGTAATATATTCTAGATATAACTATTGAACTTAATTTTTTAATTCACTAATTCCATTCATCATATACAACGTGTTATGAATAAATTAAAGATAACCTCTTAAGGGTTTAATTCATGGGTTGAAAATTAAAATTGGTAATAAACATGGGCATATGAGGAGGGTTTGAGATGGCAATGGATGACATATAATGGTCATAAATCCTATAAGATAATTAAACATAATCACAAAGCCTATAGGATGAGGAATAAAAATCACACGGCATATATATATATATATATATATATATATATATATATATATATATATATATGAAAACATGTGCATTAATTATTCATTAACCATATTCATAATTTTAGCAATAAAATAACGAATTTTTAAAACAAATGTTTCAAATATTTCAAAAATATTATAAATAAGTTTTCCTCTAGGTGTAAAAATAGAATTGGAAACATTCAAATAATTTATATTTTCCTTCAAAAAATATGTAACATTAAAACTAGAATTATTTATTTTAATATATAAATAATGAAACAAGCTATGAAATGTCACAAACTATGAGAAAAGGGGGAAGAAACCCTAAGGATGAAATGAGTGAATATATATATATATATATATATATTGAAAGTGAGTCAAATCACCAATCCATAGGGAGAAGAAGGTTAAAAAATCATAGGTTACATGAATCATTATTAGGTAAAAAAATTATAATTAAAAGGTGCAATAGGGAAAATAAGTTATGCATAATTAATTAAACCTATTGCATAAGGGATATCTTTAATAATATAGTTTATAACAATAATCATACCTAATTTAGGGATTAAAAATAGAAAAAAAAATGATCAAATAATAAATAATAATGGAATGAAATCTAAAAATGACAAAATATAACACACTTTATGAATTTACTATATTTATAAGATTAAAACAAGTTTTTGAAGGTGACTAAATTGTTACACTATAAATTTGACTATTAACTATATTTAAATAGGATAATATCAATGTTGTGACAAATTCATTTCATATAATATAGACATACCATCAGTTATGTACATGATAATACTAATTCTATAGTTATAATTTTTTCTAATTTATAATTACCTAATTTAATGCACAAAATGATAATAAATTATTATGTACTTTCATAAATAATATTTTTTATATGAAAATATATAGTGTGTCTTATGCTTAAATTATTGAACTAATATACCATAAATGTATACAATATGAATATTGAAAGTGTAAGGTTTTTTGGATTAGGAAACCATCAAAGAGTTACAAATAGATATCATGCATTCATGGTATCAAATCCAATGTATCTCTCATGAGTGTGAGTGTAATCCAACCCAAATGAGAGATAGGAATTTATTTAATTTTCCTAGGATATCATGTGCAACTAAATTAACATTAATTTATCCTTATTTTAATCTAAGGTGTATTTAAAATTTAGAGAATATTATTTAAGAGCTTAAATAATTATTTTATTATGCCTAAGACTGAAATTTTCCTTGATTTTTTCTTGATATGTATTGATACATCTTACGACAGTATATATATATATATATATATATATATATATATATATATATATATATATATATATATATATATATATATATATATATATATATATATATATATATATATATGGTTTTAATTATGGACCTATTACCATGAAATTAAACACAAGAAAAGAGAAGGAATTGGAAAAAAAAATAAGCCCACATAAGGAAAAATAAATGGGAAGAGAAAAAGACCCATAAAAATTAAGGGACTCAACTAGAGACCCACCAATTATGTACAAGAAATAATTGAAAAATTTTAGTATGTGTGACATAAAAAATATATATCAAATGAGAAAAATAAGAGAGAGAATGGGATCTCCAAGATAAGAACACAAAAAAAAAGAGATAAAATAGATAAATAAATACAAAATGTGGCCATATAGAGAAGAAAGAGAGTGATAACACATATAAATTTATCATAATTACCTAATTTGAAATGATGGTCCATTTGCCTAAATTGACACTAAAAACATTTCAATAATAATCTATGTACTAGAATTATGAGTTTATAAAATGTGAAAAATACTTTGGATAAAACTATCTTAGGATGAGGTAGAGTAGATAATATAGCTAAAATTAATTGAACTTGAGGTCATATGAATTGATAATTATATATCACTTTAGATATCACCTCCTATTTTCTTAAATTTTGTATAAGTGCCTTATAAGATATCCCTCAAATAGTAACTTGCTTTTTTATTTTGTGATAACTTAATATATTGGTGTAATGTTGATGGGATACCTACATTTGATTAATACATGTGGTATTAAGTAACATAATATATTTTTTTTATTATAAAATACATTAAATCGTATCAAAATTGTCTTGAGACCTATTGTAATAGTTAATATGATACCCTCAATGTATTTCTATGTAAGTTTTTCATAACTTTTAAAAACCATGGTTGTAACACATTTTGTTTCTTGATTGTACCCCTAATATAAGTATTGTACATAATTTTTTAACCATTTTCAAACATAACTCCATATTTAATCTAATCATTTGAATCAATATAATCTTGTATGAAAATTTGACTTTTTTTGTAATTATCTTATGGAATCTCGTGGTCATAAAATGTAATAAATGGATTTCATTTTGTAACAACTTATAATAAACCACATAATATATGATAATTTTAAACTATTAGTTTTTAATTATTTTTATAATTTAGTGCAAAAGTGTAATAACACTGAAAAATAAGCTAAAAATAATGCACAAGAAAGATCATTAATAATGCAATCCAAACAATAATTATACCTAATTTAAACCTTAAAATATAAATAAACAAAATAATTAAATGAAAAAATAAGAAATAATAATTAAGGGAAATAAAAGATATCATTTGACACACATGATGAATTTACTATATTTTTGAGGTTTAACCATGGTTATAGAGTATAAGGTTTATTATCTCTATGAATCTAACTATGTCCTATGAAAGGTACACAAAAGGTGAAGTGGTGATTATTTACTAGAAAACATATGTACCCTATCAATTTTTTACCTTTTATTAATAAATATTACATACCTACCTACATACCAATTATGTAGTTCACTAAGTTTTAGGTTATGAAATATAATTTATCACTTTTTATACTAATGACGAATAATATTATAGCTTTTTTTCTAAAAAGTGATGGACATATTTGACTATTTAGATTTTCCTTTGATTTTTTGACATAAAACTCATCAATAATGTCATAAAAAGTGTGTGTATGTTAGTTGACTTAGGAAATGTTGTAAGGAGTTGTGGCAACATATCCTACATAATCAAAATTAGATCTGAATTAGTTGTATTTTGCATGTGATTGTAGTTGTAACCTAAGTGAGAAAAATGGATTCACCTCCTCACCTATGTAGTTAAATTAAATTACTTCTTCTTTAAATAAGATTATTTTTATATGATACCTTAAAATTATATGGGTGAGGGAATAATTTTTTAAATGTACATAGTTTTTTGATGATATGGTTTCTTGACAAGAATCGATGAAAGAGATTTGTATGGAAAAAAAGAGATAATGAGTTGATTAAGGGTAAATTTAATTGTACATATAAAAATAATAAAAGGGTATATAAATGGAACAATAAAGCCACACATGACCCACATGTTAAGGTAGAAATCACATGTGCTAAATAAAACTTAGGAAAATACCATGAAATATTGTTGTGGACATTTCAAGAACCTTTAAGTTCATACAAAGGGAGATGAATAGTCACTTTATAGATTTTTTGAATTTTACATGGAATGGATGTATTATCATTGCATAAAATTGAACATAAATTTTAGCTATGAGTAATACCTAAGTTAGGGGATGATGATGTGGGGCCCACTATAAGGTAAAAGTGTACCAAAAAATTAAAACATACAAACATGGTCCAAGTATGATAAAACATGGTAAATACATAATTAAAAATCATATTTTACTAATTTTAGGTGTTTATATAATACCCCACTTTAATGTGCATATGTCAATGAATGTGTGTTAAATTAAAATGATAAATTGAATTAAGTACTTACATTTTCATAGGGAAGGAAAAATGAACTATTTGGAAACTCAAGATATAATAATCCACCCTTGTGATGATATCTCTTAGTGAATATGGATTGATCCCTAAAAAAATGAAAGTAGTCAATGTCATGATAAATCATTGTGAATATATGAAATGGAAACTGAAGTAAAACAGGAATAATAAAAATAACATGTGATGATATGTGAACCACGATATTGTCTCTAGTAACTAAAAGTAGAGTAAAACTCTTAGGCGATAAATTTTTTTGAGAAAATTATGATTACTTAGATTTTATTACTTATCAATGAATAAAATATTTGTTACTTATATGTACTTGTTTTCTATTTCTTATCACTTAATTTTTTTCAATGTTATTCTCCATCTTATAAAATTTAAATGTAGAAGTATCTATATATGTATGCCCCATTTTGAAGTGAGGTATTTTAAATTTTTTCCTAAAATCACTCATATTAGAATTAATATTTATGTGTACAAGGTATTATAATGTCATATTTATGAATTTGCTATAATATTATGCAAAAATCAATGTGAACATGTACATAACTAGAACAAAATATCATCATGTTACACCAACTAGTAAGATGTAACATCCTAAAAATATGAGAGAGTGATGGAAAAGTAATATACCCAAATTTATAAAAGTAACAAGGAACATAAATATTCACCAATTTAAGCTTTATATGTGTAAGATATATCTCATAATATATTTAAATAGATAGTAAATATTTAAAATTATCTCAATGATAAAGTAAATTGAGAATAAATAATAAGCCCCAATGTAATAATATTTCCCTATGAGGATAGATATATGATTGAAGCACATATAAAATTAGTATCAGCCCCCAATATATCCATGTTAATTACTATGAAAATATAAGGAAAAAATAATAATCCTCAAGTAGTAACATTCTTGATAAGAATCACGATACTAAGATCATATTGTATTATGTATTATAGGTAATTAATTACAAACAATCATGTAGCTACACATAGAATAAGAAACCATCATGATAGAAAATATGAATCATAATCAATGAAGACATGTCATGGAATAAGTATGAGAGAATAATCTATGGACAATACTAAACAATTTATAAATCATAGGAAAAAATGAGAACACTCAATGTATTCATGTTATAGTCATATGTACTCTCTCTCTCTCTCTCTCTCTCTCTCTCTCTCTCTCTCTCTCTCTCTCTCTCTCTCTCTCTCTCTCTCTCTCTCTCTCTCTCTCTCTCTCTCTCTCTCTCTCTCTCTCTCTCTCTCTCTCTCTCTCTCTCTCTCTCTCTCTCTCTGTGTGTGTGTGTGTGTGTGTGTGTGTATGTGTGTGTGTGTGTGTGTGTGTGTGTGTGTGTGTGTGTGTGTGTGTGTGTGTGTGTGTGTGTGTGTGTGTGTGTGTGTGTGTGTGTGTGTGTGTGTGTGTGTGTGTGTGTGTGTGTGTGTGTGTGTGTGTGTGTGTGTGTGTGTGTTTAATAAAAAATATGCATGAAATAAAATTATATGTATAATCGATGTAAATAATTATATATGGTGAATATAAATTAGGAAAAAAAACATCTAGGACCAATATATAAATATTACCCCATATAATGCATACTACCCCTATGGCAATGCCCTTGGGATGTGGGTGTGAAGGTAGTTACATAATATATTTATGTAAATGGAAATATGTAGCATGTACATGATGTATCTCACCAAATCAAATAATATCATGAGAACCACGTATATAAAACCTCTAACATAGGTAGATAAACATGATATGTATCCATTACCAAATCATTTTTTTTAATGTTTTCTATTATTATTTAATTTTAACAATTTTATATAATAATCTTACCCATTAATGGGATGTATATAGTAATAGATATATCATGTTTGAATCATCATTTGGCTAAGTAAATGTAAAATAATGTAGTATCCATAAATGTAATACAAAATCCATAGACACATGAGTGTTATAAGTCTCTATATGTATAATACACGTATTAATAAATCACATAGAGGATATATGGGTGTGATTCCACCAAATTACATAGATAAGTAAACATATAATATGTGAATATCATAATATTTGTATGAGTATGATACCCCCAATGGAATAATATATATTAATATAGTAAATAAAGATGATGGGATTAATGGGTATGATGCCTCCAATAAAAATGGTTAGGATATTTAATATGTATAACATAGTGATAGTAATGTTTCATCATCAACATAATATATAGCAATGGAATCTCATGGGTAAAGTGCAAGTATAATGATCATGACGAAAATTTTTAGGTCAATATGATAACTATGATATATACTATACGTATATAGGATATAATCAAACATACTTATTTATAATTTTATGTCATCCATACATATATGATGTGTATCATGGAAATGTGTGAATTATAGTTTAGATCTAACCAATGTGATTAAATATAAAAGTAGCATCAAAATTTTTATTTAATAACTAATGAACCAAATACACTTTGGAATAATCTTTGGATTCTAAGAATAGATATAGGTTGTGTAGGTGTTTTAACCTAATTTGAATTAATTTTTAGATTAATATAATTAAGATAAATTTTTTAAATAAAATTAAGATCAAAATAGATGACATTAAAACATGCATTTGAATGTAAGATAATATAATTTATTGTTTTGAATTGATAAGGGCATATGGCAAAATATGGAAATTACTAAAGAGATAATGATACCTAGTTTTTGGTTGATACTCTGACTATGACTATATTCTAAAAGTGAAAATTAAGAATAATTAAGCCTCTATTTTTCTTGGTTCATGAAATAATTTAATATCTTTATTGGGTAAGTTCTAAAAGATAGGGTCAATATCATTGATTGATATTAACCTACTAATTGGTAATGACCTTTGCATAAGTGTGGCATAGTGATTGTATGCTCACCTATCACTATGTCTTTTTATTTTTTGTTTATGATTCTAAACCCTAATGACACATGCAAATATATAAAGTAGCATAATTTTATTTAAAATTATAGATATGATTATGATTTTGAGAACTTGAAAATTTTGGGGAAGTGTAATGGTTTGAGATGAACTCAATCACTTATGCATAATGATTGACAATTTCCTATGTATCCAATACTCTAAGGAGATAAATAAATCCAACATAGTTTTCCCACCTATTATGATTGTGTGATTATTATCATTTTCTATGTTTATGCATATAATAATTGGATTTGGTACTTGAAAATATTTGTTTTGATTTGGGTTTTGAGAGCTTTTAAATTGGATTGTTACGTACATTAGTGATGGGTATACAAATTAGGAAGAATATGATGTTATTTATCAGTGTGAAAAAGTGTATAAATGTATATTAGATAAATTCCAGGTCCCTTTTGAATGAGACCTTGATTTATTTATATATGGATCCATTTAAATAATTAAAAATGACATTGACAGACTAGGTTTATGGGTTGACCCCAAGGATGGGGTTGATTTTATAAAATATCTATTATTGGGAGCAATGGAATTTTGACTAGTGTAGGAAATTATCAACTGGTGATAATGAAAGTAACTATTAAAACTAGCCCATGTACATGTGAATTGATATGAGAGTCTAGATATGTCTATGAAGGATATTTATTATGTTTAAAATAGATAGTGACATTATTATAAATGTATAACATTTTAATATAAAGGTTTACTCATAATATATCATAAAAGTGTGAGAGGATGAAAACTAGGACCTTGTTTGATTGCTAAAAGTTATGTGGTAAATGTGTGTGAATATTATCATTGCTAAGTATTAAAGATCAAATATTGGTATCTACAATAAGTGATTGTGCAAATTTATATGAAATCTAATGGTATTAGTATCAAATATTATATTTAATGTCTATTATATTTCCAATGAATATGCCCTAGTATATATTTTGTCACTAAATCTTTCATGTCTCTCCTCTGATGTATTTTTTTGGTGTTGAATATTTATTATAATTAGTTCTATAATTCAAATTTTATAATTTTGTTGCACTAATTGATGTTATATAGTATAGTTTATTTACTTTCCTTAAATCACATGTGTAATGTTTGATTTTATCTATTTCTATTATTAAATTAGCATGCCATAAACACTTAAATGAATGATAAAATAATGGTTTTGGGTCAATAAACCTCAATGGATTTATAGAAACATATTATACATGATATAATCACACTTAATATATTTATTTATGCCATGCAAATGGGATCATGATTAATAAATTCACCTTATCTTCCCTATAGTTTCAATGCATCTACATGAACATTTATCCCAAAAAAAATTGGTACAATTTAGTGATGTTATAAGGCCTAAAATGTTTAATGTAAAATGTTTGGTCAATGTATAGTTTGATTCTCAAGTGTATAAAAATATTTGATCAATGAAGTCTCTAACTTATGGAAAGATCTATGTATGACTCTCACTTATATATCCCATTGATTAAATAATATGAATTATATATATACACACACACACACACACACACACACACACACACACACACATACATATATATATATACATATATATATACATACATACATATATATATATATATACATATATATATATATGTATATATTTATGTATATATATATATATACATACATATATATATACATATATATATATATATATATGTATATATATATATATGTATGTATGTGTGTGTGTGTGTGTGTGTGTGTGTGTGTGTGTGTGTGTGTGTGTGTGTGTCTATATATATATATATATATATATATATATATATATATATCCTAAGTCAACCATATAAAAGTGCGATAATATAAAGTCACCATGCATGAAATTAGACCAAGGTAGGAAATACATACAAAAACATAGGATGGATTCAATATGTATATAAATAATTCCTATGAGAAATTGATGTACATTTTTTGGAAATAAGCTAGGAAAATGTATGAATTAAGACTAAAGTTTAAAATAGATACATTTTGTGAGTGTTGAATACATATTTAATGATCACATGCTATATAGAGGCTAATGATGGTTAGTAAATGTCCCTAAAACAAGAAAATATACATAAGTATACCAAGTGACTTAATGTTGAGAAAAAATAATTTAATTTTGCATATTTGATTTGATTCATGTGAGTATCAAAATATTAAAAAACAAATTAAAGCATATACCTTAAATTACCTAGGGAAGGATGTATGAATTGAATGATTCTTGAGATAAGCTCCATATATACAAGTTTCATTTTATTTATAAATTTTTTGTACTTGAATGCAAATTCCATTTTAAAAAATTAGTCAATTTAATAAAATGAAATTAATCACACAACCTAAATAAGATGACAAGCAAAGTAATGGGGGAAGACATGGATAAACTCAAGCCAATTTCAAGCACTGAGATCCAAACCAATATAAAGGTTTAGCATAAGATTAAAAAAGAAGGCCTCATAGAGTTCATGTTGCATATCAAAGGACATGATGATATGCTCTTAAAAGACTAAGCCAAGGAATGGAGGTAGAGGAAAGTGAAATTTAAGGTCCTCATGGTTGATATTTTGGAGGAACTATTAATAGAGGTCATGTTAATGTCATGCAAGGGGACTAAGGCCTATAAAGACAAGAGAAGGAAGTAAGAACTTATGTATACTTTCTATGAGTTCAACTCCATTTTTAAATTGAGAATAAGGGATTACTGAGATTAGACCTCCCTAGGCCTTAGATGGAAATTTGCCTACAAGTGATGAAATACCTAACAATAAAGGGCTAGTTTACCCATATTTTATCTCATCATTTTATATTCCTTAATCATTTTGAGGGCCATAACATTAGTTTACCCTAATTCCTACTTATGTCTTTATAAAATAGTGTATTTCCCTCCAATCAAAATCCACCTTTGACATTATCCTTTAGGGGATTATCTTTCTTCTTGACAAGAAATGGAAGGCCTAGAGGGGCATAAAGATTAATTATGTTGAAAGTAGTAATGACAAATAGTTGTGGAATGACTCTATAAATCTTGTAGAAGATTATGAGGGAAACCTACCCTCCCATCGTATTTCCCCCAAGATTCAAAATCCTATTTAGGCTAAAGATAAGAAATGAAAAAGGAAAATTTAAGATTCCCCCCTAAAGGTAATAAAATATCTAAGAAATAAAATGGAAACCCAAGCATCCCCTAAGGAATTTATAGCCCTAACTTTAAAATCCAAAAGCTGAAGGTTGTAGAAACCAAGAAGTAAGAAATTAGTAGAGTGATAAGGGATCATCCTAAAGGTTTTAGGAAAAAATTAAATCACTAATATGATAAAATACATAATCTAGGATGCCATATGGTTTACCTCATGGAGGAATGAAACACAATAAAATTGGAATTTGACAAACTGAAGAAAACCTGAAGCAACCCCATGATGGTTGAAGCTATATTTCAAGGCTAGAAGTCACACTTGGAAAGAGCACACCAAATAGAAGGAGGGAATAAACAAGAAGGATCCTATAATGATTGAAAAATAGGTAGTTTATGTGGAGTCTTTAGAGGAATTTGGTGTGAATTTTTTTTCTGTGTCATGCTAGGTTCTTTTCTAGTCTTGGTGTCTTAGCATAAAATTGGCAGAAGTTTTTTTTTAGTTGGTCATCTTATTTGGCCTATTTATTTTTAGTCTCTTTCTTGGACATAATTTTTTACTTTTTTAAATATATGGTTTCATGATCCCTGTAAAACTTGAATTTCACCTTATCAAATAAAAAAGACCAAAAAATGAAAAAAAAATAGCATAGGAATGAATACACATGTTTATATGCTAACCATGTTTTTGTAACTAGTAAAAATAAAATATCATTATATTGATTCCATTTATTCTAATTATTTTGATTAAAAATGATTAGACATGTACTAAACACAAAAATCACTTATCAAGGAGTTTTAACAACCCAATCCACTTCACGATCAAGTAAGTGGATACTGGGCCATTTTAATCACTCTCATTTCACTCAATGCTCAATATTTTTTCTCAATTTGGTTTCATATTGAAACAAAATCACATGGATATATATATATATATATATATATATATATATATATATATATATATATATATATATATATATATATTTGTGTGTGTGTGTGTGTGTGTGTGTGTGTGTGTGTGTGTGTGTGTGTGTCTACATTTTGAGGTGAAAGATGAAGATAAATACACCTGAAATCATTCATATTAAAATAAAGAGCTATAAGCACCATGTGCAATATCATTATATAGATGAATTTTTAAAAATATATAAAATAATTAGATAATTCACATATAACCATCATAAAATATCATCATGTAAAATATTCAAGGGTAATATAGTAGATAAACATTATTTCCATGTGCCATCACATATTATAAATAACATCATGAAAAGCTTAATGGGTATTTACATCCTCATATGAGGATTAGTTAGTGAGGGTAATGTGATATACCCCAATTTTATCTTTGTATGCACCAGATATATATCATACTAATAAAATTTAGGATATATATAAGAATATAATGACCTTAAGTGGAAAATAAAATTAGGATAAAAAACATGACCCCACATAATTAAAGATAAATAAATAAGAAACACACTTGTTGGAATAATTTATAGTAGAATATAAAAACTTAAGAAGAGCACCATAAAAACCCTAGAATTATTTTTGTAGATAAATACATTTCCTATTTGACAGAATATAGTATTATACCATTTTAGAGAATGTGGTAAGGTAAAAAACTTCATATCAACACAAAAACAATGCATTAGGAAGAAGCATGCCATAAAAGACATGTCTATTGATGTTTTAAAGGTATTAATTCAATATTTATATGACATTATTATATAATTTATAACATATAACATATATAGAGAATATAAAAGAAAATTTCAAAGATAAGAAGATAGATAGTGTAAGAACACTTATGATTGATATAAGGTGAATATATAATAGCATGATTTATTAAGGAATAAATCACTAAACACTAATTTATTTGCAATGATATCTCTAAATCAAGTAATCTTGAAACCACAAATATATTTACTTAGTCTAAAACATTTGGTGGAACTTCATATAATTTGGTTAACTAATGTCTAGAGGTAAGTATCCAATAATATATTTGAATCCTAAATTTGTGGAAATAAAAAAAATGGTGGGAAAATATAATTACAAAAAATTCCACACAAGAGGAAAGAAGACAAGAGAATCACTAACAAAAATAAAATATAATTTATTTAAGACACATGACAAGGATTTTTAGGTCACATTTATGGAGCTATCATGTCCTTGTATCTTAATATAAGATAAACATTCTAAATGATTGTGAATTTAGATTAACAAACCCATCAAGTGTCTAAAAAATATATATATACATCTTGAAAGAGATTAACTAATCTTGGAATTGCGTAATATATTATTGGTTTGAGACCACATTAATTATTGATCATATAAGAAATCTAAGTTTGGACATGTTTTGACACAAAAAACAAAATTGTTATATTGTCCACAAGGAAAGTTATTACAAAACATGCCACTTATTCTCTAAATAATATTTATAGACAAGGGGTTGGTCAAGAGTGGTAGACATTTATTTTAGGGGCCCATTTATTATTAAAAATGTACCAAAGGTGATCTTCAGTGTTGATGAACACTACTCATTTTAGGATTTGAAAAATCCTAGGAATGAGTTTTAGTTTGTGATAATTCAATGATGTCTATGGTGAAATAGAAGCAAAGTATGAGAATTATCCATAATATTTGTTTGCTTTAGTGGTTTGGAACCATCAGGGTTTAAATCTTCAGATATTCAATAGTTTTTTATGACTTAAAAGTTAGACTAATTGAGTATTAACAATGATCTTTAAACTAGAGTGAACATTGATAAAAATAAGAAAAGAGAAGGGTAAAGTAAGAAAGAAATGTGATTTCAGATTTTCTTCTCAAATATTATGACAAAATTCTAATTACTTTGAGCACATTTGAACTAAATTATGTTATAAAATAGCACAAGCTCAAATTATATCACAAATCAGGAAAAAATCAAATGGAAAATATGAATCATAAGTAAGAACCAAATTTACTTTAAAGATTTGCTATTATGATCTAAATAACCTAACTACATCCAAATACAAAGCAAATAAAATGAAGTATACTTGATATCTTTATAGTTAATTTAGCATTTAGCACAAATTAACAACCCTATGATAAAGAATGTAACTTAAAACAATAATTATCATTCAAATTGAATATTACTATTTGTAATTGAGAAGTAGAATCGAAATTCAAAAAAATAATCTAGACAATCTTTTCAGAATTCTTTAGTTATATTAAATGTTCCTGGTATACAATTGCTCAAAAACTCTCCCTTAAAAATGGTAACTATCTACCTATTTATAGGAAACATAGGTGGTTAACCAGTTAACTTTCAAAATATCCACATGTGGATAAGGATAGATATCCTTGATATAAAGATACAATGTGGAAGGTCACATGCCAACTTGACAAGAAAGAGTATATGTTAATAGACTAGCATATACTTTAAAAAAAGAATATTATTTTACAAATTTCATTGGTGGGTATTTCAATTAGCCATATTTGAGGAATTATTTCACCTTGGTATATTTCTCCTTGATTAATTCAAAATCCACTACAGGCTTCATTAGACAATCCTCTTCTTGATCTACCAACTTGTCAAATTCATTATTAGCCCAAGATATATGTTCCTTGATACATTTTGCTTCTATAATTTGCTTCCCTATATAAATTATGATATCAATAATCTTTTGGTTGTCATTAGTTGAATGAAATTTGTTGTCATTAATGACTTGGATGTGAACACCAAACTTTTACTTGAATTCTTCGTCACTAATCAAGCCTATAGTAGTGGTTTGAGAAGGGTTATCTAATGGATTCCCCAAAAGTTTCTCAATCTCAGTTACCAATATTGGGTCTCTCTTGATGAATTCATTGACATCATTGCTCTAGGTGATCAAATCCTCTTATTTATCCACCAAAACTACCATGCAGATGTCCAAATGCCTAAGTTTGATAATCTTTAAGTCTAAGGCTTGCTTTATCTTATGTACCTTCATGAGCTCCTCCATCTGAGCTTGAGAATTTTACCATTGAGTGATTAAGGCTTGTGCCATCTTAGTTTGATGGTTTAAATAACTCAATCTAATCTTGATGCTTTTCAAATTCTCAAATGCATTTATCAAATATTTATTCAACACTTGTAATATATCTTCAAGAATTGAAAGGAGGATCTAAACTTATAAATCTTGTTTTTCTTTCTCCAAGTTGAGAATCTTTTGTTTCATTCCTTAAACTCTAGCCAAGGTCATTATTGACTGGGCTAGTACCATACTAGCCACATATTCCTAAAATATAGGATGTTCCCCTACTTCCTACCCTAGAATAGGAGTTAAACCTATAAATGGTTCCACCTTCTAAAAGCTGAAATCCTTAGTACCAGTAGTTACCTTCTTGGTCATGACTCTCTCAAGAGTTGATGTATCTATATTAAAAAGGACCTAAGGGTTAGACTCTTTTATCTATAGTTGTTTAGGAATATCTACATTTAAAATCTTAGAGGATCTTGGGCTATCAATCCTTTGGATTTACTTATTACAAAGGATATGGATGCTTCTCTCTATTTGTCTATTTAGAATATCCTAAATCTAAGGCTTGACATTATCTTGAACATCCATGTCAACTCAAGACAAATCTAATGAATGAGAAAGAGATGGTATTTTTGTCAACTTCTCATAAACAAGCCAATTAGGAATAGTTGGTCTATAAATAGTATTTTCATCATTAAAGAGGTTAATTTCACTAGTAGGGTGAGTGAAAGTTAACCTAGGCCTCTTTCTTGGAGCTAGAGGAACTAAGGCCAATTATACCTATCTCTTTCCCCCATCCAATGGAAATAATTATTTTCCTACTTCCTCATATGGATCCTCTTCTTTATCAAAACCATAAGAAGCTATGATATTAATAATGACACATTTCATTGTTTCTTTGATTTTCAAAGCAATCATGCTAATAACCTCTATTACGGAAGAAGGCCTTGGTGGGGATGCCTAAATTTGGGGACCTTCACCATGTCTATACTCTATGTTGGACTCCTAAATCACATCTTTACCTTTTCCCATTACATCCTTAGGTTACCCAACCTAAGAAAAAGTTTTCAATTCTTTCTACTAAGGCTCATAAGATTGTCCTTCAATAGTTGGCTCTTGATGTGTAGTCCTAGATGGTCTTGGTAATAAGTGATAATGCAAGGGATGTAGTTTCCATATTTATCATGAGGTCTTAATATCCCTGACTAGCCTATGTTCTAATTTGATGTTATATTTTTTAACCCTAGACAAAACTATTTCAAAGTTCCTTGCCTTTATGTAAATACCATCTCCCACACCTAGTTGATGTTTGTACTCAACCTTTGGGACCTGTTTATCCCAAATATGGTTAGCCACTCTTTCATTGGGGTCCCACATTTTAAGATCATCCAGTTGAAAATGAAAAGAGTTCCTACACACCACCATGATCTTCAGTTGCTTCCAATCCTTGATTATAATTTTGCCAATGTCCAGTGGAAAGGGATCAACCTGAGCCTTATTATTCTTCTTAGAGTGCCAATCCACTACCTAGATGATTTGATAAGTAATTTCTTAATCTATAAGATTAGTGGGAACATATATAGGCAATCTATATGGCTAGACCATGATTCCCTCTATCCTTATTATAGTGCAATCTAAATAGAACCACACATCCCCCATAGTCTCCACTTATCTTTTGATTAGAAGATGAAGCCTAGGCATAGGGATACTAGTGATTGACTCAAAAATTATTGGGAAGAAACCATCACATATGAATTACATGTGAATATTGTATTTGAATATATGTAATTTGGAGTAATGATGGGAAATGGTAGTTCTACCATTAGGGGACTAATTTTAGATGTCAGGGAAATTAATAGAGGCTAAGAGTGAATCTAAGATGTAATACATCAATAATAATTTCTTGGAAGTCTTTATCTTGATGGCTATAAATTATTTGGCCAAGAAAACACTACTTAAGTCTCCAATGGGAGGGGTTAAGTTCTGCTCTAACATGCAATGGACATAAGATACCTAGACCTTACTCAAATAAGTAGTAGAACATGCACCATAGTCTCTATTCAATAAATTCATAGCTACCCTAATACCCTCCCTAAATTGTGTAATAATAATCTCACCATTAGGGGTCCTAAAAACATGGGAACCTTAGATTAACTAAGGTGAGAGGACTAAATCCAAGTTTTGGGAATTTGTCCATTCTCTCAAGGATGGGAGATCGACATAAGGTAAAGGGAGCTTATAGTAAGCCTCAAAGGCCATGGGAGCTATACATGAAATTTTTTTGACACTTCATGAATAATCCATTCTCCATCTATTCTATAGTCAACAAAAATAAGAACAAGAAGGTTGATGCAATGCATTACCTCTCGTTTAATAGCCACATGGTGGAGGCCTACTAGCTAAATTAATACTAGGTTTTTATATCTTTGATGCACCATAGCATTCCTCTATTCCTCCTAGGAAATTAGTTGAAAATATTATAAAATAAGAATAATTCTAATTTTTTTTTATTCCATGCACATTCAAGGCTATTAAATCTAACTGTCTCTAAAAACCCTTCCTTAACTATCTAAAGTTAGATAAATCATTGCTTCAATTTTCATTTATTGCGTACCCACCATCATTGATAATACTAAATTGTAGTTGATGAAAATGAATATCTTACTAAGGCACTTGCTCTGAATTCAAGTTACACTTACTTTTATTGTTATATGATCAATTGAACCAACTTATGTCCTTTATATAAGGTTCAAGGTTTGTATCTTTAATGGCAAAAATATCCAGCTCTTGTTTCATACGTGCCTTAGATTTGATGGGACCTCATTCTTATGTATTCTATGTTTTCAAGCATAAGATATATTTAATTTTGATCCTCCATGATTACATGGAGCCTATGTGGTAGGGTTCCATGCCTTTCATGGAAAATTTCATAAATGTTAGTTGAAGGCTAGCCATTAGCTTTCAAAAGTCCTCTTTATTTTGCTTTGAAAAAATGAATCTAGGTCCTTGAATTTCATTGGTATCTTAGTCTCTAAGCTCACTAATTATGTCAAGTGTTAATATTATGAAGCCTTTGAAAACTACTCAACTTTGTCTCACTATTGGATCAAATCCAGTGAGCAAGTGATCACCATTATATCTTAGCTAGGGCCAAATCATTAACTACATGCTTTTTTAAAAGGCTTCAGGCTCGACACACCATTGGATCCAATCTAGTGAATAATAAATTTCCATTGGATCCTACAAGGTTATTATCTTTTAATTAGTTCTATTATTATATGAAACTTATCCTTAAAAACATCATTTAGAATTTTATGTTTAAAAAACACAAAATGACTTAGGCTAAGATCTTTATATACTAAGTTTGTCTTCATAAAAAATTAGGAATTTCTTAAAAGGTTTTTTTTTAAATTCACCCATTTATTAGGATTTAAAAAAATTATCTAATTTAAATGTGATGGGTTCAGTCACTTCAAATACATCCTTGTAGATGTCAAATAATGGGAGCGAACCTATCAAATTTAAGACAATCGAGTTCCCAAGGCTTCAGGGTTTATATAGGTTAAATTTGATGGGTTTGGTCATGTCAAATAAATATTTATAGACATCAAATGATGTGATTAAACCTATCAAATTTAATATATTAGAATATATTGGTCCAATAACTGAATGACACGTGCAAATATTTTGGGAGATCTTAAGGTTTCAAGGATTGTCTAGGTTAAATTTGATGGATTCGGTCATGTCAAATACATCCTCATCGATGTCAAATGATTGAATAAAACCTATCAAATTTAAGACAATTAAATTTATTAATCCAATAATTGAATGTCACATGCAAATCTCTTGATAATTCATATAGCTTTGGCTATTGTCTAGGTTAAATTTTATGGGTTCAGTCATATCAAATGATGGGAGCAAACCTATCAAATTTAAGACAATGAAATTTATTTATCTAATTACTGAATGCCATGTGTAAATATCTCAAGAATTCCTATAGCTTTGGCTATTGTCTAGGTTAAATTTGATAGGTTTGGTCACATCAAATACATCTTTGTAGATGTCAAATGATGGGAGTGAACCTGTCAAATTTAAGACAATGAAATTTATTGATCCAATAACTAAATACCATGTGTAAATCCCTTGGGAGTTCTTGTATATTTGGATTTAATTCTCACAATTATATTTAAAACCTCTGATTAAGTGATTACCATTCAACCCTTACTAGGGCTAAAATCATTGACTGTATGCCTTTCTAAAATACTTTGATCTTGACACCCCATTAGATCAAATCTAATGAACAAGCTTAAAGAATTAGATATAAAAAATCACATGAGCTTTAAGTTAATACTTGATCATGTATAAAATTTCCTATTATACTTTCTTGTGAATGTTTAAATTCAAACTACTAGGGTTTACTATTTGGGAACCTTAAATTCTTCCATGGAACCTAAAATTAATAACCCTAAAGATGATTATTTAGCAACATTAAAAACATGATCATAATGAGATACACCAAAGTTCATGTGTTTTTAAATATTAAACTACTTTTAAAATTCAAGATCAAATAATGTTTCACACATATTCTAGAATATAGAGGTTCTATAAATAATCACAAGGGCCCCCATTTAAAAAAACAAAGATGGGGGGTGTTGGTCTCAATAAATGGTGACTCATAGGCACAACATAATAATATGTTGGAACACAAGAGTCTGGTTTAAACTTGTACATGAAATTTATATCCCATTTGGACATATACTCTCTCCTAAATCAATTTTTGGTTAAAACAAGTTCCTTATGTATAAAATTTAAACTTGGATATTAAAACATAATAATGTAGTGTGTACTTTGATTCAACTTACTAATTGTCATGAATTTCAAAAAATAATGTCTAGGTTCATATCCTTTCGGTCCATTACACTTAACTTTGAGCACTTTAGATATTATTTAAGAATAATAACTCTTAATTTAGGGGAGGCTTAGGCATTGCTCTACTACCATCCAAGCATCTATAGCCTTGACAGAGATACCTTTGGTTTTACTCAAGGTCTTGCTCCACTACTAGCCAAGTTTCCATATCCTCGGTGGAGATTACATGAATCACCTTTACTTCTATTTCCATAGATTTTACGATGAGATTTTTTTAAAAACTTTTTCTAGGTTCTTTTGCAATGGTTGGAAACAAATATAGCCTAGTTTTAAGGATTTTGTCAAATTCTAGAATTAGGATACTCTCCTTTAAATTAAACATTAGTCTATGAAAAGGATGTGTTTTACGTGTAAGGATTAATATGAGTTAATAAACTAAATTCACATTGTATACATATGATTCTTCTTAAAACTAGGTTTTGATGTAGAATAAGGTTTAAATCTTTGGAGGACAATAAATTCCTATACCAATTTATACCAATACCTTTGGTTGCTTCATATTTCTTTATTTATGACCATGTTCACTTTTGTAATATTTATATTCACACTTTTGAGAAATTCTAAACCAAAAAATAGTACCATGAGACTTTACCATAACTAAGGAACACCACCAAGGAATAAAAAACAAAACAAATATATACAAGCCCATTAAGGAAGAAAAAACAAAGCAAGAAAGGGAACTAACTAGCCTATCTATTCTAACTTTAATAATCTTACACATTCACTCCATGAAGACCCCTGATAGAGCAACAAAAAAGTAATGCTTTAGGTATTGCCCATTGGTGGGTAAATTAAAATATTATCCTTGGATATTTTTGAACTAGAAAGTGTTATTACTCAATATTTCTACAATTTGGTATAGACCAATCCATAAAGGAGTGAACCTACCATGTTTATCTTTAGGTTCTAATGCTTTGTCCCAAAGAAGGACTAAGTCTCCTTGCCTAAATACCTTCACTTTAGATCTTTTATCAAACCATCTTTTCATAGTTGATTGGTTTCTGATGAAGTTTGTAAATGTCTTTTCTCTGGCATCTTCCATTTGAATGATGTTTAATAGCCTAGAATTAGCAAGTTTTTTATTGTCCTCCATGTATTCTTTCATGAATGTAAACATAGACAACATCAAGGTGATGGGAAAGATAGGCTCTTGACCATATACCAACAAAAATGGTGAAGGCTTGAGAGATTTTTTGATCCTAGTTTTATCCACCCATAATGCAAACTTAATAATTTTATGCCATGTTCTAGGTCTATCTTTAGCATATTTATTGATAACTTTCATTATATTTTTGTTTGTGGATTTAGAAACACCATTTCCTTGAGGGTATTGATTAGAAGAAAACTCAAGTGAAATACCTTGGTCATAATCCCATTCCATCATTTCAATAGAAATGAATGTAGATCCATTATCACAA
This sequence comes from Torreya grandis, assembly GCA_037957365.1. Classification (NCBI taxonomy): domain Eukaryota; kingdom Viridiplantae; phylum Streptophyta; class Pinopsida; order Cupressales; family Taxaceae; genus Torreya; species Torreya grandis. Next base: position 380,729 of record JARHVA010007705.1, on the reverse strand, counting down.
ACTAAAGAAACTAGGGCTCTAAATCTAGTACACATATTTTCCTCTAAGAAATTGATCACCTCTTTTGTTCTAAATTGCTTAGTGGTGACTGCCTCAATCCACCTAGTGTAATAATATATAGTAGTTAGGACATACTTATGACCTTCAAAATAATTGGGGTTGATTTCTCCTACAAAGTCTAATACTCATTATGTAAAATGTTTATCCACCATCATGGTTTGTAAAGGCATGGTTGCCTTTGGATCCTTTGTGCTAAAAATATGGAATTAATGGCACTCCCTCACATGCTTATAAGCATATTTGAAGAGCGTGGGCCAATAATATCCAAACCTAAGAATCTTGTGAGTTATGGTTCTTTTTGAAGGGTGTCCACTTCCTAGCTTCTCATGGAAAGTAGTCATAATCCAAGCTACTTCTTCTTTGGACACACATCTCAAATACATTCCCAAAAAAAATTCCTATACAAGATTCCATTCTTGATGAGGTAATGATCTACTTTGAACCTCAAGGATCTCTTTTATTTTCTTATAAATCCTATGGGATAAACACCATTAACAAGTAAATGGATAATAGAGTCATACCACTCATTGGGTTGGAAATTTTGTTGATCTACTTGTATGACATGGAATTTTGGGTCAATACTAGTGATCATCTAAATTAAACCTTAACATTTCACTAATTTTTCTATTTTCATCTCTATATCATATTTTTTTAGAATTGGCATCCACTTGCCTCTTCTTTCTTTGAGCTCATTCTACCTCAACATAAGCTTTGTATTTGGATTAGGTAATATAGTATGTACCTTATTTCTAAGGAGGTAATGTCTAAATTTTTTTATTGCCTTTACTAATGCATAAGATTTTTTATCAATCATAGAATAATTCACTTATACATTTTTGAATTTGGTGCTCATGAAAGCTATGGGATGATTATTTTCATCGACTTTTTGAGTTAATACTACAACTATAGTATGCTCAGAAGTAAACAAATATAGATCAAAATATTTTGATAAATCAGGACTTATGAGGACTAGAGATTTAGTGATTACCTTCTTAATTATAGTAAAGGCCTTCTTAGATTATTCATTCCAAGAGATTATATAATCTTTCTTAAGAATATCATTCAAAGGTTTGACAATCTCAACGAAGCCTGAAATAAACTTCCTCACAAAATTAATCTTTCCAAAGTATGACTTAAGTTATTTTTAGCTATTGATCAACCCAATTTTATAAATGGCCTCTACTCTATTAGGATCTATATAAATCCCATCTTTGGTAATGATATGTCCCAAAAATTTTCCTTTAGTAACATAGAATATACATTTCTTAGGATTAAGAGATACACCATATTTTCTACATCTATCAAATACTTAACTCAAATATATAAAATGTTCCTCTCTATTTGTATAAAATATTATAAGATCATCCATATATACGATGATACACTTTCCCACTAAACCTTGGAAATCGTGGTCCATGGCCCTTTAAAAAGCTACATCTACATTAATTAATCTAAAAGGCATTCTCTTGTAAGCATATGTTCCCCATTTAGTAGTAAAATTTGTTTTCATCCTATCCTCAAGAGCAATAATCACTTGGTTATATCCAAAAAATCCATCTAAAAAGGACATCATAGAATATCCTAAAATAGTTTGGATAACCTAGTCTAGAGAAGGTAAATGATAATTATCCTTTTCAGATTCTCTATTTAGATTCCTAAAATCTATGCACAATCTTATTTCTCTATTGTTTTTTCTGACTGGGACTAGGTTTGCCACCCAAGTCAAATGTCTAATAGGAAACACTATCCTTTCATCTAATGGCTTCTTTACTTATTTAAAAATCATGGGTTCTAAAATAGAGTTGACTAGCCTTTACTTCTGTCTAAAAGGTTTACAACCTTCTTGAAGAGGTATAATATGAGTAATGACCCTTGTGTCAAATATTTTCAAATATTCATAAGACCAAAAAATTACATCCTTGTATTTTGAAAGAAACTCACTAGATTTTATGTTTTCCATTTCATTGCAATCCTTTTGTATATTCACCATTTGGGGCTGATCTTGTGTACCAAGGTTTGTCATATGATAATCTCTACCATTTACCTTAGGTTGTTTAGTTGCTTCAAAAATCTTTTCAAGATCAAATAGTATTTCCAATGAAATCATCCATTTAGGTATCTTATTGTCATTTAATTATATTATTTTTCCATTAAGTTCCTCTTAAAGAAAAGTTTCATCAACCTCATCAATAATGTGAGCTTCAAAAGCTCCAAAATTAGTTAAGAAATCTATTATTTGTTGATCATCATTAAAAACTTGGAAATTATTTACATTATTAGGAACTGAAGGACTTGTTACTAGCTCAATACTAATGCATTGAGAATCATGATTAGGCATGAGGTTAGCTGTAATAGAGGCAAGCTCATTAGCAACTTTGTTTTCTTCTCTTGGAATAACTAAGATGTTGAAGGCATCAAAATATTTGATCAAGTCACACACCCTACACTTATATCTCTTTAAGTAACACAATTTTCATTGGTATTTACTCCTCACTTGGTTAACCACAAGTTTAGAGTCTCCATAGACAAGGATTTCCTTAAATTTGTGTTTAATAGCAAACTACAATCCAAGTATGAGAGCCTCATACTGAGCTAAATTATTGGTTCAAGGAAATTGTAACTTATAAGTTGCATGGTATTACTTTTATAAAGGATCCATCAATATAATACCAGATCCTAATCCTAATTTTCACTTGGCATCATTAATATATAACTTCAACAAACCAAAAATTAAAGGAGAACTCTTGGAAACTAGTTTTTTTGTAATTCCTAAAGTGAAAACTCCCAAATCAAAATCTAGGAAATTTAACCTTTCATTAAAAACATTATATTCTATTATCATGTGTTTTATTCAAGGTTACCTTTCCAATCTAATTTGATTTGGCACACCTTTCCAAGGAAGCCACAAGTGCAACCAATTAGTAGACATATCCATTTAAGGCCTTAGTCCATTCTCTACTCAAAAGCAATCCATAAGCACTAGGCATTTCTACCACTTGGATATCAATGAATTGTTGAACCTTGGGTTCATTAGCTAGCTATATATGTACATTTAATAATTATCCTATGACCTTAAATATGGATTTATCCAATTGAGTGACTACCCTATCAGATGTGATTGGAGTTAACATGAGTTGTTCACATAGCCTAATAGGCATAATGTTGGTTGAGGCTCCAGAATTTAAAAGAAAATTATGAACATTCTTCCCAAATATCTTGAATATAAGTAAAAAGGGTGGAGACTATACTTTGATTACTTGAGTAATTACATTTAAACTATCATTCTCAAGGGGCTTCCCAATTTTCTTGGAAAAAGATTCCAAGAGTAATTCTCTTTATTCTATGATCTAAGTTAGCTCGTTCAGAGTGATATTGGATTTAATCATTTTCATATCCTCCACAATATTATAGTAAGTTTTTATTGGAGGATCAATAGTTATCCTAGAAAAACTTCTCCCAGGGGGTTCAAGATTATTCTTTGATACAGTGTCTAGAGGGCTTCCATAATTGTTAGGAGGGGTAGAGGTAGTCAATGGTTATTTTTATTCCTTATTTCTCAGAGGATATGTCTTCAAAAATTGTTGGAATGATTGAATCTCCTCAAGAATATTCTCAAGCTCATTATCCTATTGAAAAATGAATTGAAAAGTCTCCACCATATGCACTTGGTCAGATGGCTTAGATTCAGAAGAATATGTAGTAGCATTTTTATTTGGAACCACTTCAAATGTGTCAAGTTCTTTTTGAAAAGCTTCAAAGGCTTTACAAAACTCAATGCAATCAATCTCACCATGCTTGGAAGTAGCATGCACCCTAAATTAATTTGGTAAAGTAATATTAATGAGGTTTATATCCATATTATTTTTACTTTATGAAGGCTCATTATCTTTGTTATTCTATAAATTGTCATTCTAAAACCTATTCTCAAGCTTGTTAAACTTTTGGAAAGTGAAGTTCCTTCCAGGATGGTCATTAGCATTACCAACTTGTTCTTGTAATTGCAAAAAATTAGTGCTAAGCTTCTGTACCATTTTCAATATAGACTCATTCTCATTTTTTGTAACCTCATCATTTTAACCTTGGTTACTATTAATTCAATTGATAGGAACTAAAGCCTTTTTGTCATTGTCACGAAATACATTAGTAACTTAATGGCTTAAGAAACCTAAATTTTGATTAGGGACATCATGACTAGTAGGCAACACATTCAAAATAGGGAATTGGTTTAAATTTTGAGTGTTTTGGTTATTATTTAGGAAAAGGTTTAATGAAATCATTTAACAATTAACATTTGGGATAGAATAAGCCACCTGTCATTGGGGTTACATTTGGTCAGTAATAACCACTAATTCAAAATAGGCCTGAGCCAATGTGAAGATAAGTGGAAGGGCTCTCTTTAGAAACATAGAAGTCATGGGGTCAACAACATCTTTATAAACCTCCAAAGCTAAATCTTTGTTAGGTTTATATGGATCCATGGTTTGACTAAACATATTTTGGAACCTATAATTGAAGGACCTAATAGGTTCACTTGTATCTCTCTTAATAATTTTAAATTAATGATAAATGACACAAGGGCTTATGATCTTTCCAAATTTATCAATAAAAATAGTGTCAAAGTTATTCCATGAGATAATACAATTGTCAGGTAGATTAAGGAACCATTTATATGCATCATCTTTGAATGTAAATGGGAACAACCTACATGATACATATTCATGAATAAAATTTAATAATACTAATTTAGATTTGAAATATTTAACATGTTCTTCAATAGTCATAATCCCAGTTGGACTAAATATTGGCAAATATTTTTTAGAATTATGTGGTAAATCATGAACCACACCTAGTATATTGATAGGGGAACTTCCAAACCATGCCATGTTTGGATGAACATCAAACACAAGAATCCCTTACAAAGGTGATGATGGTATATATTTATAATACATATGCTTACCTCTGTCTTTCCTAGTCCTTTTATAAATTTCTAGTTCGAGCAAGGGTTCTCTAGTCTTTGAATGTGATCTGTTATTAATCCTTAGTAATTACAGCTTGAAGATTAAGGATCATGTTTTAAAACATGATGTAACACATTAATTTACAAAGAATAACAAATAATATACACACTAAGCTTAATTTTTAAAAAAATGTTCATAAGAGGACAAAGGAAATCAATCTTTAACTAAAGAAGTTTAAAGATGTACTAAATTGCACAAAGATGACCAATCTTTTTAAATTATGACTCAAAAAACCTCTCATTGTCAAATAATTGTCAATTATAAACAAAATAAGCCATCTTAACTCATAATACTAATAAATTCTTATCAATAAAAGCTATATTTCCATAAAGGTCGGTAATCTTTACACAATTTATGCTAAAAAACATAATTTTGTAAAATGTAGAGTAATTTTGACCAAATACACCCAAAAGATATTAAATATCTTTAATGAGGCCCTCCTTTTATAGCCAATGGAGCTTATCTTGGTGATTCTTTAAAATGTACCATAGGTGCTCTTCAGTGTTGATGAACACCACTCATTTTAGGATTTGAAAAACCCAAGGCATGAGTTATAGTTTGTGGCAATTAAATGATGTATGTGGTGAAATATAAGGAGAGTATGAGAACTATCCACAATATTTATTTGATTTAGTGGTTGGGAGCCACCAGGGTTTAAATCTTTAGATATTCAATAGTTTCTTATGGCTTAAAAGCTAAACTAAATGAGTATTAATAATGATCTTTAAGTTAGAGTGAATCTTGATAAAAAAAAGAAAGGAGAAGGGTACGTGATTATAGGTTTTCATCTCAAATATTATGAAAAAAATCCAATTAATTTAAGCATATTTGAGCCAAATTATGTTATAAAATAGCATAAGCTCAAATTATATCACAAATAAGGTAAAATTAAAAGGGAAAATATGAATCATAAGTAAGAACCAAATTTACTTTAAAGATTTTCTATTATGATCTGAATAACCTAAGTATATCCAAATACAAAGCAAATAAAATGAAGTATACTTGAGATCTTTATAATCAATTTAGAATTTAGCATAAATTAACAACCCTATGACAAAGAATGTACTTAAAATAAGAATAATCATTCAAATTCAAGATGACTATTTGTAATTGAGAGGTAACATAGACATTCAACAAAACTATCTAGATAATCTTTTTAGAATTCCTTAGTTGTATTATATGTTCTTGGTATACAAATTCTCAAAAAATCTCCCTTAAAAATGGTATCCATCTACCTATTTATAGGAAACATAGGTGGTTAACTAGTTAACTTTCAAAATATCCACATGCGGATAAGGATATATGTCCTTGATATAAAGATATAATGTGGAAGGTCACATGCCAACTTGACAAGAAAGAGTATATGCTAACATACTAGCATATACCTTATAAAAAGAATATTCTTTTAGGAATTTCATTGGTGGGTGTTTCAATTATCCCTATTTGAGGAAGTCTTTCACCTTGGTATATTTCTCCTTGATTAATTCAAAATCTACTATATGCTTCATTAGATAATCCTCTTCTTGACCTACCAACTTGTCAAATTCATTATCAACCCAAGATATAAGTTCCCTGATACATTATGCTTTTGTAATTTCCTTCCCTATATATATGATGATATCAAGAATCTTTTAGTTATCCTTGGTTGAATGACCTTTTTAGTGGTTTAAGAAGTGTTATCTAATAGATTGCTCAAAATTTTCTCAATTTGGGTTACCAAGCCTATGTCTTTCTTGATGAAGTCATTGACATCATTGCTCCAGGTGATCAAATCCTCTTGTTTATCCATCAAAACTACCATGAATATGTCCAAATGCCTAAGTTTGATAATATTGAAGTCTAAGGCCTACATTGACTTATGTACCTTGATGAGCTCCTCCATCTAAGCTTAAGAATTTTTCCATTGAGTGATTAAGGCTTATGCCATCTCAGTTTGATGGTTTAAAGCACTCAATATAAGCTTGATGCTTTAAAATTCTCAAATGCATCCATAAAATATTTATTTAATGCTTGCAATATGTCCTTAGGTACTGAAAGGAGGATATAAACTTCAAAATCTTGTTTTTATTTATCCAAGTTTATAATCCTCTATTTCATTCCTTGAACTCTAGCCAAGGTCATTATTGACTAGGCTAGTACCATAATAGCAACATCTTCTTAAAATATAGGATGTTCTCCTATTACCTGCACTGCAATAAGAGTTAAACCTACAAATGGTTCCACCTTTTGAAAGGTGAACTCCTTAGTACCAATAGTAACCTTCTTGGTCACTGCTCTTTCAAAATTTGATGAATTTGTATTGAAAAGGACCTAAGGGTCAAACTCCTTTACTTGTGGTTATTCAAGAATCTCAACATTTGAACTCCTAAAGTCTCTTAGGGTATCAATCCTTTGGCTTTCCTTATTTTGAAGGATCTAGATTATTCTATGTGTTTATCTATTTAGAATATCTTGAATCCAATTCTTAGCATTATCTTGAACATCCATGTCAACTTGATTCAAAGCTAGTGAAGGAGAAAGAGATTAGATTTTTTTAAACTTCCCATAAACAAACCAATCGAGAATAACTGGTCCATAAATAGGATTTTCATCACTGAAGAGGTTAATTTCACTAGTAGGGTGAGTGAAAGTTAACCTAGGCCTCTTTCTTGGAGCTAGAGGAACTAAGGCTAATTTTTCCTATCTCTTTCCCCCATTCAATAAAACTAATTCTTTGTCTACTTCTTGAGATGGTACTTCTTCATTATCAGAACCATAATAATCTATGATATTAATAAGGGAACTTTACACTATTTCTCTAGTTTCCAAAGCAATCATGCTAATAACCTCTATTGATGAAGAAGGCCTTAGTGGTGATGCCTAAATTTGGGGACCTTCACTAGGTCTATGCTCTATGTTGGACTCCTGAATCGCATCTTTTCCTTTTCTCATTACATCCTCAGGTTGCCCAACCTGGGATGACTTTGTTAATTTTTTTTAGGCTCAGAAGATTATCCTTCAATAGATGACTCTTGATGTGTAGTCCTAGATGGTCTTGGCAACAAGTGATAATGCAAGGGATGTAGTTTCCATATTTCTCTTGAGGGATTATTATCCTTGGCCATCCTATGTTCTAATTTGATGTTATAATTTTTAACCCTAGACAAGAATTCTTCAAAGTCATTTTCCTTTGTGTAAATACCATCTCCCACACCTAGTTGATGTTTGTGGTCAACATTTGGGACCTTTTTATCCCAAATATGGTTAGCCACTCTATTATTAGGGTCTCACATCTTAAGATCATCTAGTTGGAAATCAATAGAGTTCGTATGCACCACCATGATCTCCAACTATTTCCAATCCTTGATTATAATTATACCAATGTCTAGTGGAAAGGGATGAACCTAAGCCTTCTTATTCTTCTTATAGTGCCAATATATTCCCTAGATGATTTGATAAGCAATTTCTTGCTCTACAAGCTTATTATGATCATATATAGGCAATTTATAAGGTTAGACCATGATTCCCTCTATCCTTATTATAATGCAATCTACATAGAACCACACATCCCCCATAGTATCCACTTGTCTTTTGATTAGAGGATGAATCCTCAGCATAGGGATACCAGTGATTACCTCAAAAATGACTGGGAAGATACCATCACATATGAATTGTATGTGATTATAGTATTTGAATATATGTAATTTGGAGTAATTATGGGAAATGGTATTTCTACCATCACAGGACCAATTTTGTATGACAGGTAAATTAATAGAGGCTAGGAGTAAATCTAAGAGGTAAGACATCATGAAGAATTGCTTGGAATCTTTCTCTTGATGGATATAAATTGTTTGGCCAAGAAAAAACTTATTAAGTCTCTAATGGGAGGGGTTAAGTTATGTTCCAACATGTAATGGACATAAGATACCTAGACCTTACTTAAATTAGTAGTAGAATATGTAACAAAGGCTCTATTTAATAAGGTCATAACTACCCTAACACCCTCCTTTAATTGGGCAATAGGAATATCACCATTAGGTGTCCAAAAAACATGGGAACCTTGGATTAACCAAGGTGAGAATACTAAATCCATGTTTTGGGATTTTGTCCATTCTCTAAAGGATGGGAGATCAACATTAGGCAAAGGGAGATTATAGTGAGCCTAAAAGGCCATGGGAGCTATACATGAAACTATATTGACACTTCCTTCATGAATAATCCATTCTCCATCTATTTTAAATTTAATGAAAATAGGAACAAAAATGTTGATGCAATGCATTACCTTTGGTTTAGTAGCCACATAGTCGAGGCTTACTAGCTAAATTGATACTAGGTATTTATATCTTTGGTGCATTTTAGCATTCCTATTTTCCTCTTTGGAAGTTGGTTTTGACTCCTCTATAGATAAAAATAATGCAAACCAATTTCTAATTCCATACACATTTAAGGCTATTAAATCTAACTCTATGTCTCTAAAAACCCTTCCTTCACTATCTGAAGTTAGATAAAACTCTACTTCAATTTTCATCTATTGCCTTCCCACCACCATTGATAACACTAAATTTTAGTTGATGAAAATGAATATATTAATAAGGAAATTTCTCTAAATTTAAGTTGTACTTACTTTGAATGCTATGTGATCAATTGAACCAACTTCAGTCCTTTATAAAAGGTTCAATGTTTTTAGCTTTAATGGCAAAAATATCTAGCTCTTAATTTCATACATGCCTTAGATTTTATGGGACCTCATTCTTATGTCTTATGTTTTTTTAATAATAATATATCTTTAATTTTGATCCTCCATGCTTATGTGGAGCTTATGTGGTAGGGTTCCATGCCTTTTACAATAAATTTCATAAATGCTATTTGAAGGCTAGCTGTTAGCTTTCAAAAGTCCTCTTTATTTTTCTTTGAAAAATTGAATCTGGGTCCTTGCATTTCATTGGTCTCTTAATATTTCATCTCAATGATTATGCCATGTGTCTAGATCATGAGACCTTTGACAATTCCTCAACTTCATCACATTGTTGTATCAAATCTAGTGTGCAAGCGATCACCTTTGGATCTTAGCTAGGGCTAGATCATTAACTGCATGTTTTTTTAAAAAGATTCAAGCTTGACACACTATTGGATCAAATCCAGTGAACAAGCAATCATCATTGGATCTTAAAATATTCTTACCTTTTAATTAGTTTCATGATTATATGAATCTTAGGCTTAAAAACATCATATATAATTTTATGTTTAAAAAACATAAAATGACTTAGCCTAAATCTTTATATCCTAAGTGTCTTTGTAAAATGCTAAGAATTTCTTTAAAGGTTTTTTAGAAATGCCCCCTTTGATTAGGCTTTAAAAAAATTGTGTAAGTTAAATTTGATGGGTTCAGTCACATCAAATACATCCTCGTGAATGTCAAATAATAGGAATGAACCTATCAAATTTTAGATAATAGAGTTCCCAAGGCTTTAAGGATTGTCCAGGTTAAATTTGATGGGTTCAGTCACATCAAATACATCTTCATAGATGTCAAATGATGGGAGTGAATCTATCAAATTTAAGACAATGGAATTTATTGGTATAATAACTGAATACCATGTGCAAAGCTTTTGGGATCTCCTAAGGATTTGGGCATTATCTAGGTTAAATTTGATGGGTTCAATCACATCAAATACATCCTTTCAGATGTCAAATGATGGGAGTGAACTTGTCAAATTTATGATAATGAAATTTATTGATCTAATAATTGTGTGCCATGTGTAAATCTCTCAAAAATTCTTGTAGCTTTGGCTATTGTCTAGGTTACATTTGATAGGTTTAGTCATGTCAAATACATCCTCATAGATGTCAAATTATGGGATCAAACCTGTCAAATTTAAGATAATGAAATTTATTGATCCAATAGTTAAGTGCCATGTGCAATGCTCTCAAGAATTCCTGTAACTTTGGCTATTGTCTAGGTTAAATTTGATAAGTTTGGTCACGTCAAATACATCCTCATATATGTCAAATGATAAGAGAAACTTATCAAATTTAATACAATGAAATTTATTAATCCAATAACTGAATACCATGTGTAAATCCCTTAAGAGTTCCTTTAGCTTCAGCTTTAATTCACACCATTAGATTTAAAACCTTTGATCAAGTGATCATTATTGGATCGTTACTGAGGCCTAAATCATTAATTATATGCCTTTATAAAATAATTAAAGATTTAGGCACCATTGGATCAAACACAGTGAAGAAGTGTAAAGCGTTAGATCTAAAAAAATTCATGAACTTTAAGTTAAAACCTGATCATGCATAAACCTTCTTGCTAGATTTTCCTTTGAATATTTAAATTCAAACCACTAGGGTTTACTACTTCAGAAACCTAACTTCTTCCATGAAACCTAAAATTAATCACCTTATATATGATTATTTATAAAAATTAAAAACATGATCATAATTAGATACACCAAATCTCATGTCTTTTTAAATATTGACCTACTTTTAAAATTCAAGATCAAATAAGGTTTCGTGTATATTCTAGAATACAGAAGTTATAAAAACAATCACAAGGGCGCCCATCAAAAAATAAAGATGGAGGGGTGTTGGTCTCAATAGGTCCCAAACACTTAAAGGATCATGCAGATTAAGATGGGTATCTTGAATGGATATGACATAAAAAATATTTAGTTTAAATGGTTTTGGAGTTTAAATATGATGTTTGAGGCATGCAAATAATAATGAAGTTGAGTTTATTATAGGTAAATTTCTTGGATCCAAACCTAACATTGATATTTTTAGGTAATGGTAGTCAAAATATGGACTCCTAGAGGACATATTGACATATCATCAATGAGTAACATATTTATACTAATTTATTATAATAATGAATAAGACTACTAAAGAATACTACTTGGAGGTCTATGGTTCATTGGAAGAACTAGTCTATTTCTTAGGAAATGGAAAGTAGGTTTTGGTCCAAAAAATAAACACATTAACTTGATGCAAATATGGATGCACTTGATTCCATCTAGAGTTTTGGGAAGAGGATCTGATGATCTACAAAACCAATACTACCTTATTTCCTTTGACAATGCTACTAGATCTAGATATCACTTTTTGCATGCTCATTTCTATGTCAAAGCCTTCATGAATTAGGAGTTGCCAACACACCTTATCCTAAAATCATCTAAAAGAGAATGGCTCAAAAATATTAAATATGAAAACTCTACACTAAAGTGTGATGACTACAAACAACTAGGCCACATGACTAGGCTTTTCCCTTCTTTTTTTGAGAAAGGTAATACTTTTATTGCTAGGAAGGATTTACAACTTTGGCTCAATAAAAACATAGAGGATAAAATCTTAGCAATAAATGCAAAAGCTTATAATTTATTCAATCAAGGCTTGGTTCCATTAAATAACTTTCTTGAAAATAAAGATGAAGCCAAGGATTTTAACCCATACTCTAGAATCACATTATCAATCCCAAAATCAAAGGAAAAAAATCATGGAAACAAACTATCTAGGGGATTCTAGGAATCAAAAAACATTAGATGGGGAAAATATGACACATAATGAAATAAAATAAAAGAGGAAACCTTAAACTCTACTAGAAGAGCTAGATTATACTAAAATTATAGTAGATTAGGAGACTGAAGCTCATCCAAATGCATTAGTTTTAACTATATCTACATATTTAATACATGCTTCTACCACTGATCATGCTCCAATCAACTAAAATAGGTTCCATTGCCTCTAGGAAGGGGATGAGGAGGACGAGTTGGAAATAGTTCCCTTGAATTTTCAAATGAATATTTTATAAAGTAAAACACAACTTGAAACTATGAAGATAGATGAATATCATTCTTATGAGAGTCTCTTTTTTAATCTCTTCCCCTTGTTCCATAAAATAAAAAGGAAATGAAGTTAAAAATACTCTTCCTCGATAAAAACTAAAATAACCATTATGTAGGAACTTCCAAGAAGAAAGTAAAACCCTCACAACTTGAAACAATAAGGAAGAAAATAGAAAGGGAAATTTTAGAAGGTATTCAAGCCATGATCCAGATGAAAAGCACAAAAATTTCCCTAAATAGTCTAAATGGAGTACATCAATTGGAACATTAGAGGTATTAATCACATCAATAAGAATAGATTATTCAGATACCTTAGAAGAAATAATTTCCCCAACATCTTTTCTCTTCAAGAAACAAAAATGGCTAACTTTATGGTTGAATATTTAAGAGAACAAATATATAAATTTTTTAAAGTAGCAAGTAAAAATTCTAATGGAGCCTCAAGAGGCCTAGATGCCTTCTGGGATGAAAGTAAGCTCTAAGGTGATGTGATTTTCAAAGGAAAATTCCATATAGATATCTTATTTCATGAAATAAACAAACACATTTCCTATATTCTCTCAAATAATTATTCTCCCAATACTACATCAACAGAGAGAAAGCTTTGGAGTGAACTTCACTAATTTAGGCAAAACTTCACAAACATCAAATGGATGTTCATGGGAAAATTCAATACATCATTCAGTCCCTATGGAAAAAATGTGGTAATCGGGTTCACTTAGACAACATGGAAGATTTTGTATATTTACTTTCCAATAATGGTATTTTCAACGTATAACTAAGAGGATTCTATTTCACCTAGTCTAATAGATGAATGCGAGAAAATATCATTCAATTTATACTTCATAAGGTGAACATTTCTACTAATTGGATGTTATTTCATAATTTATGTCTATCCTCTCTTCCAAAAATAGTTTATAACCATAATCCACATATCCTCAATTTAAATGGTAGCAATAAGAAATACATGACTCCTTTTAGATTAGAACACATGTGGTTCTCCCATCCTGACCTTAAGTACATGATCAAGGAGTGGTGTAATATTGATATCCAATGTAATTTTATGTTCTGACCTGCTAAGAATATTAAGAACATCAAGAAAAATATTAAAATTTGGAATAAAGAAAAATTTGGTAACATTTTTAGAATAAAAAATGCCTACACTAGGAACTTCATTTATTGGAAGACCAGTTTGTTTTCCATGATATGGATAAATATCTCATCTTCAAAAAGAAAAGTCTCCTAAGTGAATACCATAGTATGCTAGCTCAGGAAGAAACTTTCTAGTGATAAAAGTCTAGATCTCTTTGGATGAAATAAGGTGATCAAAACACAATATTATTTCATATCACCACACTCAAACATGGAAGCCACAAAAAAATTATAAAAAGGAGAAAGGAAAATAGAGAGGAAAGCTCTGATCCTTAACTCATCAAGGAGGAAAGTATCAATTATTTTAAGGATTTGTTTAGCTCTAATTTGGATTGAAATGCAACACTTACTCAAGAATTCACTAACCATATCTCATCTATAATATCATTATAGGATAATGTTAGGATCCTCAAAATCATAACCATGGAGAAAACTAAGGCTGCAATTTTATTCCTAAATAAGGACAAAGCCCCAAGCCTAGATGCATTCCTAATAGACTTCTTTCAAAAAAATTGGGACATCAGAAAACATGATTTTGTTGCAGCCATTGATGAATTATTTTATAATGGAATTTTTTAAAGATAGCTTACTAACAATTTTAAATACTTAATCCTAAATAAAAATAGTGCCATAGCCATGAATTACTTCCACCCAATCAACCTCTACAACTCAATTTATAATATCTTCACCAAGATCATAGCTCTAAAACTTTAGCCTTTGCTTTATAAAATTATTTATATCCCCCAAGGAGGCTTTGTACCTAAAAGTTAAATACAATATGGAATAATAGTTATTCATGAAATGATCCATTCCATGGAGAAAAGTAAACAATCTAGAATGATTTTCAAACTAGACATGAGCAAAGATTTTGACAGAGTCGATAGGGATTTCCTTGATTTGATTCTTGAAAAATTTAGCTTCCACCCTAATTTTCATCTTTGGATTCAAACTTACATCAACTTGGCCATGTTTTCAATTCTAATTAATGGCATCCCTATTGGGTTATTTCTAAGAAACAAGGGAATAAGATAGGGAGATCTTATTTCTCCCTCCCTATTTATGATCATGGCAAAAACATTATGTATAAATATTCAATGAACTTTAAGGTAGGGTATTTTAAAAGGTTTTAGACCTAAAAATGGAGTTGACCCAAATCTTCATCATCAATTCATTTATGAAACCATTCTTCTTAATATAACCTTAGTCAAAGAATTTAAGTAACTTAAGAATATATTCTTACATATGAGGAAGTATCCAAGCAAAAAAAATGATAAAATATCCTTATTATTCTTGAAAACTTCTCTTCCTAGGTAAATACAAATTTCTCAAATCATAAAATTTTAGGTAAAATATCTTCCATCAATCTATATATGGATGTTGTTATTTGTCATCCCTTTAAAATATGAATCATAAACCCCCCTTATAGATAAATTTCAATCTAAACTGGTAGCTTGGAAGGGCACTCTTCTTGCATAAGATGGTAAACTCCAGCTTATTAAAAGTGTATTATAAAGTATTTTGATCTACTTAATGTCCCTATTATAAATCCATAAAGGGGTGAGAGACAAGATTTATAGCATTCAAAAAATATTTATTTGGACTTGTGTAGATGAGAGGTAGATAATCCCTCTAGTTGTTTGGGAGAAGGTATGCCTCTCCAATAAATTAGGAGGTATTGGTATATAAAACCTAACATGGATGAACAAATTATTGAATGAAAAAATGTGTTATATATTTATAAATGAGTCCACACTATGGACTAAAATATTTAGAACAAAATACATGGATAATAATAACACAATTTTATTTATATTAGAGGAGACCTCTACTAATGGATACGTAATTTAGAACTACTTTGCCAAAATAGGAATGTAATTATGAAAGGTACCAAATGGAAATGAGGTAAAGTAAATGGGATCATATTCTAGGAATATATATGGGTTATTGACCTCTTATATGAGTTAGAGACATGACATCATTTAAAAAAATAGTCCAAAAATATGGTATGATAAAAAAGGATTATCTATAGATAAAAAATGGTATGAAATCATGGAAACACATAAATTTTGATAAAGTTTAATAATAATTTAATCTATTAGATAAAGACATGAACATCCTCTTAAGTGGAATCCATGTTACTAATGTTTATAATGAATATTCACTAATCTAGGGATCTTAAATCTAAGGTAGATGCACAATTAATTTAGGATATGATATCTTGAATCATGCCCCTATAAATGATACTCCTTAGATCAAAATTTGAGATAAATATCTAATCCCAAAAGTTAACATTTTTATTTTTCTAAGTACCAAAAATGAAATTCTTACAATGGACAATCTACGTAAACAAGGTATGATTATCGATACTAGATGTCCACTTTATGTATCTAAGTGTGAGTCTAGTATTCATGTCATGTTTGAATGTCCATATGCCTTTATAGTCTAGAGTTCCATCCTTCATAAGTTTATGATTAGTTGTAATAACCCCTTTGTTATCCTAGTCTTTTGGCTAATGGAGGCCTCCTTTCACAAATCATTTTTTAAACTTTGGACCCTTTCCTTTTCTCATATCATATGGAGAATTTGGAAAGAATGAAATAATATAATTTTTAGAGATAAAAATTGTGCAAGTCTAAGATTTGTTATCAAAATTTTTAATTCCATTGTAGATAACTTCAAATATTTCAAATGGAAGAATAATCAAATCATAAACTCAATAGAGACTCTAATTCAAAAAAAATGGAACATTGATATAGATTTCAACCCACCTAGAGATCTTAAGAAAGAGTTAAGGAAAGAAGTAAAATACAAACCTCCTCTAGCTGGTTGGTTTAATATTAACTTCAATGGAGACTCTAAAGGAAAAATATGGTTGTTATGAGGAAGAGGGGTCTTGATAAATGAGCATGGTGATATTATGGGATCTTTTTATAGAAGCATGGGCTTAAAAAATAAACCATTCTATAGAATCTTTGTCAACATTCTAGGGGGTTATCCTTGCTAAAGATATGAGAATTAATAATCTAATATTTGAGAATTATTCCCTTAACATTATCAATTATCTAAACAAATATAATAAATATAGTTGGAGAATCAATAACATCATAGATGAAACTATATATATTTGTGAATCTGTCCAAGGAGTGATATTATAACACACCTATAAAGAAGGCAATTGTTTGGTTGACAATTTCACCAATAGGGTGTAGTGGATTATAATTTCAAAACATGGGATATTAAATATTTTATTCATAATTATTTTAAATAAATAATGTTTAGAGAGAGGAGGATTACTATCCATTCCTATAATCATGATTCTTGTTAACAACTCTCCTTGGAAAAGCAAGAAAGGATTAACTTGGCAAGGTAATATTTTATCATTTTACTTTATCAATAATAAATAAATCATTAATTTTTCTATTTCATTTCATGAAAATCATGAAATATTAAGCCTATTAATTTATTGGCCACCTAAGTGAGGAGCTTGCATTTCAATCTTAACCCTCATGGGCCTTTTAATGGTTTCTTTATTTCTCTCTACATTCTCTAAAACTCTACTCATGGGTGGATAATTAAATATATTTTAACCTTGATGAATTGATAAAATTATATTCATCAAGGAGGTTTATAATATCATCTATACAATATGTTTAACTAACTTCATAGATAAAATATATAGACATGATGAATTTCTATCCAAGAAGTTCACCAAGAGTTGGAAGGATAGAATGGTGGAAATAAACAATGTTATAGTTGAAATTTTAGAGGACCTAATCTCTAAGGTCAGTGGCCTTAATATTGAAGATGTAAAGTATGACAAATATAGCTCTAAATGCAATGTGGAAGTTAAATTTTTAAAGGGGAATGAGAATATCACTAAATTCTAGGGAGGCTACCTTAGAATTGTTCTTCCTCGACCCTTTAACAAACTAATAGAATAACCCATGAGGTATTCTACTTTAGAAGGTAGATTCAAAATTTTTCACTACTATCTCTTTCCCCTTCTCATCTAATTTAGACATAACATACCCAACATTCTTCCTTTCTTAATTATTCATTCCTTAGAAGACTGTGTTATTCATTTCAAAAAAGTCAAAAAGAGATCCCCATACATCAATATGTTATCTTTTTGATATGAATATTGTTTTATTCCCTCCATCTACCCATTTTTGAATCCCTAGATCCAAAATCTATGTCTTGATGGAAGACCCAAACCATAAGACTAGACATTTATCCAAAACCTAGCAAGCCAATAATTCCAAGAAAAATGATAAGACCACCAAGTATGATCAATATTTACCTAAGCATAAAGAGCCTATCAATTTTGAAGGTGATAACCCCCTCTATTTATACTATCAATGATTTTTTAAACTTTTCAAGTTCTATGAAGAAGAAAAAATTGATTCAAAGGTCACCTTAAGGAAAAGGACAAAACTTTGCTTGAGGATACCATTTTTAGCCATAAGGAGACCCCCCCCCCCCATAGGATAAAATTTAGCTTAATATTAATTCATTTATTCACTCCCTCAAAAATAAAAATAAGTTGGATCAGATTGGGGAAGAAGTAGAACTCCATAAATCCTTCCTCTATTAGTTCATCAATGACCACTCTAGGCTCAAAAACACAATCAAGAAGATCAATTTGGATGATGGAATATACTAAACTAAAGAAGAAATGTCTAGGATGAAAGAAGAAATGTAATCCATGTAAGATAATATGGAAATAATTAAGTTTAAAAATGAAATTTTGATAGAGGCTATGGAAATAATTATACTTAAGAATGTTACTCTGAAGGAAACCATCCTCTTCCTTATCGATTTCATTAGGATTTCAACTCAGAATTACATGCATAGTATGGAAGGATTGGAATTCAACACAAAATGAATAATACTAAATCTGAGAATGGTAGATCCAATTAGAGAAGGAAAAGCAAGGCTCATTAGGAGGATTTTACCACTTTTACATCAAAGGAAAAACATATCAAACAAATGAATAATAACTAAAATGATGTTATCAAGGGTTTAAAATGCCTAGGATATTAAGGTGTTTTTTTTTTATTTCTATTTTTTGTTGCTTTTTAATTTTTTATTATTTTATTATTTTTATTGTTCTCTCTCTAATATTTAATGTCTCATATGGCTTATCAGCCTTGCCTACTAGCCTCTTTTGTAAAGGGTAGGGTTCCCTTGTAAAACCCCTTTTACCAATAAAATAGTAATGATGATGATATTATTTAAGGTGATTAAGATAAAAAGAGTGAGGATATGAGTTTTAAATTAAAGAATAACTTAATGACATGTATAACTTACCTCTTCATTGGCAGTATTATATACTATAATAGGATGTTTCATTCTTGGTTCTTGATCAATTCTAATTTGGTTGGCTATGATTGTCCATGGTAGCCAAATATGTGAAAAGTCTATGGAATGATATCCATTTATCATTTTTTACCAATCTATACTCAATAACAACCCATAAACTTTAGTAATGTCCACTACTAAAATGTTGATAGTCAACTGTACTCTAGGTTTTGAATCAACCTAAATTATCACATTGTTCAACTCTCCTAATATAGGCACTACCATTTTATCTATATATAAAATAATCCTCTTGGATTGATTTGGTGTTAAACTTAGCTTATGGAAAATAGAATTTAGCATCACTATTGATAAATTCCCTAAATCCACCAAATAATTATGTATATTCTTGACAAATGATTGAATAGTCAATAAGAAAGGGGGAACTTCTAGATTAACTTTGTATATAACATTTTTGTTTCTTGTCTTAGACTTTTCTACAATATACTTGCCTATGATGGACTTCCATAAGATCTCCTTCTTCAATATGAGTTATTTCAATTCATGAAGAGTAATATTGGCCTTGACTTTTTTCATATCCTCAAAAATATTATATCCTCCTTTATTATGTTCCTCTTTATGTTGAGGTTGATCATTCCCTTTAGGAGGAGAAGGATTATTATCCTTGGGATTTATAGGGATAACCATATTATTAAGAGGATTAAAAGTCGTGAATGGCTGTGTAGACATTCAAAAACTAAACCTTGGCTAGTTGTCAATGTCGAACCACCATTGACCCACTTTTGGTCC
This sequence comes from Torreya grandis, assembly GCA_037957365.1. Classification (NCBI taxonomy): domain Eukaryota; kingdom Viridiplantae; phylum Streptophyta; class Pinopsida; order Cupressales; family Taxaceae; genus Torreya; species Torreya grandis. The sequence goes on along the minus strand of JARHVA010007705.1, from coordinate 360,565 downwards.
TCAAATTAACTAATAATCTAGATAACTAATTTCACATTTTTACCATTGACTTAAATTTTTAATCCATCTATCCATTTTTACCCCTTTTTTGTTTAGGCCCTAGATCACTGCTGGTTAGCCTAACTAGCTATGGTTATCTTGACTATCACTGGTTAAGACCAAAATCCTACTTTAAAGTAACTTCCATATTTGTGTAAGATAAACATTGCACAAATTAGAAACTTACTTGTTTGAAGTAAATCATATTCAAAACATTCCTGATTATCATCTTTTCCCCTTATCTAATTAGAAACTTCTTTTTTCCTAATTAGTAACTTCCTCCATCCAAATTAGCAACTTCATCCTTCAAAAGGATAAGAGGAGGAAGTGAAATGCATCTAAAAATGAATTTGTGTCTAGGATATTATATTTTATTATGTATATATCAATCATCCCTTCAACAAACAAGAAGCAGCATTAGAGACCTAACCTTTATTTGCATCACTTTAAAAGGCTGAAGTACCATCACTTTGGCTAAATTGCCTCAACTCTCCATCATTAAGTTACAGGTATATTGTGCTTTTTTTCATTAATTCATCTTATTTATAACCTACCTACCCCAACCAAACCTCGTAACATCTTATTATCCCTCCCACATGCCTATATCAAAACCCCTACCACTTATTAATCATTCAACAACTCTACTTCAATATCTTCCCAGAATGCATAGGTAACCATCGACGTCTACCTTAACCATCACCAATTACCTAACCATCATCAATTACACCAACTATAGCTAGTTCACCTGACCACCATTGATCACTATGGTATAAAAATCTAGAAAACTATTTTGAGCCCCTTACCCTCAACCAAACCCACTTTTCTTTATTTCTATCTAATAAAAATAACCTTTCTTATTTTCTAATCTAGACCCTGACCATTTTAGTATAAGTATTGACCCATTTTCTATCTTTAGTTGTTTATTTAAACAATCATTTACTTTCTCCTCCTTTCATGTATTTACTTTCATATCATTAAATGTATGTATCCTTTTTGTTTGTCTATATAAACTTAATTATTATAACACTAAGATAAATGTATTTAGGACTAATTGAAAATTGAAAAGGATATCCATTATCTTAGATGTCAAAATTAATGTTTAATATTTAATTAAAACATTATGATAAGTAGGGTAAGACACCAACATATTTCCAAGAAGTACTTATAATCATTAGGGATACCACAACTACATGTATAAAGTTGTTATATCACTATGTCATATGGGACCCCAAAATCATCCATAAGTACCCTCCACAATGTACAAATCAAATTTATGGGAATATACATAAATTTAAATTTGAGGTAATAGATATGTATGGTACTAGGTACCATAAAATATTGAATTTTAATTTACTTATAGATTGTAATGCTACATGATAAATTCCTTCCTTATTCTCTTTCATCTTTCTTCTCATTTTATGTGGGTGCCTATCATGGTCGAGTAGTTAGGACACATATTATGTGAATGAAATAAATAAGTGAATTAAATATTAGTGTGTCACTTTTCACACTCCAAAATTATAATTTTTAATGTTTCAATGCTTATCAGAAACATGTTTGAGATAAATAATGTTATAGGTGTGAAACTTGCCTCAGGGTCCTTCTATGTTTAGATTATTATAGTTTATTTTCTCTCTTATATTTAATGATCACTATGAATTTTCACCTCTATTTTGTAGTAGAGGAAAAGTCTCAAACATATAAATTTATATTTTATTCAATCAATCAATTAATTAAGTTAATTATTCGTATGATATTATTATCTCTCTGTGTGGCGGGAACACATGCACATGCATGCATGTGTGTGTGTGTGTGTGTGTGTGTGTGTGTGTGTGTGTGTGTGTGTGTGTGTGTGTGTGTGTGTGTGTGTGTGTGTGTGTGTGTGTGTGTGTGTGTGTGTGTGTGTGTGTGTTTGATGAGATCTAACATAATAACCTCAGTAGGTTTTACCAAAATAGATTAATTTAAAATAATAATTACACACATTCATCTAATAGATCACCACAAGAAATCTAACTAAGTGATCGTTAACTAAATGTATTATTTTAGTTAACCCCTCAAGGTGTATATATAATCCATTTATCTAAAAATCACCATGATAATGATATAAAAAATCATACATAATTTTTAGTAAAAAATAAATATTATATTTATTTCATTAAAGTAGTAATACATTTTCATCCATGGCTAAAATAACATTACAGCCACTATTATAAAAGTATAATGAATAAATAGTATAGTTTCAACAATAATAAATTCTCGATAATAATAATAATACAATGGTACAAAGCTCCATGGAACATTAGTTCTTCACAAACTCAAGTATCTATCTATAATCTCAAGTTTAGTCTCTAGAGTGACAAAATAAAACATGTGTGTAGTAAGATAATTAATACATGATGTGTACCATAAATAAATCTATTCTAAAAAGATATCACATAAAACATGTAAACTACATCAAACACATGAAATGATAAATTTTTAACTATAAACATTACTTTGGCCAAAGTTTTAAAATAGTTAATAATCTCTAAGATCAATCAATTTCATAAACACCACTCAATAAAATTACACCTCATCTTGATTGATGGTGCTAATTAAGCCAATGGCATCCATCACTACTTTTTTAGTGTCATAAATGTGAGACTTCGTTAATTATATAATAATATAAAAACACATATATTCAATTAAAATAATCCATATTAGCAATTATAAAATATGCTAAGTATGGAAATATCAAATACATACATTTAGTCTATCAAATTTAATGCAATGAATATAATAATCATCTAATTTACTAATGAATAATAAACAAAATCTTAAACAATCCTCAATATAAACATTCCATCTGGGTAAGAATTATATCTAGACTACAATTTACTCAATATCAACATGTAACTTACAAAATTATTTAATTCACGTAACATAACATCAATCACAATGTAAAAACATCTTACTAAAAAAATGAATAAATAAACTCATTTTAACACACAAGATCAAAATTCATAGTTTTCATCTCAAATGTTTTATTGTATAAATGTTTTCCCTAAACAGTCATACTCACTCAAATTTTATCTAAGGTAATCAAAATATATCCACATATATTTTCCATACCATGTTATATTTGTAAGTATTTTACTGAGTGCAAATATATATATATATATATATATATATATATATATATATATATATATATATATATATATATATATATATATATATATGATATGTATACATATTAGAACTAAGTCCCAATATATGTCTATTGTATAGGTATATATTAAGTGTATACTCATCTATGTATAATGTATTGAATAGTTATATAAAAATTTAATTGTATATTCATTCTAATTATGTTTTACTCTATATGGACTTCATTTCTATCCATGGTCTCAATGAGTATCACATATATAAGAAAACACATATACTTAGATTATCTAGTCAATAATTCACTTATTAGTTTTTACTTAAGATAACTAGAATGTTTCAGTATTAAACTTAAACAACCTTCTCTTAAGTATTAAAAAAAATCCAACACTTAATAAATAAATGTACACTATGGTACACTAATCAACTTAAGATTGTTTCTAGCATAATTTCACAATACCAAACAATTTCAAATTTAATGATTAGACTAAATAAACCCATAATATTGATCAAATATCTATTCAAACTTATCCCAAATAAGATTTATCAATTTTATGGATTGAAGAGATAAAAAAAACAATTCATTTCCTTTAAGTTTATCATTTGCATACCAATATGAGTTTATAAATGTAAATCCCAAAATATTGACAAGAAAGATTACACAGTCATCAAAGTAAACTCAAGTCTTTGTTATACACAGTATGCTTCAAATTGACTAAAGATTTTGTTTCTAAGTCATATATATCTATAAATGTCTATTAGATTGGTATCTATATCCAAATACAAATATTATCCACTTATGTATATCTAATATACACAGCCATAAGTTTGATTAAATCTATGAGTTTAATATTTATATGTCTAGAGGATATAAAATTTGTATAATAGAATTATCCTCTAGAAAACTTAAGACCTCATAAATAAAATTCTCAATCATATTTAAATCAATTTACCTTACTATATATATATATATATATATATATAATTATATATATATGCACACACACACACACACACACACACACACACACACACACACACACACACACACACACACACACACACACACACAAACACACACACACACATAGGTATGTATATATACCCTAGGTCATCAAAGTCCTTTAGGGTATATACATACCCATGTATATCTATATATAGTATCATTATGATATACACATCAATGGAACAAACCTACTTTATTTAATTTACCAAATGAATTATATAAAAATAAAAATCCCTAAAAGGGTTTTTATTATCAAATAGGTATGTGTATACATTCAAATAAAAAGAGATATTATATGTGTGTGCGTGTGTGTGTGTGTGTGTGTGTGTGTGTGTGTGTGTGTGTGTGTGTGTGTGTGTGTGTGTGTGTGTGTGTGTGTGTGTGTGTGTGTGTGTGTGTGTGTGTGTGTGTGTGTGTGTGTGTGTGTGTGTGTGTTTAATTCAAACCTAAAACACACATTATTTTCCTTAAGGTAGAATAGTTAAAAACCCAAAATTTTAGGTCTTGAATATATTTCAGCCTAGTATATAAATTTTACTTAACTATAATCCCCAACATCCTTTAGAATATGATTCCCAAATAAATAGACACAATCAAAGTCTTTGTTTATCAAACTAAAATTTGACTATATTTATTATTTTATTTCCTTAATTAGGGCTAAATTTCAATTTATACAATACAAAAATTTTAATCCACTCATCATATAATTCTATTAAGAATAAAATATTTACATAGTCCAATCCATTTTAGGTTTTAGGGTTCTAGGGATGTAGGTTTGGTTCTATAGATGGCAGAGCCATCCATAAGGCCAAACCTCTAACACTTTGATTAATTTATAAAAAATGAAACTACATAAAATACTTATGTAAAAATACATAGAATTTATCCTCATTTCATTCAAAAATTTAAATACATCACCAACCTAGTTAAATTTTTCCAATATTTCTTTTTATCCTTAGATAATAGATCGAACTTCTTCACCCTTCTTCTCTCTACCAATTGTTCTCTCTGTATCATTATGTTCATCACACCACTTTCTCCCCTATACTTGGTAGAATTTTTTTGGAATCACAACCACTTATGGTGGGGGGTGAATTAGTGTGTAAAATTTTTCTTTCAATTCCTCTTATCATTCATCAAACAATAAAACTACTCTAGATATATAATAATGCATAATCAACCATCCATATGAGCATGAAGAAAGAACATAACACATGAACACAATATATATATGGGAAAACCTTATGGGAGATAAAAACCATTGAAACAACACTTACACTACTGTCATCTAAGTAATAGAACAATATTTAGTGAGCCACCAACCACACAAGGGGCTACAACCCCTATCTAGTCAAACACCCACTCAACTAGTATTCAGCAAGATCTAAATGGGAAGGAGGATCCAAACACCTAAGTGACTTATCACCAGCCCAAGAAATTCATGGATTTTTTTTAAATATCCAATATTAAATCAATCTCCAACTCCATTCTTGACTAAACACCAACCCAACCAAGACAATATTGATCACCTTCACAATAACTTGTTTCTCAAACAACTAATGGTGACTTCTTCTTTAGCTATCTATCTTCTCTATATGAATTCCAATTTTTATTAATAAAATTTAAAGCTATTATTATTATTATTATTACTATTATTATTATTATTATTATTATTATTATTATTATTATTATTATTATTATTATTATTATTATACTGATGGTGTCTCATCTCATTCATCTCACATAAAACTTCTACCCTTCTCAAATAGCCTCATAGGCTTCCTTACTCAATATGGAGTCTAGGCACATTAGGTCAACTTGACCTTGTCATCCACCTGTATAAAATTTATTAGATAATAATGATTGATAATATTGTCCTAATTTATGTTATAAATTACCTACCTCTTCTCATAACTATTATATTTTATACATTTATGTTCACATACCTCCAACTAGCCCAAATAGGCCTATTTTGCCTTATATTTATACCAAACACTAGGTATCACCCATCTTATTTAGAAAATAATATTAAAATAATTATATTAACATTTAAATGTGTCATATAATAAGTTTAAAAAATTAAATAATAATTAAATAGGTCACATAAACTCCTTAAGGACCAAAACCACCAATAGGCCTAATGGAGAGCTAATGCAATTAGGCCTACTCAAACCATACATTACACTTGGAACATATTGGGTATCTAAAAATGCATGAAACATATAAAATATACCTTAAATATTAAATTTATAACATTAATATACATCCACACCACCTTTTATCTTTTTTGACTCCTTAAACCATGCCATTAGGAGTTCTTGACATTGGCCCACCACACACAGAAAAAGTGTAACTTGAATATTTGAACCATATGAACACATATTACACATATAAATGGACTTAAAATACATTTATATAAAATTTATGACCTAATATTAACCACCATATCCATTTTACATCAAAAAATAGGCCAAAATTCCCCAAACCCACTCTTGCAACATGACCACTCATAACTGTCAAACACTACCAAACTACAGTCAAGAAAATTTTATCATAAACATCTAAATATGAAATTATAATGAACAAAAAAAATTAATAAAAAACATAATATCCATATAAAATATCCTCATTATAAATTTATTCTTCAAATCTTGGTAAACCACTCCAAACTCACGTCTGTAAGATGACTACATAGAACTGCCATTACCCTATCAACACAGTCAAGATGAATGATGTTTTTAAAAATTTTAATGGAAATAAAATGAATTATTATTAATATTAATATTTAATATGTTATATTTATAAAATTCATAAATATTAATATCATTGGTTATAGTGCTAATCATTGCTCTTATAGACCAATTTGCCAAGCCTCTCTTACACAATGCAGACATAACCATATAGGCCATTTTTGATTTCATGTTTCACTATAAAAATTATATAAATAATTTATGTAATTAAAAACAAAATAAAATCCATTATATGAATCATATAGGTGTATATATCTTCCAACTCACCATTGTCACAAACTTACTCAGAACAGTACATAAGCTCCAAAACCCTAGTCAAGAGTCTTTGAAGTTTCACACATTAATATGAGTTTATCATGAATAATAATACATTATTAATAAAATTTTATACCTATATAAAAAATTAAAGTTCATTATATGATTAAAATCTATCCAAATCACCCCAAAATAATCTCTGTAAGAAGATCACTCAAATATGCCAGTCCACTGAAAAAAATAGTCAACTTTGACAAGAAATAAGTTTAAATGTTTAGATTATAATGATGAAATTAAAATTTTAAGTGTTTAATTAAGGATTATAATACAACTTTTATTTTTATACCATGCCAAAATTCTCAATATTTTTGTCTCTACATAAATTTCTTTGCTCACTATTGTTTTTTATTTTTACCACAATGAGAACCTTTGATTTTGACCTACAATAAATACACTTGCGAAGACAATTAGGGCATGCCACCACCTGGAGGAGGATCTTCATGAAGTATACTCCAAATTTATTTGACAAATATACTACCTTCTACAGTCACTTATTTATTCACTAGTCCAATGCACAGACACAATCATTTGAAATACAATGTTCATATTTTTGAATTTCAATAGCTATTTCTCGAAGCTTAAACTTGATGTCCTTTTTCACTTCAAAGATTGATATATGATCTTCATAATATTATATATTTAATAGTATAAATCCTCATGATATAAAAAATTTAGGTCACCTTTAGGTCACTAATTACATCATCTCCAATGTTTGGTTTGACTAAGGTTGATTTTTTCTAAATACTTGTAATAAATGCACAAACTTGTTGGGTTATTCATATCTCCATGATGTGTAGTGATGGTTTGGATTCTATTAAGCTATAATGGTGAATTTTTATCTTTATAAAGTTAAATATGAAATACCATAACCTCATCAATACATTTATGGATGCCTCAAAACCTCTTCTTTGTCCTCACTAACCTACACATATTCCATATACTCTCCAAGATATCAAACATAACTTCTTTGTCATTAATTCACTATTACCTCATGCTCTTACTAACATCAATGATAACCTAAAACATCAATGAACATGCTCAAAAATATCCCCCTTTTTCATTGATGTCAAGACACCCTTAGAATGTCTTCTTACCCATTTTAACTCCATCATTATGATCTTTCTCCCCTTTGACATTAATGATAAATGCTCTTATACAAAATTTCTAATTGATCCTGGGACTTATTCTTCAAAAAACTATTACATACATCCATAAAATAACTCAAATAGGATCCCCCTATCATCATTCTCACCTATAACAACTTGTATTTATATTTAATTTATAAAACTCTTGAACTAACATCCAAACTAATTTGACCTTATCAAAGTCCTTCATCTACAAGTTAGCCTTTTACAATCTCTTTCATACCCTTAGATCATACATAATTATCTTCAATATTACTAAGAAACCTTAGTTATCTCCCCATAACTCCATGATTCATCTATACCAACTTATTTTAAACCACAAAAAAACTAAATAAAACATATTTCACAAGAATATCATACCTTGAATGCTTTATTAGGTCTCATACCAATAGTAAGTCCCATGGAGACCTAATTAAAATAGATCCACTCCTTATATCTTAACACTAACTTATTTGTCCAACATTACCACCTCATATAGGTATTGAAAATTCATATACTAATCATAGCATCAAAAAAATTCCCTTAAATCATCACAAGCCATCATGGCTCAAATCACTACAAGGCACCTTCTTGGTTAACATACTATCAAATCATAGTCAATTTTTTTTTATCATCTATAGGACTTGAGCTCAACCATAAGTTTTGAGAATTATAACTAATTAATAAAAATTTACACTAAAACCCTCTAACACATGCTTAAATCCATAAGTCATGATAGAGTTATTTGCTTCATGAAAGCACACCTAGGTTTTATAGTCACAAAATAACTTGAAACCCTCATACCTCTATTTTTTAAAATTTGATATTGATATTTATATATAATATAAATATGATCATATATAATTTATATGACCTTAATAACATCTCTAAACACTTCACTCACCTTGAGTGACCAAGAACTCTATACAAGTCTACAAAATGTCCCTATCTACCATTTTTAGCTAATAGTCTAGTGATAAGTCAAATTGAGCAACCAAAATAGTTTACAAAAAATATATAAATTTCACAAATAACCCCATGGAAAAAAAATTATTTACCTTCAACCTACATCCACTTTCATAAATTGAATCATTCAACCCTTCCTATTATATTAAATTCTTCAAAAATAAGGGTTTTTCTATAGCTTCTACTCACTGCCCTGATAAACCACTACCACTTGGATATGCATGGATGAGTCCTATATGTGTTACAAACATAATAATATCATAAATAAATAAATATATTCACTTTACAATAATATATATTCAACTGGGTCACTATAAAAGTTTTGAGAGGGTTTTAGACTAGTTTAGATTCTTAACATTTGTTCATACAAATATATCCTTGAAACCACTTATTAATTCTTGAAAATAATTCTTAGGAAAATTTTAAATCTCTCAAAAAAATATTATATTATCATGAAATATTCATATATGATAATGAGCATCAAAATTTCTTTCTCAAGTCCTCATCTCTTCAATCTAAATACATAAGAGACCTTCAAAAAAAAATTATTTATTTATTCTTTATTTCAAGACCTAAAACTTGGGAAATACCATTTAAATAAACCCTTAAACCAATATAAAATATTACATGAGATATATGAACCTTTAGAACTCAAGTTGACACCTTATTATGCCTCATTAAGTCTCTTTACACAATAGGCCTAGGACTACCAGTTATACTTAGACTTTGAACATACTTTGAAACCTATTGTATTATTCTCTAAACCTCATTATAATGTCAAATTACATCATAAAAATCTTACATACAGCCAAAATTATTCACATAAGTCTCTTACTACTCATCTCAACAAGCTAGCAAGCATGTGCCATCAAACTAGGTCTCTCATACTTAAGCAGATATGCATATTAATGGATATCAATTTAAATTATACATAAATTGATAAATAACTGATCATACCTTGTTATACCTTGATTTTACCATATTATCATTTATTGAAAAGTTTCTCTATGAATCCTAGTAAATACACCCCTTCTCATAGAGCTCTATAATAATGGAGCACCCCAGTCCTTGTCATAAGACTGGATGTTCTTCTCAAGAACCTTATATGGTTTGATATTCTCTTTGGACTCAATTTCCTCAAAACATTACTTCTTATTATCCTTTATATGATATTAAAAACAACTCTCTTGAAAAATTTTTTTATCAATGACCACATCTTCTTGACTAATGTGACTAGCATTGATTACTTTTGGTCTCCATATCCAAGTTGGGCCTTTCTGATGAATTGTAGGAAAATATATAGCTATATGACAATTTTAAAAAATATTACTATTGAACTTACCTTTGCTCTTATTTTTCCTTCTTCCATGTTCCCATAAAAAAAATTACTAGAGGCCGTTCTACAATCCTTTGCTCTATGACCAAACATATGACACACAAAGCAATGACCATTAAGTGATATTAAATATATAAATTTATTGGGCTACCTAACTTGATCTACCTTACTATTTCCTTTATCCTTAAGAGCCACATTAATTTATTCACAAGACTTCATCTTGACATTGGTTTGTTCAATCTCTACCTTCAATAAACTTAACTTAGATTTCAACTTAGAACATCCTTCCTCTTTTTAACTTAGACTTTTATTTACATCCTTTAGTTTACTCTTGAGATATTTTATGATCTTCTTATCTTATTATACTATTTCAACCATTTCATCAAGCTTAGTTTGGAGATGACTCATCTCTCCTTCACATTTTATAAGAGACTTGGCTTGTTCTTTAATATTCTTAAGTACCATCTCATATTCATGTCCCTTGGAATTAGTGTTACTCCTCCTTGTATAAAAAATACTAATCTAATTTTTAAGACCTTTGACCATTGATTTCAATTCTTGATTCTCTTTGCTTAGTTGTTTGGCCATCTTATGGTTTTAGGATCATCTTCCAACTATTAGTCTTGATCCAAAGGACCAAGATATAATACCAAGTTTTGGAAGCAAAACCAATGAGAGGAGGGGTTGAATCAGTGTATAAAATTTTACTTCCAATTCCTCTTATCATTCATCAAACAATCAAACTACTCTAGAGATATATCAATGCATAATCAACCATCTATATGAGTATTAAAAAAGAACATAACACATGAACTTAATATCTATGTGGGAAAACCTCATGGGGAATATAACCCAATAAAACACCAATTTTAACAATATCATATAAATAATGGAACACTATTTAGTGAGGCACCAACCCCACAAAGAGCTCCAACCCCTACCTAGTCAAGCACCCACTCAACTAATCTTTAGCAAGATCTAACTTACAAGGAGGATCCAAACCCCTAAGTGACTTGGAACCAAAAAAAACACTTAAAGGATACTTATAAAATATCTAACCTACATGGAGTCTCTAATTACATTCTTTATTAAGCATCAACCCAACCAAGACAAGCTTGATCACCTTCACAATAACTTGTTGCTCAAACAACTGATGGTGACTTATTATTCAGATATATCTATTTTATATATGAATTACACTCTATGTCATAAACCTAGAATAATATTATGATGAATATAATTATGTTATCTCACCTAATTCATCTCACTTAAAAATTCTACCCTTCTTAAACAGCCTCCTAGGTTTCCTCGCTCAACATGCCTCTTTTAGGCTCATTAGGTCAGCTTGACCTTATCATCCACCTATATAAAATTTATTATATAATCATGATTGATCATATTATCCTTTTTTATTGTCCACATGACTTATCTATTATCCTAAAATATCTATTTTATTCATTTATGCTCACATTCCTCTAACTAGCCCAAATAGGCCAATTTTGCCTTGTATTTATACCAAACACTAGGTCTCACACATATTGGTCAAACAATAATATTTAAATTATTATAACACCATTTAAATGGGTCATATAATACGTTTAACACATTAAAAATACATTACATAGGTCAGCCAAACTTCTTAAGGGCCAAAACCACCATTAGGCCTAATGGAGACCTAATGTAATTAGGTCTACTCAAACCACATGTTACACTTGGCACACCTTGGAACATATTTGGTCTATAAAATTCATGAAATAAATCAAATATAACTTATATATATATATATATATATATATATATATATATATATATATATATATATATATATATATATATATATATATATACCTTTAGATAAAACTATTCGACTCCTTTTTCACTCTTCTTGGCAAGCAAAAGCAGTCTTTAGGTTCAGGGTTAATACGGACAGCTGAAGAGGTTTTAGGTTAAATGATTTTTTTTGGTGAAATTAAAACTATGGACCTTAATTTTCATTAAAATATTTTTAAAAATGGTGGCATGTGCTTTTTGAACCATCCTCATGAAGTGGATTCTATTTTTATTCTTGATATTTCATGCACCCTATAGGTATTGCTCCATTTTTAGCAATTCTATATGAAAAAATTGATTATTTTAACTCCATAAGATGTTTCATTCCTTATATAATTTTAAAATTTATTTTTTCAATGTTTCAAGGTGTTTGGATGCGTCAAATAGCTCAAAGTTGCAAGAAAATACACCTTTCTGAGTTATAGGTAGTTTTTCACCATTTTCAAGAATTTCATGCTTGTTCATGGTTTAAAAAGGTTTTTATAAGTCCATAATCCTGTATCCATGCTGTTTTTATCATATTTCCCTAATTATTACTCTCATAACATCATTATTGGATCCAACTTTCAGTCCATAGTCATACACAATTAGTTCCCATCTACTCTTTAGCTTTAGTCATGGCTTGTAAAGGTTTTGAGGACATTTGTAGAAGTGTGATGATGGTTTAAGAGATGTATTATACCCTCTTACAACATGAAATAGTGAATTTAGCTTTAAAATAGTGGATAAAATTCTATCTCAATGCAATTGTTCATACTTATACTCATTGTCTGCCATGGAAGTGCACCTACAGGTGTTTAGAAGAGGATAATCATGTTGAGAGTAAGGTTTTGAGACCTGATTAGAGAACCCATTGTTAAAAATAATGAATTGGAAGAGAATAAAATGGGTTTGACTCATTAAAGTTCCATACATCACATATTGTTTGAAGGATGTTCATACTATCTTCCTATATATGACAATAACCACCTATAGGTGGCTTAGTAGAGGACTAAGAACTCTTAATGGAAGATTTATTGACATGGTTAAACGTCCTTTTGAGTATTGATATGTTTTATGGATAAATATAATCATATTTGTGGTGTTAAATTGGCAAATATAAGTGTTAAACCTTGTTTAAGGATTCAAATACTATATTCAAGGCTTCAGTCCCCAAAATGAGGAAACAAAACATTTGTGGGTTTTAGGGATAGCATAAAACATAGTCTCAAAGAATTATAGTTCATATAATTGACTAGGATTGACATCCTCTAGGAAGGACATGAACCTCACAAAGTTTAAATGGTAGATTATCAAGGGAAGCTAGTAGTTGAAGGTCCTAAAATTATTAACTAAATCATTGATTTCAAGCAATAATATATATATGAATTGATTCCTTGAGCAACTTTGTCTTCCAAGTTGGTAGACAAAAGCATGTTTTCATGTTTAAACCATTATATTAGGTGATAATGTATTTCAAAGAGTATAAATTTCACCTAAAATAATTTTATACTATTTTTTACCTCCCCATAGAAATCTATAGGTGTCACTTCTCATGGAAATACTCACCTACAGTTGTAACTAAGTAGGCAGTGGGAAAAATATGGTGCTTAGGTAATGGTATAGGCTACCCAAGGTGATATAAGAGGTCTAAATAAAGTTAAAATTATCATGGAAGGTTAAATAATGGTTTTTAAGAATTGATTTCAATCTAAAGCATACAAACTCACCTATAGGTGCCCTTCTAAGGTACAAAATAGTTAAGGTAGCACTCATTTTGACAAGGAAGTAGTGTTTTAGTTTGTATTTATAATTAAAATGATTCAATTGAATATAGACACCTAAAAATGGATCTTTAAAGGTGATTTAAGAATGAAGATAATTTAAGAGGATAAAATCATTGTTAAGGAGTGTGAATTTGAAAATAAAGTTGATCATTTCCAAGTCCCTCCCACCCTTCCTCAAGAGAACTATTATATTCTATGTCAAACCTATTATACTATTTCTCATGATGAATCCTATGAAATTCAAGATATACTTTTACAAGAGAACCTAACCAAGTAAATTTAAGAGTTAGAGTCAAATATGAGATTGTTGAGTCAAGGTGTGATGGAAGGTTTAGATTCAAAAGAATATCCTATGCCTAAGCACAACCCATCTAATCTCCCTTGAGAGAATGCTCAAGACTAATTATATTTAAATGAAATGATTATAAAATTGAAGTAATAAAACCAAGTTGTTTCATCCCAAGGTCTACCTTCCCTTCCTTAAGAGCTTCCAAAAGAATCCCCTAGATTTTACTCCCAATCTGATTTTGAGTTCTATGTGCCACCTCCACCAACTAGCTCATCTTGTCCTCACCCCATCACCCTTTGTCTTGATTTACCTATGGTATGGAAACATAAGGAGGATAATATGGTTTAAAAAAACTTATATCTCTTTCTTAAATAAATCCTAGCTCCTTCGTATCCTGCCTCATGGGACTAAGTCACATGACTTCAAGATGCCTAGTCTTGAAATCACAAATAAGGAGATTGAAGATCTTGTAGCCCTTGAGAATAAAAGTCCTATTTTAGAGGTTGAGATGAAACTTGGGACCCTAAATAGGTTATAAATTATAAATAATAGGTGGTCTCTTATGTTGAATCATCAGATTGGGTTGATAAAGAATAATTCTTTCCTTTTGCGAAAGAGGGAGAAATGGTCATTGATTCTTCCATCACTATGCAAGATATCATAGATGGGCAAGAAAAATTTATTAATAAGAATTTATATTATTTTTTTGAAATAATTGGAGTAGGATATACTCCTCTTCAAGGAGGTTATGAAATAATTACAAATGAAGAAGGCAACCTTGGAACTCAAGTGAGTATGCAAAGAAAAAGCAACCTTTCAAATATGCCCTTGCAAGAGGCATATGCATTTGATGATGATATGTTTGAAATAATCAAGATGGGATATAATCTTATCTATTAGTTTGGAGAAAAAAATCAACTCTTAAAGGATGGAATAAGCTCCTATTATCCTCAATCTTCTAAGGAACAAGAAACTAATCATCTTGAAGCCTTCCTCTTAAAGCCATGCCTACAAAGGAGATGAAAGTTGACCATTAGATGAAGAGTGATAAATAGTATGAGTTGTGTTTACAATTTAAAAAGGATTATTATTACATTGGATACCTATTTTAACATGATCTTCTTGAGATAAAATCAATTGAAGTGCCAAATAATAGGTATGATCTACAAAACATCCAATCCAAGGAGAATCATGCTTGGCACTATGTTTTATCTCATGAAGAAGAAGATGCAATAGTATTTCATTTTGATCCTAGAAAGGAGGTATGCTTAGTTTATAGTTTTGTATATATTTTTACTCCCTATTTTTCCTAAGTTCTTTAAGCACATGTGTGTGTCTTGTTAGTGTGTTTGCTTTATTTGATGTGTGTCCTTAATTTTGTGTATTTGATGTAATAAATTGGTCTTGTACTTATAAAATAGTATGGTCAAAGGTATCCTTATTTTTTTAATACTTCATATCACTCCCTAATCCCAATAAACTAATAAGGCTACTAGTCTAGTTAATATAACAAGCATACTACCCCTATAAGTCACCAATTTATTGACCAAATTTGACTTTTAGGTCAAATTGGGACCCCTATAGGTAAAAATTTGATTATTAGGTGTTTGTGGGTCTAATATATTATGTTTAAAGGCTTATTATAGGTTATTTTATGTCATTTAATGTTGTATTGGCCTTGGTCCTTAGTCCTTTTAGTCTTATGAGTCATTCGGAGGTCAAAAAAAGGGGTATTTAATGAATTGTGCAGATATTTTTGGAATTTTTAAGGTATTAAAATCTTATTACATGTTACATGTATCATAAGAGGTCTTAATCAATTTTTTGTAACTGAAAGTGGTAGGTTCTTTAGAAGAAAGAGTCATTTTTTTGGAAAAAAGGTGAGTTTGGCACTTGTATGACCCATGGGGAAGTGTGACACATGGGATAAGATCATGTAATGTCTCTTAAGATTATCCAAGCTCAAATACATGTTTTAATTTCTACATAAGTATCAAAATTTGGATAAAACTATTTTTCTCCTTTTTCACCCTTCTTGGCAAGCAAAAATAGTCTTCAAGTTCATGTTTAGTATGGACAGTTGAATAAGTTTTAAGAAAAATGATTTTTAGAGGTAAAATTACACTTATATACCTTAATTACCATTAAAATATTTCCAATAATTTTGGCCTATGCTTTAGTAACCATCATCATGAAATGAACTATGTTTTTTTGCTTACTATTTCATGCACCTTATAGGTTTTACTCCATTTCTGGCAAGTCCATACAAACAAATTAGTGATGTTGACTCTAGAGGATGGAGGATTACTTATATAATGTTACATATGCTTTTTTCCACGTTTTAATGTGTTTTAATGAGTCAAACATCTCAAAGTTGCAAGAAGATACACCTTTCTTAGTTACAGGTAGTGTTTCACCATTTTCAAGAACTTCATACTTATTCATGGTTTAAAAGGGTTGTGATAGGTCCATCACCATGTCTCCATGATTTTTTTATCACATTTTATTCATTATTAGTCTCATAACATCATGATTGGATTTAAATTTTAGTCCATAGTCATACTCAATCAACTCCCATCTACTCTTCAACCTTACTCATAGCTTGTAAAGGTTCTGAAGATGTCTATAGAAGTGTGATTAAGGTTTAATAGTTGTGGTATATCATATTATAACATGAAATAGTTAATTTATCTTTCAAATAGTGGATAAAATGTTATTTAAATGCACATTATTCATACTTGTACTCATTTTTTGCCATGTAAGTACACCTATAAGTGCTTGGAAGAGGATAATCACATTGAGAGTAAGGTTTTGAGACCTGATTAGAGACCCCATGGTATAAAAAAATTAATTTCAAGAGAATAAAATGGTTTGAACTGATAAAAGGTACATAAATCACATATTGTTTAAAGGATGTTCATACTATCTACTTGTATGTGATAGTAACCACCTATAGGTGGTTTAATAGAGGACTAAGAACTCTTAATGGAAGATTTATTGACATGGTGAAATATCATTTGGAGTATTGCTATTATATATGGATAAATTTAGTCATGTTTGTGGTGTAAAATTGGAAAATATAAGTGTTAAACCTTGCTTAAGGATTCAAAGACTATATTCAGCGATTCAGTCCCTAAAATGAGGAAACAAAGTACCTATGGGTTTTAGGGATAACATAAAACATATTCTCATAGACTTATAGTGACTATAATTGACTAGGATTTATATACTATATAAATTAAATGAACCACACAAAATTAAATGGTAGATGATCAAGGGAAGGCAATATTTGAAGGTCCTAAAGTTGTCAACTAAATCACTGATTTCAAGTAGGAATATCTATAAGAATTGAGTCCTTGAGTAAATTTGTCTTCAAAGTTGGTAGTCTAAATCATGTTTTCATATTTAAACCACCTTATCATGTGATAAGTTATTTAAAAGAGTATAAATGTCACCTAAAATAATGATATACTATGTTTTTCATCCCCATAGACATCTACAGGTGTCCCTTCTCATGGAAATACTCACCTACAGTTATAACTAAGAAGATAGTGGGCAAAATATGGTGCCTAGGTAATGGTATAGGCTACCCAAGGTGAGATAAGAGGTAAAAATCAATGTTAAATTATCATATAAGGTTAAATAATGGTTTTTAATCATTTATTTCAATCTAAAACATACAAACTCACTTACAAGTGCACTTCCAAGGTATAAAATAGTCAAGGTAACACTCAGTTCGACAAGGTAGTAGTGATTTGGCTTTTATTTATCATGAAAATGATTAAAATGAATCCATACACATAAAAATGTATCTATAAAGCTGTTAGGATAACCTAATCACTATAACCAAGCAACACCTAAGCTAACACCATTTACAAGCACTTGCATCTTGAAAGCATTCACCTACAACTTGTACAATTTCCTACATCATTGATGTAAAGGGTTCAGGCATGAAGAGACTAACCATATTTATGGGGGTTATTATAAAATTTTTATAAAGGGAAATATATCATATTTTTAAAAAGGAAATGTGTACTATCATGACTTTTCTCCAAAAGAAGTCAACTAATGTTGACTATCTCAAGCAGTGAGCATAAAGAATTATGTCTAGGTATTTGAAAATAATGAAGATGAAGGGATAGGAAAAAAGCAATATAAAACTACCTAAGGGATTAATGGAATATCACTAAATTTTTTCCATGTTTTAACATACATTATTACCTATATGTGAGCCCTATTCCGAAGCAAGATATATAATCAAGAGTAGAAACTTAGTTTGACATAGTAAAGAGTATCAAGGGGATGTGGTAAGTTAAAATGATAATAATGTTTAAAACATATAAAAAATGATTTTTATAACTTTAAAATATTGTATCCAATGAATATATAATTCAAATAAAGGATCTCAAAACAAGCAATGCATAGTCCACTCTTGAAAAATCTTGCACATTTTGTCATAAAAGGAAGTCTATCTTAGAACTTTAGGCCTTTGGAGGGTCAAATGACCTAGTAGAGAGTTGAAAATTTATGTGTAGAACATTTATGACTTGGATAATATATTATAATAGTCACATAAGTTTGGGTAAATAGGGGATTTCCCTCTATTTTGTCTCAAATAAAGGGCACACCCTTATGAACACAAACTGACAGATTTGAGAGGCAATGACAAAAGGGTGAGACCAGGAGTTGACTAAACACTTAAGGAAGGTGTGGAGAGTTAGAAAACATCAATAGAAATATTTTATATCATGAAAAAAGGGATGAAACTAAATAGGTTACCCTACACTCTTAGAGTTTTAATCAGGCCTAAAGGCAAGGTTTAGGCCTAGTGCCAAATGAGGAGGTCATTTTCACTTTTAGTTCTATATATGATATATAGTCTATTGTATAATTATTATGGGATCATGATATAATTGTATAAGCCATTTTAATATAGGTAAACCATTAACAAATTCATTTTGAACTTTAAGTTTTCGGTAGGCCTATTGAACATGTTTAGGCCTAATGCCAAAAGGAAAACCACTTCCATTTATAGCATGAGATAGGATTTATAATAAATTTAATAATGTATATTGGTACATAATATATGTTTTAAAACTATTTATATGTAAAGGAAACCCTGAAGAAGCCATTTTTGGCTTACAAACAACACTAATCCTATAGGAAAATGAGGAAAGGGATCAATAGGACAAGTTTGAATAATCATATATCTATTGATGCTCTGTATGGGGGTGAAATAGGTTTAGAGGAGTTACAATAGGTATTGATAAATAACATTGTGGCATTATATTTAAAGTCCAATGTCCCATATTTATAAATGAACCTTAAGAGAGTAAAATAGGCCTAAATCCTTTGAAACCATTGCCAATGACCAATTTGGATAAATGGAGTTGGAAAGATAATATAATGGACCATTTTGACAAAGATAATGATTGTACCTCATATATGACTCTCTCAAGATCCTCCCCACCCTTTTGAGATGTACGAGATTGTATAGATAGGGTACAAAATAGGGTATTTTTCACCATTTTATGTGTTTTATAGGTTCTAGGAGTTTGAGTATGAAATAAATTTTGGGAGAAATATATATAATTATTATAAATCCCTTTGGAAATTTAATTCTTTGAAAAAACTTTTAAATGTGAAAAAAATTGCTCTCATCTCAGCTAGTCAAAACTAACATAATGGCCAAGCTAGTGAGAAGAGTGGAAAACTTCAAGTGAGCTAATTTCAAAGTGTACGTGATAATTATAAGGCCATGGAGGGTATTTAAAGGTGTAATACACTACCTATAACATATTTTAATTGAAAATTTATGCCTTTTTGGAGGCCAATTGTGCAAGGTGCATGAAAGTGGAGTTTTCTTGACAATAGATAATGATAGCTCATTTTGGGATGATTTTAGATGACAATGCCTACAAAAAATGCATGTAAAGGCATGTATTAAATAATTAAACTTAATCCCAATCATAAAACCTATACACAATAAGTTATAGGATGTTCAAACAAGTCCAAATAATGAAGGTAGTTTTCTAAGCCAGAATGAGGAGTTTCATGCCACTTTTCATGAGTTATATGACTTGCATGGTCACTTGTGCTTCATGAATTTAAATGGTTCATCCCATATACTATTATTATGAATAATTAAATAATTTTATCATATTTAAAAGTTTCCTTATGACCCTTTGACTTCTCCTTTATTCTCTCTCTCTCAAGTTCTATAAGAACTAGCCATTTTAGCTATTGTAACTTATGCTCTACTTGCGTATGGAAAATACCTAATCATTTTTACATACCATTTGATAAATAAGACTAATTATGTTTTACCTCTTAATTATTATTCATATTTTGTTATACTTTAATGTTAGATCTTGCTTAGTGAAAACTATGGATTCTATAGCATGTTGTCTCATTCTTTCATCTTATTTGCAATTGAAAAGTTTCTTCTTACGGGGTATGTGAAGTGTTCTAGAAAATGTCAAGGATTTATTCAATTATTTTATTCACTATTTCCATTCAAGGCCTCTTTTATAGTCCTACTAGCTTTTCACATCTATCCATAACATCATAATGTAACAATGATGTGAGAAGATGTAGATTGAAGGAGTGTATGTTTGGTTAGTCCTTTGTTCTCATGTGTAACATGATACAAGTTAGAATTAATCATATTATTTGTTTGATCACCTTCCTTCAAATAGTTTTATTTTATTTATCTCTCTCTCTGTCTCCTCACCACAAAGTTTATGTGTAGTTACAATCTAAAGTGGTACATCAAGGGAGTTAACCCTATCTATAGATTCACCTCATCCTTAGGCTACCCAAAAGACTAGAGGTGTTTCCATTATGCCACTTAGATGAAGAATGCTTAGGCATCTACTCAAAGGATGAAAATCCAAGTGACAATATTTTTCTAGACTCGTAGGCTACAACTGAGCCATCCTACATAAGAAATCCTCCAAGTCCATCCCCAGATGCATTTATGATCACTAAGAATTTACTATTAGGATTGAGAAATATAAGTACTCATGCTTAAGTAAGCCTTATTTTTATCTCCTAAAATGTTATCTCACACTTGTATGACTTGATAAAACTCTATTTTTTAATGAAGAGAGAAAATTATATTAACTATCTTAGAGAAATTCAAAATGAATTTCCTCTAATAGCCCACTAATCCTATGAAACTCCTTACCTTATGCACATTCTTTGGAATTTTCCACTCTATTATGTCTTGTATCTTCACTAGATGTACTAAAATACCAGTTTCAAAGATAATATGTCCCAAATATTGCACTTTCCATTAGAAAAATTCTCACTTGGATAACTTGTCATACAACTTATGCTTTCACAAATGCTATAAAAATAGTTTTAGATTATTATTATGCTCTTCCTCATCCTTGGAATATATGAGGATATCATCCAGAAAGACCAATACAAAATTATCCATAAACACATTGTTCATAAGATTCATAAATGTTGTTCAAGCATTGTTAAACCCAAATGGTAACACTATGAACTCGTAGAATATCCTCAGATTTATATTGAGTTTTGATTGCTATTTTTTAGAATATCCTCATCACAAATTGTTAATTGATGATACATTTCTCTAAGATCAATATTTAAAAATATTATTTCCCCTTGAATTTAATCGAATAGGTCATAAATGCATGGTAATGAATATATGTTCTTGATTTTTTCCTTATTCAACATCCTATAATAAATATATAGGCAAAGAGTAGCATTATTCTTCTTGATGAAGATAACTTATGCACCCCATGATGACACACTTGGTTGAATCATTCATTTTGACAATAACTCTTGAAGTTGAGCCTTCAACTCAACCAATTTTATGGTTTTCATCAAGTGCAATACTTTATATTATGGTTTTGATACAGGTATTATATCAATTGAGAATCCAAACTCATGTTTGGCTAGCAATATAGGTATTTCCTATGGAAAAATGTCCTAAAAGTTCCTTAGGCAAGGATAATCCTTGATAGATGGTTCCATAGATTCTTCCATCTCATTTATTTTAACAATAAATGCCCTATATCCCTTATTTTGAGCTTTATTGAGTTGAATTGCATAAATTTACATTAGCTTCAACTCCCTTTTCTCGCCCTAAAGCTATGTCTAATTTGTCAAATAATATTGACACTTAACCTTCTTCAAATAGCAGTCAACCTTATATTTATGCTTTGAAATCCAATTGATGCCTAAGAACATCATATGACCCTAATTCTATAGCAAAAATATCCACTACTATACTAAATTAAAGCAACCTAATCTTAGCTTCAACTAAACACTTGTCAACTTTGACTATTGACTCATTCCCATATTATATAGACCATACATTTGTCATAACTCTAAATTTTCTAGATAATTTACTAAGCATTCTAAGAGCAATGAAATATTATGTAGATCCCATGTCAATTAAAATAGAAACTATAAGATCAAAAAAATAGCTGATAGTTCTATGGGTGAAGCTTGATACTCAACTTGATGATTGTTAATAGCAACATAAATTCACTACTAAAAAGTAACCTAATTAAGAGCATAACCATTATTATTTGACTTATCCTAAGGATAGTCTTGAGAATAATGGTCACCTCCACAAATGAATCAACCTCCAACTAGTCCTTTCTTATTATATTATTAGTTTCCCTTGAAACATCCTTTGAAACCATTACTAGGTTTCTTGTTCCTTGAACCACTATTAAACTTTGTATTCTTATTCTTGATAAGAAATTTTGGAGTCTCCACTCCTATGTTTTCAATTTTTCTTTTTGAAATTTGGTTTATAACTTATAAGCTTCTTCTTAAACCTATCTATGACTTGGCCAAGAGATTTTAATTTTTTTTCATGCTTGACTACCTTCTTGAAAAATGGATCCATGGTAGATGGCCCATGCACATCTACTTCATAACCAATTTTGGGTTTTAATCCCATGATGAATTTCCTAATCCCAAACCTCTCATCCTTCTAATATTGAGGTCCATACTTCAGGATCTTGGTTAATTTCTCCTACTATTCATTCACCAATAGGTCTCCTTACTTAAGATTTTGAAAATCTATAATCTTATGATTTAAGTACAATAATGGAATCCATCATGACCTGAATAGTGTCATAAATTGTTCCCAAATGATGGTGGTAGAGTTGAGGTTCATCTCAAGATTCTTGTTTACCTACAAAGTTGTTGCTTCAATAACAAGTTTATATCCTCCCCACATTATTTTTGTGACTTCAGAGTAACTATGAATCTTGAAATATTTCTCCATATTTGTTAGCCATGTTTCAGCTCCATCTCCCAAAATAGTTCCATCAAACTTGGGTGTATTCAACTTTTTCATAACTTATGCCAACTCTACAGTTAATTAATCTCTTTCATCTTATGGAACTTACTCATGCCTTTTCTCTCAAGGATGTTCCTACCCAGTAGAATGGTCTTTAGATTCCTCTTAAGCATTCCCCTCTTCATATCTATGTACTTCTTATTATATGGTCATGATTCGGTCACTAGTATTTTGAATGGTTGTGAGGATTTGATCCAAATTCATAGCTTTCTTAGTGGTAAAATGATTTGGATAAATAAGGAGATTTGTATTCAAAGTACCCTAACCTCCTAGTTTAGTGCACACCATTGTTCTTCCTAGTTATTAGCATAATAATTTTGATTTAGTGGACACATTAAGTCCTAGAGTTTGAGCTTCAGCTCTGATACTAAAATGTAACAACCCCACTAGATTTTACCAGAATAGACTATTTTTTTAAAATTAATTACATATATTCATCCAAAAATTTCACAATGAGATATCTAAGTGATATTTAACTAATTGTATTATTTTAATCAACCCCTCAAAGTTTATAGCTAATCCATTTATCTAATGATCACCATGATAATGATATAACAAATCATACACAATGTTGAATAAAAAATAAAGACTATATTTATTTCATTAAAGTAATAATACATTTTTATCCATGGTTGAGACAACATTATAACCACTGATAAAGAATTACAGTGAATAAATAGTATAGTTTCAATAATAATAATAATAATAATAATAATAATAATACAATCATACAAAGATCTAGTGAGCACGAGTTCTCCATGAAGTCAAATATGTATCTATAATATCAAGTATAGTCTTTAGTGTAATACTCTTACAGGGAGGGAGAGAATAATCTAAGTGATTTTCTACACCAACCACAGACCATTGATACCCTATACTATCTCCCAACCAGGAGATAGACCTCCCTTTATGGATGGGTAGATAACAATGGTACGAGGAACCAGAGCGACAAACTAGAACCTATATGTTTTAAGATAACTAACACATGATGTGTACCATAAATAAATACATTCTAACATGATATGACACAAAACATGTAAACTATATCAAACACATGAAATTATAATTTTTAACTATAAACACTAGTTTGGCCAAAGTTCTCAAATAGTTAATGATCTCTATGATTAGTCAATTTTATACATACCACTCAATCAGATTACACCTCATCTTTCATTGATGGAACTAATTAAGCGAGTGGAATCCATCCACTACTTATTTAGTTTCATAGATGTAAGATTTGGTTAATTATATAATAATATAAAAAATAATAGATTCAATCAAAATATTCCCTATTAGCAGATATAAAATATGATAAGTACAAAAATATCAAATACACACATTTGGTCCATCAAATGTAATTCAATGAATTTAATAATCATCTAATTTATTACTAAATAATAAATAGAATCATAAACAATCCTCAATATAAACATACCATCTGGATAATAATTATATCTAGACTACAAGTTACTCAATATCAATATGTAACTTAAAATGTTATTTCATTCATGTAATATAACACTGATCAAAACTTAAAAACATATTACTAAAATAACATATAAATAAGTTAATTTTAAAACACAAGATCAAAATTTCATGTATTCCATCTCAAATAATTTCATGTATAAATATTTTGCCCAAATAA
>JARHVA010007705.1:100000-330000 GCA_037957365.1 Torreya grandis | reverse complement strand
TTCAACACTAGTTCTAAATTTTTTTTAAATCAGTAAAAAAATAACATAGCATGAAGCATCAACTCAAGAAAAAAAATGCGGAAATAGCCTGTAGAACTTATCATAGTCCTCCCAAGTGGCACTATCCTCAATGTAGTTTGTGAGTGTTAATTACTTTGAGTGGTTCTACCATGACCACCCTAGGATCTAGAAATTACAAAGCATT
Organism: Torreya grandis; assembly: GCA_037957365.1. Classification (NCBI taxonomy): domain Eukaryota; kingdom Viridiplantae; phylum Streptophyta; class Pinopsida; order Cupressales; family Taxaceae; genus Torreya; species Torreya grandis. The sequence continues at coordinate 329,795 of JARHVA010007705.1, read as the reverse complement.
CCAATTCAACACATGTGAAGGATCATCTATATAGTTTTTAAGATAAGATACATGGAATAAATTATGCAAAAGAGTTATGGATAGTTTTAATGCAAGCTTATACACTATAGGTTTAACCACTTTTAAAATTTCTAAGGGTCCCACATATATAATTTAATGTTTTGTTGACTTCCCAAATTTAATCAAGTTTTTATATGAAATAACCCGTAAGAACACTTTATCACCTACTAAAAATTGCCTAGTTATTCTCTTTAGATTAGCATAACTCTTCTATCTATTACTAACCTCAAGAAACCTCTACTTGATTATTTTGACTTGATTTTCCATTTTTGAAAGCATTGTAGGTCCAAAGATTACCCTATCTTCCAATATATCCTAATTGATTGGTGTTTTTCACCTTCTTCCATACATTGCTTCAAATGGTGTCATCTTTAGAGCTGATTAGTATGAGTTATTATAACCAAACTCAACCAATGAAAGGTACTCCTCCCACTTGTATTGTTGATCCATGTAATATATATGAAAGAGATCCTCTAAAACTTGATTAACTCACTCAATCTGACCACTAGTATATGGGTGATATGCAGTACTAAACTTTAATTACATACCTAAAGTTGAATTCAAATTTAACCAAAACCTATAATTCATTTTCAAATCATGATAAAAAATGATCTTCTCTAGAAATCCATATAGTTCATACACTTCCTTTTACAAATATCTTCACAAGAGTGGGTGCATCATCTATCAAATTACATGGTATAAAATGGGATACCTTGGTTAGTTTGTCAACTACTACCAAGATCATGTCATGCCTATTATGTGACAATGGTAAATCTTAGATAAAGTCCATATTGATCACCTACCACTTCTATTTTGGTATGTCACGTGGATACAACAATCTAACTGGATACAAATGTTTAACTTTTACACACTGACATTTCAAACATCAAGACACAAAGTCCATTACATCTTATTAATTCCCTTCTAGAAATAAAGTGGTTTAAACTCTACCATGATCTTTGTTACTCTTATATATCCTAAATATGTGGCATTGTGTAGTTTCTTTAGCACTGCATTCCTTAGATTTTATCTATCTAGTACATACATCCTTCTATTTTATCACAAAAGAACATTCTCTATTCTAAATCCTTTATACCCAAGATTCTAAGCATTCTTAGATAACACTTTCTTGACCTGATCATAAAATTAATCTCATAGAGAGAATTGAATTACTCGATCCCTTAAAGTACTGATAGTATCCATGGTTGATATGTACCTTCTAAAACTTAGGGAATTATCTATTATATTTTCCTTGCTATGATATATTTGATATTGAAATCATAATCAGACAAAAAATCTAACCAAAACTTTTATCAAGCATTCAAATTTAGCTGGGTGAAGGTGTACTTCAGTCCCAAGTTATTGATCTTGAGCTCAAATTGTTTTCCTAATAGATAATGCCTCCAAACTTTAAAAGCATGCATAATTTTTATAATTTATAGGTCATGAGGGGCACAATTCATATCATAGGGCTTCATTTTCCTTGATTCATAGGCTACCACTACATCATCCTACATAAGGACTCCTCCAAGTCCATTGCAAGATGCATTTATGATCACTTTAATTTGACCATTGGGAGTAGGAAATAATAATACTAGTGCTAAAGTAATCCTCATTTACAATTATTGGAAAGCTACTTCACACTTATTTGACCAGATAAAACTTTGGTTCTTATGCTATATATAGGTAACCAAATTAGCTATCATAGAAAAAATTAGAATGAATTTCTGGTAATAACCCATTAATCTCATGAAACTCCTTAACTCATGTACATTATTTGGTATTGGTCACTCCATGATATATATTTATTTTTATAGATATACTAAAATACCATCCATAGAGATAATATGTCCTAGATACTACACTTTCTCTTGGAAAAATGCAACCTTATAAGCTTGCCATATAACTTGTTCTTCTGCAACCACTGTAAAACTATTTCTAGATGTTGAAGATGATCTTATTTATCCTTAGAATATATAATAATGTCATCAATAAATACTAGAACAAAGTGATCTAGGAATTATTTAAATACACTCTTCATGACATTAATGAATGCTATCAGAGCATTTATTAACCCAAATGGCAACATTATGAACTCGCAGTGCCCATATCAAGTTATAAATATTGTTTTTGGAATATCTTCATCCCCTTGTCCTTAGTTGATGATATCTTTCTCTAATATAAATCTTAGAAAATATTATTTCCCCTTGCATATGATCAAAAAGATTATTTATACAAGGTATTAGATACCTATTTTTTGTTGTCACCTTATTGAACATTATGTAACTAATGCAAAGGTAAAGAGTACCAAACTTATTCTTGATAAAGATAAATGGTTCACCCCATATTGGCACACTTGGTATAATAAATCCTTTTGATAAAAACTCTTGGAGTTGAGCCTTCATTTCAACCAATTCAATGGTTGTCATCTTGTATGGTTCTTTAGACTATGGTTTTGATCTATGTACAATATCAATTGAGAAATCAAAATCATGTTTGGAAGGCAATCCTAAAAATTTCTAATAAAAATATAATCTTCAAGGGATGGGTCCTTAGATTCCTCCATTTCATTTCATCTTGACATTAAATTCTTGTCACCCTTTTCTTTGAGCCTTCTTGAGTTGCATTGTAGAAATTTTCCTAAGCCTTAACTCTCTTTTCTCACCCTAAATTTGTGTCTAATTTCTAAAATCATCTTGTAACTCAACCTTATTGAGATAAAAGTCCATCTTGGACTTATGCTTCATGAGTAAATTTAATCCTAGGATCATATCATATGACCCTAGCATTTTTGCATAAAGATCCACTACTATTATGAATTTAGGCACCCTAATCTCAACTTCAATTAAACACTTGTCAAATTTGAATTTAAACTCATTCCCATATTATAATAACCATGAATTTTCCATTATTCTATGTTTTCTAGATAACTTTTTAAGTATTATAAGAGATATAAAACATTATGTATCCACTGTATCTTTCAAAATAGAAAATGGATGTTAAAACAAAATCCCTGGTAGTTTTATGGGTGAAGCTTAGAATTCAACATGTCAATTATCAACTACTACATGAACACATTGTTGAAACATTCCCTACTGAGGATTATAACTTCTATTCTATGACTTATCCGAGGTACACTCATGAGAAAAATGGTCACCTCCATAAATGAAGTAACTTCTAGGTGGTCCTTTCTTGTCAGATTATTGGTTTCCCTTGAAATCACCTTTCAAACCATTGCCTAGTTTCCTATTATCATAACCACTATTGAGTCTAGCATTATTATTCTTGAACTGACTCTTGGACTTTCATCTCTTTTGTTTCTAGTTATTCTTCTCAAAATTTGATTTAGAACTTCCAAACTTTTTTCTTAAACTTATCTTGAACTTGAATAAGAAATTTCAACTTCTATTCTTGCTTGACTACCTTATCAAATACTTGGTCCATGGTATATGGCCATTAACATCCACATATCCACCAATCTTGGGTTTTAATCCCATGATGAACTTCCTAATTTTCAACTTTTTATTTGCCTAATACTAAGGTACATACTTTAGATTTTTTATGAATTTTTCCTAGTATTCATTAACCAATAGGAATCCTTAATTAAGATTCTATAAATATGTAAGATTTTGATCAAAGTATAACTATAAAAGCCAGTGAGATATGAAAAATGTTATAAAATTCTCCCATGTGGTGGTGGGTAATTTGATATTCACTTCCAAATTTATGTTGGGCCACCACATAACTGCTTCAACAACCAACTAGTAATCTCCCCAAACTACTTTAGTGAATTCTGAGTAGTTTAAAATATTTAAATAATTCTTCATCTCAGTCAATCATGCTTAAAATCCATCACCCAAAATGGTTCCATATAAATTAGGTAGATTCACCTTTTTCATATCTCTAGCCAATTCTATAGCTACTAAAACTCTCACATCCTAAGACGCTTCCTCATATCTCTAATCTTGAAGAATTTACTACTTAGTAGGATACTCTTGAGGTAAATCCTAATGTGATTCCTCTTCATGGACATGAACTTTGTATTCTAGTCCTACAATTCAATCCCTAGTTTCATTCATGGTTGTGAGAACTTGATGTAATTTTACTACTTGGTTAATGTCAAATTGATTAAGATAAAATGGAGGGTTATTATCATTGACATTTGAAGGACATTCACTAGATTTTCTATATTTCATCATTATTATTTTTGATAAATATAAGGATAAGAAAACATTAGTGGACTCATTAAGTCCTAGATTTTGAGCCACAACTCTAATACCACAATATAATATCCCCACTAAGATTTACTAGAAAACATATTTTTTTTTAAATTAATTCCACATAAACAACATTATAATTCACCATGATAATTTAATTAGTGATCTTAAAAATAATCATGATAAAAATGTTAACCAAACTATTGGTATGTAACAAACTTATTCAGTTACTGATCACTATGATATAAATAAACTAAACACAACTACATAAATTTCTAAAAAGGGCATTTAAATAATTTCAACCACTACTAATACATCACAAAAACCACTACTATTTAAGTATATATGCATAAATAATTATGTTTCCATTAGGAATAATGTCACAAGAATAATTACAATATAAGATACAAGGCTCCATGGAGCATGAGTTACAACAAACTCTAATATCCTTTGGTAATCTCAAGTGTAGTCTCCATTGAAGTACTACTATAGGGAGGGAAAGCATCATCCAAGTAATTTTACACACTAACTGTGGACCATTAATCCTCCACACAATCCCCCAACTAAGGAATGGCCCTCCTTTCATAGATGGGTAGATAGTGAGGGTGAGGGAATCTAGAGAGTTAAGCTAGTACCTATGTGTTGTAATATTTCTACAACATGATGTGTACTATAAATAAAATACGTTCTAAAATGATATATTAAAAACATGTAAATCATACATATGAAATGACAATTTTTTGACTAAACATTACTTTGGCCAAAGTTTTAAAATAGTCTATGATCTCTAGGATCGATCAAGTTCATACACACCACTTGATCAGATTACCTTCATCTGGCATTGATGATGCTAAATAAGCTAGTGATGTTATTCTCACCTCTTGTTTAGTACCATCAATATGAGATTTGGTTAATTTAAAAATATAACCAATAGATTCAATCTGTTTACTCCTATCAACAAACATATAATATTCTAAGTATATAAATAACATATACATATATTTTTTCTATCAAACATATGAAATGAATCATAGAACATATTGTTTATTACATAAGAACAAAACACGTAAATAAGTACTATTCTAGCCACCTAAGTACATTATATATTTTGTATACATATTAATAAATTAAAAAAGTAAATATTACATAAAAATAACTAAATCAAACACATTTATTATGGATAATTTTTCCTCATTTATATTATACAAATATTAACCTAGTCACATAATAACTTTAAACGATTTATCTTTAATCATCTAAAACCATAAGTCTATTGTTTTGACTAAAAATTACACAAATATTCATACTAATTTTTTTAAGTATGAAATGTTAATATATTTTTGCATGTTGAATACCTCTCATATGTTTATTTCATATTCAATTACATGCATTCAAATGCTTAACTATGTGTTAGTTTTAATCCTAATTATATATATAGAAGTTTTATTCTATTACTAGACTATTACATAAACTTGTTCTCTAAATATAGTTTTTACTACCATTATTTTCTATGTATAATTCATTATTTCTTGTCTTAAAAAACTATGCAAAAGTAATTATAATACCAAATCATTTCCCTTTTTCCATCAGATTTAATTTTATTTATTTGTAAGAGGATCTTCATCCTATATCTACAATTATGAAATAAATAGGTGGATAAACATGTAGAAGTGTATATATATGATTAATTTGAGTAGATATACATATATATGACTTGATATCTTAAAATAACTTAACTAACTTGTATTATATCCTATTACGTTATCCCTTAGATGTTACGCTCAACCATTATATTTTTAATTCTAGATGTATGTGAAGATTACAATTTTTAATTGATATAAACCAAAGTGTTTTAGTCAGCCTTTTGGATTTATATCCTATGTTTTACTCATACCTAATGTTTGTATTTATCTCCTAGATCTATGTTTAAATTAATTGACTAGTTTGTAATATTAAAATACTCTCAATAATGATTTTAAAAATTCTAAATTACTAATTTTTTCTCTCATTTATATTCAAATTATCAATAGAAAGTTAAACTATTCAAATGAATTACACATATACACTATATTTTTTATCTACTTGTATTTATATATATATCCTATTGTATATATTTTTATACATGTTGACATGTCATAGTATTCCTATAAATTCTTCAAAGCATTTTATAGCTAAATAATGTTTTAGCAAATCACTTACTTTTTCTATGAATTTATATAATAAATGCACCTAACACATAGTTATATCTTCTAAGAGGTTTGTACTTAGTGATTCATAGCTAAGAACAAGGTTTTGGTTTATAAGATAGCTATTCATCTATACATCTATGCATTTATCACTTATCCCTATTTAATTAACAACTTAAAAACATTAATAGTTTTACTTACCAAACTCTTAAACATATATAAATGTGAATATAAATCAAAACTAACCTATTAAAAGACAAAATCAATGACCTTCCAATTCCAACAATCCCCTTTCTCTCTTCCTTTCTTTATCATCCTATGTCGTGTACCCTATATAATTATTCTACTTGTCATGTGTCGACCCTTGATTTATCTCTACTTCTTCTTCTTATTCTCCTACCTACACCACAAATATTATCTCCCTCTCCATTGCATGTAAATGCATTCTTTTTAAACTCACTATTTTCCTTTTTTTATTTTCCTCATGCATAATTTTATAACTCTCTATTATAAATGGTTAATTCAGTTAAATTGAAATTTAAAATCCCATAATTTAAGAAATATTATCCAAAAAATATTACATTTCCACTTCCATAAAGTGATGGCCTTGCATGGTAATCTTTTACACAAGTTAATGCTAAATGCAAGGCTCTATTTTTAAACCTTCTTATTCACTAAGCAATGATATAAATATCTATCTATGTATGTATCTTAACATAATTTCAGCTAAACATTAACTTCAAAAGTCATTAAAATTTGGAAATTTACATAATAATATTTAATAATAATTAGCGCACTAACTATTATCAATGTGCTCAATCTTCTTCTAACGGATTGGATGCATAAGTCTTAATTAAATAATTATTGAGTTTGGATAAGGTTTTTAAAAGCATACAGATGTTGATTTATGATATGTAAATAAGTATAAAGACCATCATTAATAATATTAATCCTTTCCACTAGGGTTAGTTTCTTCTGATAATAATGTAATATTTGGAAATAACATTGGAAAGGTTCTTAACAATATGATTTTTGAATAAAAATGCAACTTATTTAAAGTCTATGATAAGCTTTCAAATATAATAATGAATCAAATAAATGTTATACTAACATCAACAAAATCATACTATAACAACATTATTGTTTATCATTACCACTATATAGACTATCCCAAATATCTTTAACTATATTTTATATATAAAATCATTAAGCTAAAATAATGGTATTTTGTGAATATCATAATAACCAACTGATGCATTAAGACATTTTAAAAGACACTATAATTAGTCTATAATAGTAGTAGTCAAATATTAATCAAATAGATTTAATTACTTGGTAAATCAATAATATGAATAGAATAATATGGCATGATCATAAAGAAGCATTATGCATTCATCCTATGTACTATAGTCATACTACTATCACATAATTTGGTCCACATATAATTTAACTAAAATACGATAACATATAAATTAAATAATCAATTATCTAAATGTAGATAACATAAATGACATACTATAGCTAATAATTAAAATAATGCATATAAAGAATGCTATCTATCATGGTGTGTGTGTGTGTTCTAGTTGTTCCTCTGTCAACCCCGAACACCTCCATCTACACTGTTTTCTCTGATGATGATTTTTATTTGTATGTTCTGAGGGATGGATCTTTCCTATATCCAACTCACGATAACAAGGTAGTTATTTTGTAACATCATGATATATATCTATAAAATACTATTGTAAAAACTAACAACATGATCATAATGTAAATAATATATAATTACAGCTAGCACAATAATATTATTGTGTAATTTAAACAAAATAAAATTGTCACATAAAATTATATGACTTAAAACTTAATTAAATAGTAACTAATCAATTTTAACAACCATAATAATCCACATATGATAAGGTAAATTAGTTTAGAGAGAAATCAGGCTATGACAGTTTTGTTAAAATGATGATTAACTCAAGTCAAAATAGATTATAAACCCTAATAATATTGAACCTTATCCATAAAAAACAAAATAATAATTATCTAATCCTTATGAATATGCAAGTTCATTGACCCCGATAAACGTATATGCATTTAACTTTATAAAATTCATCAAACATTATCATTCCATGCAATGTTGACTGAACGACAAGTTCACTTAAAATAATGACCATATGGAAAAGTAAATATAGAATATGACTATTGAAATACCATTGAAAAGGTTATAAATTCATTTAAGAATATAACATAATGATGTACATATAATGAAACAATACAATTTTCTATAATACCTTGTAATAACATTATGTTTATTTCCAAAGAACTAAGGCTTCATAGAAGTCTTAAGTAAACAACATCAATCTCATTTTACCATGCCAACTAAAGTCATTTGATAATGTCTAACAAATAATTATCAATCATTAATGTCTTATTATAGGTTTATGCAATTATTATAAAAGATAATAGTAACCTTATAAACATAAGTAATCACTTAATAAATTGATCAAACTAAGTAATATAATCTATCTATTACTATAAAAATGAATCTAGATAAGGTTTTGTTTATATAAACATTTAACTATGTTCAATATAATGGTAAGTCACAACAAGATAGGTAAATATTTATTTAAATAACTAAGTAATAACATCATTAATTTTTTATGTAGTTACATAACTAGATTAGTGAAATCACACAATCAAAACAACATGATCATCAAATAGCAAAAAGATCATCAAATAGAAACAAGATCAAAAATGACATATATAATATAAATCGAAACACTATAGCTATCTAACTCAAACAATAATTATAAAACATGTTAATCTACTAAGGTGTGTGTGTGGGTTTCTAGTTTTTCTCCCTGTCATGCCCCAATAACTCTATCTACACCACCCTTTTTGATGATTCCCTCCCTCCATCACATTTTAACGGATGAATTTATCCTACATCAACTCAAAACAATAAAAGGAGTTATCCTAAAACATAACTATATCCATAAAATATTGTTGTATAAACTAAAAACATGATTATCAAGTATAAAATATGAAAGTAAAACTATCTCATAGTAAATAAATCATGTAAATTAAGCAACATATAACTATCCCAAATTTAAAATATGACATAAATATTAATATAAAAATATTTATTCAAATAAAAGCCATAATAATCTATAGATAAAAAGGTTATTCATCTTAGAGAGAAATCAAGTTGTGGCATCCTATAAATTAGGAGATTGCCTAACCATTTTCTCTAAAAATATCTCATTATCCCTGTAATGTCTCAACCTCATATTATAACTATGTGATCTTTTATAATAACTTAGTCACACATATAATAATATTTATCCCAAATATATTTTCTCACATAATACAAGTAATCACTAACATAAATATGATAACTAACACAATAGTGTGCTTATGTGATAATAAAAACACAGAGAGAGATTTTATGTATTCTAAATAAATAATAATAATCTTTACCTTGTATTAATTAGGTTTTTTTCTTGGCATCTAAGTTATTATTTCTTTTTTTTGGTCTATGCCTAGATCATGTCAATCTTTATATGTATTAATTACTCATTTATATGATACTAGGTATCTTGTGCTAATGAACATAGAGTTGTTTTTAGTTTAAAATGGAACCATAAATTTATAAGAATAAATCAAATTTGAATGGGATGGCTTGGTGATATACTTTCCAATAGAGAATGGAATAGAAATTTCATGGCCAAAATAATTATGTCTTGACGAAGGAGAAAGTGAGTTTCACAAAATATTAGGTGTTTATACTATTAAGAAAGTAATGTATATTAATAAAGACTATGAACCAAATGAAGAAGTTGAAGTGGTTCTAGAGAGTGAATATTTGGAGATATAATAAAAATAGGACATGTCAAAATGGATATATAGAAATCCAAAAATAAGGCTATAAAAATCTTCCATATGAATAAGTCTTCACATAAATCACCACACAATACCACAATAAAATATCATATCCAGGAGAAAATAAGAGTAAACCATATAAAAATATGGGAATCACAGGTAAAATTACAAAAATAAAATGGCATGGAAAAAATTGAAGATAAATTAGATCAAATGGTAATAATTTTCCCATTGTAAGACAAAAGTATGGAAGTAATAGATTACACTTTAACTATCACTATCAAAAGATGGTGTAATACTCACAAGAAGAACATCCCAGACTAGAAAACCTTTTAAAAACAATTGAAAAAAATGTTTTTTCAATAAATAATAATATTTAATGGGTATTACATGGTATTTTTGACCACATAATAATAATATTCACATCTTAAACTTTGAGAAACATTTCATGGAAAAAGTGAAATCGGTCGAAGACTTTTGTTACAATTATTTTATCTTATCCTTAAAGCATACCCTAGGGATTGGTACATGTACTATGAGGTGTATAAAGGTAAAGTGGATGGTAATGAATTATTATTATTATTTTTTATAATTATGAACTTTTATGACCTAGACACAAGAGTGTTCTAATAACTATTTAATATCAACTCCTTTATGTTCATCTCAGAAGACATTTTTAGAGCAAAATTCAATAGGATAAAAACACAAAACATAAAAATGGGGCTTATGGATGATTAGGAACCAATTTGAGTAATCACATATAAATTATATGTTAGTGTATAACTAATAATGTAAATAGGAAAACTTTTCTAAAATAAATAAGTGGATGAAGAAAGGGTACATTGTATAAAAATGACCAAGAAGGAACCCAAAGATGAGGAAGTTCAAAGAGAAAATTTAAAATTATAAATTTAATAATAAAAGGTAAATTAGTTTAAATTATATAATATAACATACAATAATTGTATTAACTACTTAAAATTGGAGAGGAAAACATATAAAATGAAGGAGACCCAAAATTCACCAAGATTTGGAATTATTGGGCAGAAAAAGAAATATAAAAATAGCTGAGATATTAAAGGAATTTGAGAACTTAATTCCTATGAATTTAATATAAATGAAAGGCGTAAAATAAGAGTTGGGAATAATGAAAATAAAATCTTTGAAATTGTTAAACATTCTTTAAAACATATTACAACCTTAATCTAAACTTCAAAGTAAACATACAAATTTAATTAGATAAGATGGTATATTGTGGCATTATTGATCTAGTATAAGATTTATAATTGATAACCCAATCTTCATCCAACATAATAATTCAATAATAATTGAAATTTTAATTGAATACAAAGAGATAAATAAGGCATGTATCTATGACCCCTTCCCTACACCTTTTGCATTATAAATATTTGAAAATGTCTAAGGAAGAGAAGTATAATCCTTCACAAACAACTTCATAGGATATTGTTAGTTTAAAATGGCCCAAGAGGATAGATAAAATAATTATATTTAAAAATATTGGGGTAATTTATGTATATTATTATTTCATTAGTGTTTAAATAAACATAAATGATATTTAGCTACATTATGGTGAATGCTTTCTAGGAGATTTTTCATGATTTGTTTTAGGTCTATATAGATGATTAGACAATGTTTGAATTAAGGAAATATGATGTCTATGAATTATTGATGTGGTATTTATGCACGCCAAATATTATTATGGGATAGACCCTCTCATTTTAGGATTGGTGATAATTTATTCTAAGGCACGAGTTTGGGTATCATTTTTACAAGTAACCACATGTTTTAATAGTAATGAGCACAATGGTTCTTTAACTCAAGTGATTCAAATCTGACTTGGCTCAAATGTCTAACTTGAAGTTATAAGAGTTGATGTGTGTTGAATAAATGGGTCTCAACTAAGGTGGATATAATAAAAAAAAGTATAAAAAGAGTTAAGGGTAAGCGAGAAAATAAAGGCTATGTAATTCAAATATAGATCAAACCCTTCCAAGATGACCAACTATAATAAGGATGGGCACATATAAATGACTAATGTATTATGTAAGATTGTTTCCAATATATAACACAAAAATGAAGAGTTTAAATAATTAATTCAAATATAATTCAATGACCATAACCAAAAATAATGTTAACATTGAATTTCTAAGCACAATCACTCTAATAATAATGTAAAAGTATGATCTAGAATCAGAGGAACAACAAGACTAACTCATGCTTCAATCCAATGATTACAATCAAACATATGCATAATAATTTATATATCAAATTAATGGAAATTATTTAAGTAAACATATAAATTTATAAGAAAAAGTAGATGAAAGAAAACGTGAAATATTTTCATAAACTTTATTTGCTTACATTAATTTCCAAAATTCTCATATATTTAAAAAGAAGGTACTAAAACATATATAGATTTTTATGGGAACCACATCATACTTTTATATATATACATATATATATATATATATATATATATATATATATATATATATATATATATATATATACATACATATATATATATATATATATGTATATATATATATGTGTGTGTGTGTGTATATATATATGTATGTATATGTATATATATGTATATATGTATATATATATATATATATATATATATATCTATGTATGTATATATATATATATATATATATATGTATGTATATATATATATATATATATATGTATACATATGTATATGTATATATATATATGTATATGTGTATATATATATGTATATATAGATGTACATATATATATATATATATATATATATACATATACATATACATATATATATATATATACACATACATATATATATATATATGTATACATATATATACATACATATATATACATATATATACATATATATATACATATATACATATATACATATATATATATATATATATATATATATATATGCATACACACACACACACACACACACACACATATACATACATACATATATACATATATACATTTATACATATATACATATATACATATATATATATATATATATATACATATATACATATATATATATACATACATATGTACATATATATATATACACACACACACACACATATATATATATACACACACACACACACACACACACATATATACATATATGTATGTGTGTGTGTGTGTGTGTAAGTTCCTAATTTATCATATCAGATTTGCATGGTTACAAGTTTTATAAATAAGTCTTAATTTAGCTTAATAATTTGCATGTAAAAATATAGTATTGATAATCAAGAAAGTATAAATATAATGATTGTAAAAAAATAGACAAACTCTACTCTATGATTCATGAGTATAAATTCAAGTGTTATTTGGATCCAAAATAAGAGTTGATGGTTTAGTTTCAATTGTAGTTGTCACTATGGATGGACCAGTTTGAACATGCACATGGGCTAAAGTGGGGTAAATTTGAGAGTATAAAATCCCCATTGAGGTATAAACCATTTTATATAATAAATTAGTATAATTATTCATATTTAGTTTTTCTAAGAATGAAGATTCTACTTGAGCTACCAATTACCTCTATTTTGCCTCTATTATTGTTTTTTTACCTTGAGCATGCAAAAAAAATTGAATTGATAATGCTAAAATTTATGATTATAATTTTAAATAATATAGGAATCCCATCTAATATTTTCTTATTTATTATTAATGAAAATTTTAAATAATTAATAATTTGTTATGCCTCATCAATCTTTCCTTTTACAAATCTAATTAACCAAACAATCTTATCAAACCTCCAGGATGAATATGATCAAATCTTGCCTTAGAATTATCTATAGTGTTATGTATTAGAGTGTCAAAATAAGTTTTTATTATTATACAACCATGCACTATGAAAATTATTTTAATGATAACTTATTTTAAAAAATAAATTACCTTGGTTTCTTAGACTGTCAATTTTTTTACCTATTCCTTCATCTTATTATGACAATCACATATTCCTTCCCCAAGACTTTTTTAGATTAATACCTAGTAGTGGAATTAGGTTAAAGTGGTTAAATGATTTAAATATGACTAAATTATCAATATGGTATAATTTATCAACTAAAATATTCAAATATTCACTAAAATCAACCACATTGTCCTACTATGGTCTAGATTCAGATCTTTCCTTATGTATATAAATTACCCATTTTTTAATTACTATGTTGAATTTCAAAAAAAAATTAGTATGTCATTCATGGATTCTTATCTATGATAAGACTATAATATCTTATTCATTTTCTAAAATACACAAAATATTTTGTTTAGTAGTCCCTCTATAACATCAACCATGGAGATTGAATCCTCTTATATTTCATCATCTTCTTTAGGATGGTTTTTCCTTTTCTTGGTTAATAAGAAGAGTTCATATTATATCATAAATTAAATTTAATCCTCTAAAATTTACATATTACTTTTTGTGATCATATTTAGTTGATTTTATCTCTCATTAAGGGATATTTGATGATGGATACCATGAAAGGATATATCTAGGTGGTTTTATGCATTGATGATCTCAACTGGATATAATAATAACCTCATAGTGGGTAGGTTCTATGATCGACTATGAGACTAAGTCATCAAAATGTGGGCTTATTGTACTAGGAAAAATAGGATGTGTAATGACAACCTATGTTATTTTTTGAAAAAAAATATGCAATGGGCATGTATGTGGTATTTTACACATTAGTTTCCAAGGTAGTATTAATCAAATAATTATTTGGATCAATTGAAACTGTATTTATAGAATAAAAGTATTAGAAAGACAAGATATTTGATAGAAACATTCACTGAATCCAAATAAGTTGTGTCAATGTGAGAGGAAGTTTTAGAAGTTACACTAATAGTAGGAAAAAATAGGGTAATGAATGGAATACTATAGATATTTTTAGATGAATCCATGGGATTATCTTCCCTTTTTATTTCCTTAATGATGATTGGTCCTGAGTGTATAGTATTTATAACTATTTTCTCTATATCAATAATATGAGGAGGATTATAAGTAGACATTCCAAAATGTACATATATAATAACCTTATATAAAACATCAAGTTGTGTTTAATATTATTATTCATCCATTATTAATTATAAATTTTCTTTAGTAAAGTCTTCCTTAATAGAATCCTTCACTGCCACCTCATCCTCTTCCAGCTCATTCTCCTTGTATTAATAGACAAGGTTAAATAATCCCACTAAGTATCATGATGGTATCTCATATTGTATGTTATTTATTGATTTAAAAGTGATTATTAAGGTTCTCTTATCTTGATTTGATACCAAGGGCTGATTGTAATGTGTACTGGAGGAGGATTAGGTGAATGACTCACCACTAGTGTTGGAACTAGTTAGACTATGGTAACTATAGGTGTAAATTTAAAAGTGACCTTACAATTGATGGTGTCCATATTTCAATATAGGGATCTTGATTATTTTTATATTTTTGTTTTATGAGGATCCTAAGAACCCTTTCCCTTAGTTTCTAATCATTTTATTTTGGATCATCCTCTTTCTAAGGTTGCTTTATTAGTTTTGTTTACTTTTATTCCTCTCTTAATCTATCCTAATTTCACCATCCATTTTAATCAAAGGATCATATTGAATCATTTGAGATATTTTCATAAACATTTGTGTACCTCTCATTTTAATATGCATTTGAGATTCCTCATCAACATTCATAAAAATTTAATCATGACCATAATATTTGTGGCCATAGTCTTAAATCTATCTTAGAAGTTGTTTTTGAACTGGACTACCATTATTATAGGATCACAATATCTAAACTCAACTAATTTAAAATTTAAATAAATTATTTGATTAATACACTTAGAAATTACTCCCAGTGTTGAAATCGTTGTCTTCCTATATTGAGAGTTGTCTTATGTAATCTTTCTAGTTTTGCCTTTTTGAGTTTTTCATTAATATTGTTAGATAATTAATAATATTTTTCCTATTTAGCTATCATATCTGGGACAAACTTGGGAAAATAAAATGTGTATAATGATGTGCCTTCAACTTTGATAGTTGTATGGTTTGGATAATAATAGTAGTCTACCAATGATTTAAGTTATCTTTTAAATTCTATAGATAACCTACGCATAAGTTATTCATTTTTTTCCTTATAAACCATAGATTAAAATGTGAATATTATTTATTTCATGTAATTTTTGAAATTATGAATGTGATAAAGGTTAAACCTACCATAAATTTTATTTTTTCCACTTGGTTCTTAGGGAGATGTTCCATTAGAGCTTATATGTGCCATATGTGTTATCAGTTGTTTTCCATATAAAATTATGGATAAAAATGAAACATAGAATTAATAGATGTTATATCTTTGTTGACCCTTAAAAAATAGTATATGAATTTTAAATATAGTTAACTAGTGATTAGTTGGAATTATGAATAATCTGGATAGATGGACATATTTAGTCCATTGATTTCATATGTTGTACTTTTTTTATTCTACATCATTTGATTCTGGTACATATATGTGTGTCTAAAAAAAAGGGTTATAATTATTGTCTTTAATTCTATATGTATTATGCATTCATATATATGTTTCTTATTTCAAGTTTGAATGAAGTAATAGACTAACTAAATTTTTCTACTTGAGTTTGATGCAAGATATCTCTCACTCGAACTAAATACCAATGAGGGAAAGCAATATAAGGGTGGAGTCAACAAATAAATCAATTGTAGGAAAAATAATAAATGTCCAAAACATCACACACACAATAGACTTATTTATCTTACATGATTATCTTATTTTGTTTTTGCATTATAATTATTGCAGTAATTCTTGTCATTATATGTATGCTTATATTCATTTTGAGGTCCTTGATGAAGCAATATTGATTGGAAAATAAATTTCCTATTTGCATTAAATGTTGAGTTTAGTATTATTTGGCAATAGATGGTAAAGGCTTATTTATGGCATTTATAAAAATGGTGTGTTGAAATTATTCATGGTTTACTCTACTACACAATTATATATTAATTTCATGATTTCTAACACAATTATTATAACATATTTGATGTAAGGAAAATAATTATCTCAGACTATTCTTTTAACTTGGTAATTAGATAAAGTAATTTATGCTTAGCATGCAAGGGACTTTGTTTAGGGATTTTGTTGTCATTAAACTAGTAGAAGCATATTTTACTTGATAATCATGGTTAATTTTTATGGAAATCACTAGGTTTATGATAGTGCACATTTGATGTGGTGTGAATTATACACAATTAAAAGTT
Source organism: Torreya grandis (assembly GCA_037957365.1). Taxonomy (NCBI): domain Eukaryota; kingdom Viridiplantae; phylum Streptophyta; class Pinopsida; order Cupressales; family Taxaceae; genus Torreya; species Torreya grandis. The sequence goes on along the minus strand of JARHVA010007705.1, from coordinate 312,145 downwards.
TCAATTTTTAAATCATTAATTTAATTATTATGTTTTAAAAATAATTAAAATATTTTATTTATTTTGGTCAAAAGACTTAATTGAGTTCTAAGGTTTGAATTTTTTGTTGGGTTGCCTTTTTTATTTGAGTTGCATGGAGTGGTAGGGACAACTTCATGTTGAAGCTGCATTTTGAGAGTAAATGGTGGCATGATGATTTAGTGAGAAATAATGGAATGATTTTGGTCATGATTAAGGATAATAACTTGAATTTTGATGGATTGAACTTGTTGATGCTTTTTAATGTACCACAAGTGTCCTTAGTGCTTAAAAACACTTCTCATTTTAGAATTTAAAAAATTCATCACATGAGTTGCATGTTTTAACAATCTGGTTATCTATGGTGAAATAGTAGCAGAGCAAGATAATTATTCCACAATATTTGTATAATTTTATGGTTTGGAGCCATCTTGGCCTATCTTCTATGGATTTTTGTTGATACTTGGTGAATTACGCTCCTTCTTTATGCTATATACTAATCTAAATGTATATTTATAATGTGGCTAAAACTAAAGTGATCATGGTGTAAAAAAGAGCAAAGAGAAGGGTACGGTAGAAAATAAATAAGTAATTGCCAATTTTGGTCCAAAATATTATGAAAATGTATTAATGATAACTGAATCCACATTTAACAAATATTTATTGAAACATTGCCTAAACTCTAATCTCATTATATATCAGGCAAACTTTATAGGAAAACCTTTAAGAATCACAAGTAATAACTAGGTATACTTTAGGGATTTACTACCATAATAAAATATCTATTACACATATAAATATAGAGAAAAATGAAATGAATTAAAACCTAAGATCTTTTAGATCGTCTAGCATAAGCACAAATCAAAAGCCCTATGATTAAATAATGCTATTCAGAATTCAAAGATACTATTCAAATTCAATATTTCTACTGATGGTTGAGAGAAAAGCTACATTTATCAATTAACACATCAAAATGAACAATCCTTATAGAATTCCTTGATGGTATTATTTTTTTCAAGTATACAAAGCTGCTTATAAATCTCTCCCTTTTTACAATGGTGATACATGCCTTTATAGGAAGATGAGGCAATATACCAGTCAATTTATACATAAAGGTGTATAAAGAAAAGGATAACCATCCTATAAGACCTATGATACAGGTGTATTTTCTAAATTTATACTGACCTAGAGGCAAGTATGATAAAAAACTAAAATATGCCTTTACAAAAGGAATATTCTACTATAAAATTAAATTTATTTATACTAGAATAGAATATTGTTCTAACTTGTTGGTGGGGCCCTTATTTATTACTGAAGGAGCCTCATGTCCCTCTCATTTTACTCATCAACTAACTCAAGATACATAACAGGCTTCATGATGTACTCTTCCTCCTAGTTTATTACCTCATTAAATTCTTGGTCCTTCCTTGTCAAGGCCTCCTTGATGCTTCAACCATTACTAGGAACACCTATCATTTCAATCTATCTCTTAATCAAGGGGTGGAGCCTAGGCATTATAACCCCTATGATGGCATCAACCAATGCTAGTAAAATTCAATCACTGATTAATTACATGTGATTTTGGAACTTAAAGATGTGTAACTTGGATTAATAGTGTGAGATATTTATCCTACCCTCTGGGGACCAATTCTTAATGCTAAGGAAGGTAGTTTAGGCCAAAAGGGAATCAAGGAGGTATGCCATCATGTATAATTTCATATAAGTCTTTCACTTGATGGATATGAATTTTTTGGCTAGGAAGGTGTTGATCAAATCTCCTGTCAAAGGGGTAAGTTTATCTTCTACCAAGAAGTGTACATAGGAGACCCAAACCTTATTCACATTGGTAGTAAAAGGTGCACCAAAATCTATATTTAACAAGGTCATAATCACCTTAATGCCCTATTTAATTTAAATTATAAGGATTTTTCCATCAAGGGTTCTAAATATGTGAGGCCCTTGATGGAGCTAGGGTCTTAGGATAGAGTCTAGGTCATTGTTATTAGTCCATTCTCTCTTTTTGGGAAGGTTCACATGTGGAAAGGGGATCTTGTAGTAATTTTCAAAAGTAATAGGGGAAACGTATGCCACATATTTTGAGTTCACCTCCCAAATAATCCATTCACCATAAATTTAGTAATTAAAAATAATGGGGGCAAGGAAATCAATGCAGTGTATTACCTCTCATTTTATCATGGCATGGTGGAGGTCAACCATCTAGATTTCAACCATGTCATCGTGTCATATGTTGGTAGTGGAATTTATTTGTTCTTCCCTTGATATGGATGTAATTATTCAATCATGAATAAAATTTAATACAAATTTATGATTCCATGTATATTCAATGCTGTGAGGTCTAATTCTATATCTTTGAACACCTAGCGCTCACTATCAGTTGTCAAATAGAGATCTACTTCCTCTTTCAATTATTTCTTGCTAGCAACCATGAACTTAATTTATTGATAATTATTCACACTAGATAAAAAATGATCTTTATGAAAGCCCCCTTACACTTAAAAACCACAATGGAGTTGTCTTTTGATTTAATTGTAGAAAATTGAGCCTATTGGGTCACTTTATACAAGGTCTAGGGTTTTGGGATTTAATGGCGGAAAATGTCCAAGATTTAGCTTATACATGTTCTAGATTTGATTTGAACCTTTGCCTTTATACCTTTGTGTTTTTGATCCCATGAGATCTTTAGTTTTGTCTTTTTTTACTTGCATGGAACTTATGTGACACTAGCCTAGATCTTTCAAGACATTTTTATAGATATCATTTGAACACTAGTCATTGGTATTTAAAAATACCTCATTTATTTTCACTCCATAGGATGAAAATCCTATCTTATCATGAGTAGTTGATCATGATCTGGGTCCTTATCTTTGATTGGTTTGCTAGTCTTAAGCCTTATGATTGTGACACTTGGCATGTCTACATATCTTCTTCATGCTCTAAATATTTTGGTCAATTGATCATCAAATGGGTATCATCCACATGAAAAGATTATGATATTTTGAAAATTCATCAAGTTATCCTCACATCATTGGATCAGATCTAACGATGAGGCATGAACCATAGGATCTACAAAATGCTTGATCATTAAGTCAACTCATTATTAAAATTAAGGCTTAGTCTTAGGTTCTTTAGGCTAAGGTTTCTTTTACATTTACTAAGTATTGGACAAACCTTAGCCTAAGGACTTAAACTTAAGTGGTGATTAAAAGGGGGTAAGGTATAGACATTCTAGGTTAGGGTTTGCATTGTGTTTAGAAACATCACAAAAATATTAGGCTAAAATATCTGTCACATGCCATGAACCATGCTCAAAGTAAGTTAACCATGAGATGATGATATACAAGTGCTTATAAGGTGAGTTCATGATTTGAGGTTGATTATGAAAAATGTAATGTGAGTCTTAAGGCATAAACTCAGGCTTGGTATATATCATTACTTTTTTAGGTCACATCCTTCCATTACAAACATATTTTGAGTATTTTCCCTAGCTTGTAGGGTTCCAAACTAAAATAGGATTTTGGGATGTCAATTGAACCCTTGAGTAAGATATTTAATTAGTTTAAAATTTATGATATCACAGTCATTGAATACATTCTTTTGAGTGTCTATTGATGATCACATGAATGTCAAGTTTAAACTAGTGAAACTTTCATTTTAATGGTCTTAAATTTGATGATCGTGTAGGCATCAAGTTTTCCTTTTCAAAAATTTAGGTGATGGTCATGTGAATGTAAATTTTAAGTTCATTAAAATATTTATTACCAAATGTGAGGGCACCACTTGGCATTCCCATGGAACTTCCCAGGGTCTTTTTGTTCCTTCACTTTATTGGATCAAGTCCCATGATAAAGTGATAACCATTGATCATGATCTGGGCCCTTGATTTTGATTGGTTTTAGTGTCAAGTGGGTCCCTCTTCCTTTTAATCCTTTCATGTAATGATGTTATATGTCCATATTTTAGGCTTCTTGTGGCCTTTTGACTTTTTAACTATGCTTTATTTGTCTGATCAAATCCTATGATAAAGCAAAAATTATTGGATCACCAAAGATGCATGATATTTAAGTCAATGTTTAGGTCATCCTCATGCCATTGGATCAAATCCAATGATGAAGTGATAGATGTAGGATAGACAAAACATGAGGAAGTTAATGTTAGGACTATGGGAACATAAAAAACCATAGAATTAATATGCTAAGACTAAGGTCTCAATTGTATTAATAAATATGTTGTGGCCTTAGTATTAAAGTTTTAGGCTTAATTGAAAAATTATTAAAATGGACCCTACAGATGAACATTAGTTAGGCTATTAGGAAATTCTTAGGGAGACAAAGAAACCATTAAAGGGATCAAGTTTCTTGGATAAGTTATGTTGAAAAACATGATTTAACCAAGAACATGTGTTTCATACTTAAAGTCCCTAAATTTATTTTTAAAATTATTTCCCACTAATTTGGGTTCTCACCTCTATTCAATATTGAATTAAGGGTTTTCTAGGGTTTTTTAACATATACTCCTTGGGAGAACATGCCATGGAACCTATAGCTAAGAGCCCAATGAACACTATTAGTGCATTTAGTCCATACTAAAATAGAATTAAACCATATAATTTTTACTTAAAAAAATTGGATGACCTTAAAAATTTCACAATAGACTATGAGATTTTAAAATTTCCTTTTTTTATATTCAAGATTTCTCAAGGGTCCCAATTCAATAAAATTTGGGTATGTTGGTCCCACCAAATGGTGACTCATGGGGGAAACATAGAAAAATGTTAGAACCTAGAGAATCTGTCTTAGGCAAATGAGATCAAAACCATGATCTAGACTAGATTATGGTTGAAACAAACCTTGTACTTGTAGACTTAAGGTCAAATATCTAGACATACTCAAACTATGTGTGTGCTTTGATTCTACTTATTGTTTACTATGGGGTTGAAGAAATAACTTCCAATTTATTTAATCACTTACATTGACTTATGGTAAGATAATATGTTCATTAAGAACCATGAATTTAACTTAGGGAAATCTTGGGCATTGCTCTATAGCCATCTAGGTGTTTATAGCCCTGACAAAGATGCCTTTAGCTCCACTCATAGCCTCACTCACTACCATTCAGGTATTCATAAACCTAATGGAGATTACCAAAATCACTTATATCTAAAATCTTTTGATTTGCATTGTATTCTTATTTTTGTGTGTACTTTTTATCTTTATTCTTTTAGCAAGGTTGGGAATCAAGATAGCCAAGTTTTAGGATTTGGACAAGTATTTGATATTTGGAAAATTACCTATGGTTTCAACTCTAATCTTAAGCAAGGATGTTTATTAAGTGATAATGTGGTCATATCATGATAATTTGTACGTTCTTCCTACTGGTACAAGTTTTCTTAAAACCAATTTGATGTTCAGATAATGATTAAGGTCTACTAAAATGATTGACCTTTCCATTGGTCCTTGTCAATTTATTTAAGGTATAACATCATGATTTATATTTCAAATCCATGGTTACTCCATATATGGGATTCATACCTTCATTCCTAAATTAGGGGGTATATTTTAATCAAAATTCATAAATTTTGAGCTTAAGATTGTCCTTAGGGACTTATTGGAATCAAGGAAATAAGCAACACAAAAGAAACACACAACAAAAATCAAAAGGAAGGAAATAAATCTATACATACCTATATAAAAACAAGGGATAAGAATGAAATAACTAAAGGGAAACTAACCAACCTACCAGCATTAATATAATCATCTTACAGAATACTCTATGAATACCTTGGGAGGAGCAATAGAGAAATAGTGCTTGAGATACTACCCATTGGTGGACAGTGTAAACTCTACTCCTTCTAAGTCTTTGAGTTTTAAAGTGTTGTTTACCAATGTTTCTACAATCTGATATGGGCCAATCCATAATGGTGTGAAGTTTCCATGTTTACCCTTAGGCTCAAATGCCTTATCCTAAATAATAACCAACTCTCCTTATATGAACACTTTGATTTTGGATATTTTATCAAACCATCTCTTGATTATGGTTTGATGTCTACTAAATTTATCAAAGGTTCTCTCCCTTGCATCTTCTATCTAAATTATATCCATCAATCTATAATTGGTTAGTTCTTAACTCTCCTCCATGTATTATTTCATAAATCTATATGTGGGAAACTTTAGAGTGATAGGAAAGTTGGGTTCTTGTCCATTTACCAAAATGAATGGTGAGGTTCTTAAGGCTTTCTTGATTCTTATCATATCAACCCAAAGTGAAAATTTAAGGAGCTTATGCCAAGTCTTAGGTTTGTCTTTAACAGACTTCTTGATTACCTCCATCAAGTTCCTATTAGTTGATTTGAATACTCCATCACCTTGGGGATAATTATTGAATGCAAACTTGAGAGTGATGCAATTATCATATGCCCATTTGGTCATCTCTATGGATATGAAGGTAGATCCATTATCACATACTAGAGATACTGGGGTCCCAAACATGGTACATATGTTTTATTCTAAAAATTTAATCACTTCCTCAATTTTTCAATGACTGGTGGTTGTAGATTTAGTCCACCTTGTATATAGTATGTTTTAGTAAGGACATATTTATGACCTTCAAATGAGTTGGGGTTGATTATGCCAATAAAGTCTAACCCCCATTGAGTAAAGGGTTTGTCAATCATGAATGGCTATAGAGGCATTGCTACATTTGGATCCTTGGTGCTAAAAATTTGGCATGAATGACATTCCTTCACATGTTTGTGATCATCCTTAAAAATAGTTGGCCAATAATATCCATCCCTAAGAATTTTGTGGGCTATGGTTTTCTTAAATGGATGTAACTATCTAGTTTCTCATGAAAGGTGCTCATGACTTAGGTGGCTTCTTCTTGTGAGACACATCTAAAATAGATTAATTCAAAGTTCCTTTTATACAAGATTATATTCTTGATCAAGTAATGGACTGCCTTTAGCCTCAAGACTCTCTTTTGCTCCCTAGATAAACATGTAGGGCAAGTACCATTGATTATCAGATATATGATTGGGTCATACCACTCACTAGATTGAAAATTTTATTGATCCACCTACATAATAATTAGTCTAGGGTTAGTATTATCAATCATCTAAATCAAACTATAGCACCGTACCAACTTTGTAGTTTTCATCTCTAGGTCATATTCCTATAATATCGACATCCATTTACCTCCACACTCCCCCAATTCATTCTAACTTAACATAAGTTTGGTGGTAGGGTCTGGTAAGATGGCATGCACCTTATTTATAAGGATGTAATTCTTGAATTTCTTAACTACCTTGACTAATGTATATGATTGTTTATCAATCAATGAATAATTTAACTCGACATTCTTAAAATTGGTATGCATAAAAGAAATTAGGCGGTTTCACCCCTCAATTTTATGAGTTAACACTATAGCCATAGTGTTTTTAGAATGCCAATGAATAGAAGTATAATTCCCTTGAAAAATTAAGATATATAAAGATTGGATCTTGACTGATGGCTTCCTTGATGTCATTGAATGCTTTTCTAGAGACTTCATTCCATGTGACTTTGGCATGCTTCTGCAGCATGTCATTTAGTGGTTTGACTATTTTTGCAAAAATAGAAATGAACTTTCTTAAAAAATTAAACTTAATAAAAAATGACTTTAGCTCCTTTTTACTATTTGGAGGTTCTATTCTAGATATGGCCTCCACTCTTTCAATATCTATAGATATCCCATCCTTAGTTATAACATGACCTAATAATTTCCCTTCAGTCACACAAAAGATACTCTTCTTAGGGTTCAAATAAATGCCATGCCTTCCATATATTTCAAAAACTTATTGTAAATGCATGAAATGATCTTCCCTATTTTTATAAAAAACTATTAGATCATCCATATAAATAATAATGCACTTATCAATCAGGCCTTGGAAGGCATGGTCCATAGCTCTTTAGAAGGTGGCTTCTACATTAATGAGTCCAAAGGGTATTATTTTGTAATTGAAGGTTCCCCATTTTATTACAAAGGTAGTTTTCATCCTATCTTCTGTATCAACTAATACTTGGTTGTAACCTAAAAATCCATCTATAAAGGACATCATAGATGATCTTAAAACAACTTGAATTACTTGGTCTAGGGAAAGAAGGGGTTAGTTTTCATTCTATGATTATTTGATCAAATTTATTGATTTTATACAAAGCCTAATCTCACCATTATTCGTCCTAACTAGCACTAGATTGGCCACCCAGGTAGAGTGTCTGATGGGAAAAACTATCCTAGCATCTAAAAGTATCTTAACCTCTTTAAAGATCATGGGTTCTAGGTTTAGGTTCACAGGATTTTATTTTTATCTAAAGGGTTTAGATCTCTCCTTAATGGGATGGTATGTGTGATGGGCCTTGGATAAAATACTTTTAGGTCATCATAAGACCATGCTATGACATCCTTGTATTGGGCAAGAAGTTCCTTAGCTTTCTTATTTTTAATGTTTGTGTAGGCCTTCCCAACATTTACCAGCTAAGGCTGATCATGAAGGCCTAAATAATTAGTATTATAGTCCTTCCCATTTACCTTAGGATCCTTAGAAGCCTCTTCAACTTTGTCCTTATCAAATAGTATCTCTAAAGCAATCATTCCCTTTGGGATTTTGTTGTCACTTAGCTGAATGACTTTACCATTAAATTTAACTTCCATAGATATACTTCTATCAGCTTCATCAATGATATGAGCATTAAATGGTATAGAATTAGTCATTAAATCCAATATATATTGATCATAATTGAAGACTTGGAAGTGGTTGATATTGTCTGGTATTGAAGGATAAGGGATTGGTTGAATGCTGAAATTAGGGGAATCATGATTAGGCATGAGGTTAGCTGTAGTACATGCCAATTGATCAGCTACTTGATTTTATTATCTTGGGATGGAATTGATGCCAAAGGCATCAAAGGATTCGATTATATCCCAAACTCTAAATTTATACCTTTTTAAATATGAAAGTTTACATTGGTATTTGCTTCTAACCTAGTTAACCACTAGTTCTGAATCCCCATAAACTAATAGTTCCTTGACCTTATTTTTTATAGAAAATTGTAAAAAAAAATAAGGGCCTCATAATTAGTAAGATTTTTATTAAAATGGAGTTGGAGTCTATAATAAGCATGGTACCTTTTGTTTGTGGGTTTAGTCAAAACAATACCAACACTTTATCCATCATTACACCTAACACCATCAAAGTGCAATTTCCATAATCCAAGAATAACATAATCATCCTTGGTATCACATACATTGTTAGCCTCTAGGGTGAATACCCCTAAGTCTAAGTCTATTATGTTGACCCTCTCATTCACAACATTGTATTAAATTATCATATGTTTCATTCTTGGTTCTCTCTAAACTTTGATCTGATTGGGGACACCTTTCCAAAGTAACAATAGATGTGAGCAATCTATAGACATGTAACCATTCAAAGCCTTACTCCATTCCTTACTCAATAAGATTCCATAAACATCAGATATTTCAACCACCTGAATATCAATGAATTGTTTCACCCTAGGTTCAAAAGCTAGTTGCATATGAACATTTAATAATTCTCCTACAACTTTGACCCTAGACTTGTCTAATTTGGTGATAACCATGTCAGACTTTATAGGTGTTAAACCAAGTTTCTTACATATTATTTTAGGAATTATATTAGTCAAAGATCCTAAATCTATTAAATAATTATGAAAGTTATTAACATACATCCTGATAGTGAGCAAGAAAGGAGGAGACTCAACGTTGGTTTTATGGACTATTACATTGGCATGATCAGTCTTGAAGGGATTGTGTTTTCCTAACAAGGATTAAAATAGGACATATATTTTCTCTATAATATATCTAAGTTCATGAAATTTTATATTTTCATTTATCTTCTTCATGTCCCTAACTATGTTATAACTAATTTTTGTAGAACAATTAGGAATATCAACATTGGGTTTAAAAGTACTCCCTTTTGGTGGCTCTAGATTGTTGCTTAAAGAGGTATCGAGAGGAGTTCTAAAGTTATTTGTAGGTGTTAAGGTAGTTAGGGGCTATCTCTTCTCTATATTCCTCAAGGGATAGGTCTTCTTTAGGAACTGTTGAAAGGCTTGGATCTCCTTAGGGACCTCATCAATCTCATTTTCTTCTTGAAAGGGGAAATCAAAGGTGTCCACCATGAAAGCCTGATTAGATGGTTTAGATATAGAGGTAATTTCACCACTTTGTTTGTTAGGGACCAATTAAAATGTGTCTATTTATTCTTAAAAGTCCTCAAAGGCTTTGAAAAATTCTATACAGTCAATTTCCCCAAGCTTGGTTGTAAAATTTACCCTATAATAGTTAGGCAATGCAATATCAGTAAGATTAATGTCCATATTCTTGTTACTAGAAGATGGTTCATTATCCTTATTATTATGAAAAATATTATTCTAAAATTTGTTATTTGTCCTATTAAACCTTTGAAATGAGAAATTCCTACCATATTGATCTCTAGTATTGACCACTTGTTTCTCCAATTGGAGGAAATTAATGCTTATTTTTTGAACCATTTTCAAGATGGACTAATTCTCATTTTTGGGAGTTTTAGAACTATGTACTTGGTTATTATTAATAGATGGTACCAAAGCCCTTTGATCACTTTGTCTATAGACATTAGTGGGATGAGGCAAGAATCCTAGACTTTGATTTGGAGTTGCATGACTTGATGACAACTAGGTTAGATTTGGAAGTTGATTTAAGGCTGGGAGATTTTGGTTATTTTTGGGGAGCAAATTCATCATAGGAAAGTGTGGGTTCACATTTGGGACTGAATAATCCATTTTCCCCTAGGGATGTATTTGATCATTAATGATCACTAATTCAAAATAGGTTTGGGCTAATGAAGCTATAACTAGGATAAACCTTTTTAATAACACATAGGTCATAATATCTACTACATCTTTGTATATCTCAAGGTCTAGGACATCATTAGGTTTATAGGGTTCCATGGTCCTACTATATATACATTTTTAAATCTAGCATTAAAGGACTTGATGGGAGAACTATCATCCCTTCTAATAATAGTGAACTAATGGTAAATAATAAAAGGACTAATAATTTTACCAAATTGATAAATAAAGACATTGCTAAAATCATTCCAAATTGTGATATAGTTATCAAGAAAATTTAAGAGCCATTCATAAGCACCATCCTTAAAATTAAATGGGAACAACCTACATGCCACATCATCATGCACAACATTAAGCAATCTTAAATCATCCTTAAAGTATTTTATATGTTCCTCAACAGTCACTACACCTATTGGACTATATGTAGGTAGATATTTATCAAGGTTTCTTGGAAGATCATGAACCACCCCTATCACATTAATTGAGGAATCCCCTAAACATGCCATATCTAGGTGATGATTAAAGGCATAGGTACCCTACATTTGTGAATTTGGAAGAGATTTAGATCCCCTATGCATAACTTTATCATGTCTAGCCTTATTATGAACCTCAAGTTCAAGTAGAGGTTATATGGCTTCCAAGTGTGATCTTGTTCTAGCCTTAGGCAATTCTAGCTTGAAATTCAAATATCCTTCCTTAAATATGATGTGTCAAGTTAACTTGAACAAGAGTTAGACCTCCACATTGAACTTATTTTATAAAGTTGGTATGAATAATTTCAAAGGATGTTGATTGTTTACTGAATTTGCCCAAAAATGCATTCAACTATATGAATATGTTTTATCTTTATAATTCTAAGACTAAAGGATCTCAGATCTATGAAAGATATGTCCACCTCTGATGAAAACAAACTGTTCTAACCTCAAATACTATAGATTTTCAATATTTAAAGCCAAATTTACTAGAAAGAAATACCAATTAATAAATAATGATAAAGGAAGCACAAATATGTTTTCCAAACAAAAAATATCAATGATCTTTATATATTCTAATCAAAGGATTTACTTAAAACACAAAGATAGAGTGATCTCTAGGTAAAATAAACTAATACCATCAAAGGTTTGAAAAATTCACTCTCCTTCTAGCTCCAACAAGAGCTATCTTATTGATTCTTATGAATGCACCATATGTGTCCTTATTGCTTAAAGAACACTTCTCATTTCAGAATTTAGAAAATGTAGTGCATGAGTTGCATGTTTTGACAATCTAGTTATCTATGGTGAAATAGCAGTAGAGAAAGATAACTATTCCAAAATATTTGTATAATTTAGTGTTTGGGAACCACCTTGGCCTATCTTCTATGAATATTTTTTGATAATTAGTGAATTATGTTCCTTCCTTATGATACAGACTAATCTCAATGGATATTTATAATGTGTATAAAACTAAAGTTATCATGGTGTAAAAAAAGAGCAAAGAGAAGGGTAGGGCAGAAAAGAAATAAGTGATTGCCAATTTTGGTCCTAAACATTATGACAAGGTATTAATGATAATTGAGTGCACATTTAAAAAATATGTAATTCAACATAGCCTAAAATAAAATATCACTATATATCAAGAAAACTTTAGAGGAAAACCTTTAAGAATCATAAGTAAGAACTAGATCTACTTTAGGGATTTACTACCATAATCAAATAACTATTACACATCTAAATACAGAGCAAAATGAAATGAAGTCAAACCTAAGATATTTTAGTTAATATAACATAAGCACAAATTATAAACCCTATGATTAAATAATGTTATTTAAAATTCAAAGATACTATTCAAATTCAAGACTTCTTTTGATAATTGAGAGAAAAGTTATGTTTAGCAATTAACACATCAAAATGGGCAATACTTACAAAATTCCCTAATTTTATTAATTATTTTTAGTATACAAAGTTGCTTAGAAATATCTTCCTTTTAAAATGGTGATACATGCCTTTATAGGAAGATTAGGTACTATACCAGTCAGTTTATACATATAGGCGTACAAAGACAAGGACAACCATACTTATAGGCCCTATGATACATATGTATTTTCTAAATTTATACTGACCTAGAGGAAAGTATGTTGAAAAATAACATATGCCTTTATAGATGGAATATTTTACTATAAAATGCCACCTCTTTCTACTAGAATCGAATATTATTCTAACTTGTTAGTAGGGCCCCTAGTTTTTGTTGGAGGAGGCTCATGACCCTCTCATATTGCTCATCAACTAGATCAAGATCCATAATAGGCATCATTATGTACTCTTCCTCTTAGTCTGATAGCTCATAAAATTCTTGGTCATTCCTTACCAAGGCCTCCTTGATGCTTCTAGCTTCATTGATCTTCCCTCCTGCATAATACTACATATCCAAAATCTTGTTGTTATCCTACCTAACTAGCATTTTCTTTTTTCCTAGACTTAATGAGTGACCAAAGTGGCTCTATGTTTGAACTCTTCATCATCGATGAGGCCAAGGGAAATAGGTTGTGTAGGATTGATGAGCATTGTCCTAAGAAGTTGCTCAATTTTGTTAATGAGTCCATTATCATCTTTTAGAAGACTCATCACTTTGGTATGATAGGTACTCAAACTTTGAAATTTATCAATAACAATCCATAAGATTATGCCTAAGTGTCCCATAATTATGGTTCTAAAGTTTGGTACATGCCTCTTTACTTGAATGTTGAGGAGCTAAGAAATCTCATCCTTTGAAGCTTGCCATTGGGTAACCCAATCCTTGGCCAATGTATCTTAGTCTTCTAGTACACTCTGCCTCGTCTTCATTGACTTTAATGCCTCAAACAAGTCATAGAATGACTCATCAAGCATCTTAATCATGACATCTAGTAATGACAGGATTGTCTAGGTTTGAAAGTTCTCCTTATCCCTTTCAAAAGTTTGGATCCTTTATTTTAAACCCTAGACTCCAGTCTTGGCTTATTGTGAATGTGCTTCCATAAATCTTTCCACATCTTCTTCATGTATTGTAGCTTCACCAAGCTATTTTCCTACAACAAGGGTGAAACTTATAAAATGTTCCACCTTCTAAAAGGTTAATTCTTCTATCCCTACCATAGTTTTCATAGTAGTAATCCTCTCTAATCTTATTGTTTCAATATTGAAGTGAACTATGGTAACTGGTTCGTTGAACTTGGAAGGATCTAGGACCTCCATGCCTAAACTACTGGATGCTCCTAGAGCATCCATATTCATATCTCTTGAGCCTTAAGTGACCATAATTATCCTCTCTTCTTGGTCCTTCATTATAGCTTTTATCCAAGGCTTTAATTCATCATGTACATCTACCCCGACCCTTATCATGGCCCATGAGTGGGAGAGACAATGAATATTATGCAACTTACCATAAATTAATTAGTCAATAATGATTGTTCCATGGATTGGAAATTCATCACTAAATATATTGACTTCACTAGTGGGATGAGTGAAGGTCAATCTAGGCTTCTTTCTTGGTCTCACAGGGACCAATGCTAATTATGTCTACCTCTTCTCTTGAGAGTCTACTGGGACTAGTTCCTTCCCTGTTGCCTCCTTTGAAGGGCCCTCTTCTCCACCTAATCCATAAGATTCTATAAGATCCTTAAGGGCACCCTTACGTGTATCTTCTATCTCTAAGGCAATCATGTAAATTAACTAGATTGCAAGTGGTTTTTATTGCATGGTTGAAGGTAAGGGTCCTTCCCTAGGTCTTTCTTCTAATCTAACCTCTCCAACTTTATCTTTTCCCTTGGATTAATCATCTTGAATTAGATCAACCTACTATTTGGAATGTTATCATTACCCTATTTGAGGTTTATCATGAGCTATCATAGATGGCCTATGTAGCAAATGATACTTTAAGGGGTGTATTTTTGATGTTTCCCTAGATGGCTTGTTCTCTCTAACCAATCTTTGCTCTAGCTTGATGTTATTACTATGGACTCTATCCAATACTTCCCCATAATTATTGGCTCTAATGTATATGGTGTTGTGGACACGTAGTTGGTGTACATACTCAAGCTTTAGCTTCTTATCCTTTAGATGATCTCCCACCTTGTTCTTTTGATCACACATTTTTAGTTCATCTAGATGAAAGTTAAATAAATTCCTATGTGTGACCATAACTTTCACTTGCTTACAATCTCTAATTAGGATTTTCCTAATGTCTAAGGGGAAGGGTTGAAGTAGACCTTTCCTTTTCTATATGTAAGCCTTGTCAATTCTAAGGATGAGTTGGGAGGAAATCTCCTACTCAAAAAGATTATTTGGGACATACACTGGTAGTCTATAGGATTGTGACATGATTTCTTCTATGATGATGACCATTCAACCATGATATTACCATACATCCCCTATCATTTCAATTTTTCTCTTAATAATGGGGTGGAGCCTAGGCATTGAAACACTTATGATGGATTCAATTATTATTATTAAAATATAATCATAGATAAATTGCATGTGATTTTGATACTTGAAGGTGTGCAGCTTGGAGTGGTAGTGTGAGATAGTTATCCTACCTTCTAGGGACTAATTCTTAATGTGAGGGAAGGTAGTTGAGGGTAGAAGGTAGTCTAGGAGGTATGACATCATGTGGAATTTCTTGGAAGTCTTTCTCTTGATGGCTATGAATTATTTATCCAAGAAGGTGCTAATCAAATCTCCTATCAGAGGGATAAGTTTATCTTCTACTAGGAAGTATACATATGAGACCCAAAACTTATTAATTTGTGTGGTTAAAGGAGAACAAAAATATCTATTCAAAAAGGTCATAATCATCCTAATGCCCTCTCTAAATTAAACAATATGGATTTTTACATCAAGGGTTCTAAATATGTGAGGCCCTTTGATGGATCTAGGGTCTTAAGATGGAGTCTAGGTCATTGTTATTGGTCCATTATCTCATTTTGGGAAGGTCTACATGGGGAAGGGGGAGCCTGTAGTACTTTTAAAAAGAAACAAGGGAAATGTATTCCACCTCTTTTGAGTTCCCCTCCCTAATAATCCATTCACCATCAATTATGAAATCAATAAAAATGGGTGAAAGGACATCAATGTAGTGTATTACCTCTAGTTTTGCCATGGCATGGTGGAGGATGGCCATCTAGATTGCAACCAAGTCAATGTATCATTTATCAAAAGTGGAATTTATTTATTATTCTTTTGAGATGGGATATAATTCTTGAATCATGAAGAAAAGTTTAGACTAATTTCTTATGCCATGGATGTTCAACACTGTGAGGTCCTATTATGTATCTTTGAACACCTGGCCCTCACTATCAATTATCAAATAGAGCTCTACTTCCTCCATCAATTATTGCTTGATATCAACCATGCACTCAATTTCTCACTAATTATTCACACCAGATCACAAATGATCTTTATAAAATCCCCCTCATTCTTAGAAAACATAATAGAGTTATCCTTTGATTTAATTATAGCAAATTAAGCTTGCTAGGTCACTTTATATAGGGTATAGGGTTTATAGCTTTAATGGTGGAAGATATACAAGATTTAGATTATAAATGTTCTAGATTTGATTTGGACCTTTACCTTTATACCTTTGTGGTTTTGATCCCATGAGATCTTTAGTTTTGTCATTTTTTACTTGCATGGAGCTTATGTGGCACTAGTCTGGATCTTTCATGGAATTTTTCATAAATGCCATTTGAACACTAAATATTGGTATTTAAAAATACCTCCTTTATTTTCATTTTTGAGGATGAAAATATTGGCTTAATGTGAGTCATTGATCATGATCTAAGTCCTTGTCTTTGATTGGTTTATTAGTCTTAAGCCCTATGGTTGTGAAACTTGGCATGTCTACATATCTTCCTCATGCTCTAAATATTTTGGTTAGTTAATCATCAAATAGGTATCAACCACATGGAAAGCTTATAGGATTTTGAGAAGTCATCAGGTTAATTTTGCACTATTGGATCAGATCCAATAATGAGGCACAAATAATAGGATATACAAAATGCCCAATTATTAAGTCAAATCATTATTAAACATAAGGCTTTTGTTCCTGAGGCTAAGGTTTGTTTTTCATTTACTAAGTACTAGAAAAACCTTAGCCTAAGGACTTAAACTTAAGTGGTGATTAAAAGGGGTCAAGGTATAGACATTTTAGGTTAAGGTTTGGATTGTGTTTAACAACACCACAAAAGTATTAGGCTAAAATATCTATGTCTTGTGCCATGAACCATGCTCAAAGTAGGTTCATGATGGGATGATGATCTACAAGTGTTTATAAGGTGAGTTCATTATTTGAGGTTGATTATGAAAAATGTAATTGGAGTCTTAAGGCATAGACTCAGGCTTGGTATATATCATTACCTTTTTAGGTCAAAGCCTTCCATTATGAACATATTTTGAGTATTTTCCCTAGATTGTAGGATTTTAAATTAAAATAAGATTTTAGGATGTCATTTGAACCCTTAATTAAGATATTTCATTAGATTAAAATTGATGACCTCATGACCATCGAATACACTCTTGCAAGTGTCTATTGATGGTCACATGAATATCAAGTTTAAACTAGTGAAAGTTTCATTTTAATGGTCTTAAAGTTGATGGTTGTGTGGACATCAAGTTTTCCTTTTCCAAAATTTGGGTGATGGTCATGTGAACATCAATTTTAAGTTTTTTAAAACCTTTAGTGCTGAAAGTGAGGGTTCCACTTGGCATTCCCATGAAGCTTCCTAGGGTCTTGGTGTTACTTTGCTCTATTAGATTATGTCTCATGATAAATTAACAACCATTGATCATGATCTGAGCCCTTACTTTTGATTGGATGTACTATTAAGTGGGTCCCTCTTCCTTTCAATCCTCAAATTTAATAGTATCATGTGTCCATCTTTTGGGCTCCTTATGGCCTTTCAACTTTTCCACTTTGCTTTGCTTTGTCTAATCAAGTCCCTCAATAAAGTGACAACCATTGGGTCACCAAATATGCATGATATTTAAGACAAAGTTTAGGTCACCCTCTCACCATTGGATTGAATCCACCCATGAAGTGATAGTTATATGATCTATAAAAAATGAGGAAGTTAATGTTAGGACTGTGGGAACAAAAAAAAAACTTAGACTTAAGATGCTAAGACTAAGGTTGCGATTGTATTAATAAATATGTTGTGGCCTTAGTATTAAATTATTAGGCTTAAGTTGATAATTATTAAAAGTGACCTTGTACATTATCATTATTTAGGCCATTAGGAAATTTTTATAGAGACATAAATTACTGAAGGGATCAAGTTTCTTGGTCGAGTTGTGTTGAAAAACATGACTTAACCAAGAACATGAGTTTCATACTTAAAGTCCTTAAGTTGATATTTAAAATTATTTCCCACCAATTTGGGTTCCCACCTATATTCAAATTTAAATTAGGGTTTTTTTGGGGTTTTTTAACATAGACTCCTTGGGATAACATGCCATGTAACATACAACTAAGATCTCAGTGAACACTATTAGCACAGTTAGTCCATATTGAAAAAAAATTAAACCATATAAATTATTCTTAAACAAAGTGGATGACCTTAAAAATTCAATAATATACTTTGTCATGATGAAAATTCCATGTTTTATATTCAATATTTCTTGAGGTTCCCAATTCAAGCAAATGGGGGTATGTTGGTCCCAATAGAACTTTAACAAGAGTAAGAAAAATGGCCTAGGTTTTGTAATGGATAGTTATGGGTGGATAAGAAGAGGAAAAGAGAGGCAAGAGGGATATGACTAGAGGAAAGATCTAAGGAAAAAAGTGACATTGAAATAAGAAAGGGAATTTCTATTATTTTTCTTACAATTACCAAGTAAGTAATGTTCTTTTGTCATTTGTTAATGAAATAGAGATTTATCTAGATTTTAGTTATATTTTATTACTATTAAATTAATTAGATAAACTCTATCTAAATTGGAAAAAAATGAAAATATTTATGATTCAAATTTAGTATCAATATTTGTGGGCTTCATTTTTCAAGAAACATAGTACACATAGCTTTGTTATTTTACTGTGAGAGGGTGTGGAATGGAAATAAACTTTGTGGGCCTTTATGATTCATATTTTTATTAAATTAAACAATTAAATCAGGGTTTTATTAAGATGTAATGGAATTTTAGGATGAATGGAGTCATGGAAAATATTTTATGGCATTATTAAGAAACATAGTAGGCATTCCTTTGTTATTTGACTATGAGAGGGTTTGAAATGGAAATGATCTTTGTGGGCCTTTATGATTCATATTTTTATTCAATTAAACAACTAAATCAAGGTTTTATTAAGATGTAATGGAATTTTAGGATGAATAGAGTCCTAGAAAAGAGTTTATGGTATTGTTAAGATGTATGCAAAATTATATAAGCTTACTTGAAGTTATTTTTCAAAAAAAAAAGGTCTAGGAAGACATATAGGTGGTCAAACAACCACCTACATGCCCACATTTGGCCATTCAAGCTATTAATATGAAACTATAAGACTATTATATTTTTATAAAGGAAAAAAATCATTATTCATACATGAAGGTGGATAAAATACCACCTAAAAGCATGCATAATGGATTTCTAAATCGATATAGCATTTATAATTGCATATTATTGACAATATTCTATTTGTTATAGTCATGTTTTAAGCCTACATATTGATTTGTATAAACCATAATGTATGGTGATAGTTATAGATTGCATATTAAGTTATCAAACCCCATTGTAAATTGGTAGTAATAAGTTTTATATTGTTTTTTATAAACACATTAAAATCATATTTATAGATTAATTGTGATAATATACAAACATCTACATTGGCTATAATATAACAAACTTCACCATTATTAATAATTTTTTATTTTTGCATACACACAAGTGGATATAATACCATATATAGTCATGCAAAATGTTTTATTGGATTGGAGAGGAGTGGTGGTATTTTAGTCTTAGTGTATTGGTTGTTGCAATTACAAATTGACATGGTATTTAAACCTTACACATTTATTTATAGCATGTTATAGTATCCATATCTATGCTAATTATTTATAAAATAGTCTTCTTTGTAGACTTATAAGTGGATAAACATCCTTATATAGGAATGCATATAGTCTTAAAATCCTCTTATTGCATAATAGTTTGATAGTTTATATGTTAAATAACAAAATAAGTTTTTAGTATATACATGTAACATTCATGTTGATTGGTTAAAACCTTTAGATTGAATGTGTTAATAGTCATTAAGAATACATTGGAAATAATAGGTTTGTTTAATTTTCAATTTTATTTAGTAAATAAGCAAAATTTATAGGGCTCCTGTAACCATAGAGTTTAACAAAAAATAATAGCATCTAAACAATTAAATAAAAAATTCAATCAAGATAACTAATAAAAAGGGACAACAAATAAACTTCCACTAACCTTATACAAAAAAAATCATCAAGAAGAAGACAAAAAATAAAAAATCATGAATAGTAGTAAAATCTTAATTATAAGACTCCTTATATTCAACATGTTTTAAGGGTATATCTCATCATAACTTGCCTTTGTTATCCTTCAACACGTCCTTTATTATTCTTCCCCTAGTGAAATTTCTCAGGTTTTTAGTTGAATCCTTTTGACCTTTATTTTTCATGGTCATGTCATCCTTCTTATCTTTTTAGGTATTCTCATCAACTTTGGTCCTCATAGAATTAATATTGTTCATAGGTGGGGATTTGATGAAATTGTCTCTTACTTCCTTTTACATCAAGGGGGTATTTTATTATACTTATTAAACCAATTTTCCCCTTTCATATTTCTAAGATTATCTAATTCCATTATGATCTTATCAATCTCATATTTCATTGTGTTCTATTCTTCCATCACCTTAGCCATATAATGACTCATTTCTTGTAATATATCATTAATTTATTTCGATTTCCTCCTATAGGGGTCCCATAAGTCACATTTTTTCTCCTTAATTAAATAGTTATTAGACTAATTTATAATGAAGGATTTGGGTATCTTCCCCTAGTGTTAAATGTTGGTGTTCCTAGGTTGTACCCTAGCTAAGAAGGGGATTGTTCAGGTCCTCTTGCTCAAACCTAGTACAACATAGGACTCACTCTACCCTATGGGTCACCTAAAATTGGGTCAAACCTCTGGAGAAGGTTGGATTCATTTTGGATGTATCACCTAAACTATACCTAATACTAACTCTTTCTTGGAAAAGGGAGAGAGATTGACAATAATTTATAAAAACATGTAAAAATGAGGTGATGTACTAAATATTTTGATCCTTCTAATTACACTAGTAACATTATATTACATGTTTAAGACTACTTAAAATCACCTCATTCACTCTTTGATTAGTTTCACATAAGTATTTCACACAAATTCATGGATTAGCTATCAATCTAGCATGGGAGGGAAATTGTCCACTTCAACACTAACCAACAGACTATGTATGCACTTAGAATGACCTATGATAACTACCAAAATAATATATAAAGATGAGAAAACTTATAATAAGGCAAGGAAATTAGATATTCACTTGACCACATCAATGAATTCGTGAGACGTATTTCAATTTAGCTCACAAATGGAGGAATCTAGTCTTTATTGCATCAAATAGGTGTTACAGTATAAATCTTGGTAGAGACTAGTCATCCCAAAGAGACGGATCATCTTCAAGGATTATATGCCTCTATATATAGTAGAATGGAATGAGATGTATGGGGAAGGGTGATAGATATAATGGATAAGGGGTCATTATGATCAAGATTTCCAATCCTCCAACTCTAATTTAGTTAGCAAGGATCATCATTCTAAGACTCCTTCTAGAAAATGGAAATAATAATTGTATCAATCCCTTTCAATATATTTTTTGTATCCACTGATGCTCCTTATAGTTAAAATGGTGGCATAAAATCATTATCAATCTTCTTCCAACATTGATGTAGTTACAAAATATTAATCAATCTATTTTGATCTTAGTGATGTTGATTGCTCCCTATTGGCTTCTTATTGGTTCATATTCACAATCATTCTAATACATTTGGTGATAAACATTTGAAAACCAAAATGTCTACCTTCATGTCATCCCTTTCTAATATTGGTTCTAGTTTGACCTTGACTGAATTGGCTTCAACTTTTAATTTTGACTATCGATCTTGATCTGAGATTCTAAAATTATGTCATTTGTTAGCTACACATTCATTCTCAAGATCCTGCTATCAGTCTATCTAATTCACATGTTTACACCATATGGTTTCCTCAAATTTGATCTAATATACTTACCTTTCACACCATTGATCTTCCTTTACATGGATTAAACATGTACCATTTATGTTTTTGATAGTTGTTATGGTTGTGACACTTGGTAGGAGCTCATTTATCCTTAGGATCTTTTGACTCTTTGACCTTTGCTTACTATTGATCTATTTAGTATGATTAAATGTGATCCATTTATATTTATGGGACCACTAGCCTTATCAATCGATGTGTCTATTGATTTATCTGATAGGTACCTATGATCTTGATACTTGTCATTGACATGTTAATACTAACTTTTTGACTTGATTCTCACTATTGATCTATTTTGTATGATCAAATGCTTGCTATTAGGTCTTTGGGACCCACTAACCTCATAGATTTCATACTCATTATTGGATTTAATCTTATCTACCAATATTTTGAAACTTTTTAGCTTTGAATTTAATCTTGGGACATTTTTAATTTAAATGAATGTTTACCATAGCTTTAGCTTGATGTCCCTATGAACGTCTCACTCTACAAGTCTAACTTTGAGGGTTCATATCTTGAGATAGAAAGCTCATCAAGACATGAAATTTTTAGAGAATGATCTTGGCATGAATAAATTCATGTACATGCAAACTTTTGGCCCTAAGAGTCTTTTTAAGCATACTTATTAAATTCATAATCAAGTTGCCTAGTCCATTTTTGCATGATGTTCTTGTGATAGTTTGGTTCTTTCAGACTTGTGTAATAACTTTAAATGCCCAAAATGATTTTATGATACTTATGAAACCTGATTTATGTCTATTAATTATTGAAACACATGAGAACCTATTGGATCTTCTTCCCTTACAACTCTAGACCTGTCTCAAGACTTGTTTCTCAAAGATCAACAAATTAGACTTTAATCTTACTTAAACTATTTCAAAAGCTTTACAATCAATATGAGATCCGGTGACCACTCATTCTATCTATAACTCTTGCTCAAAATATAAATCTAGGATTAATCCTTTTATGTAGGCAAAATTTGGCCAACATCTTTGGTGACTCATATGGAAGCATGCCTACTATGCTTGAGAACCCAAACTAGTTGTCTTGTTTGATCCATTGGGCATGGAGTCTCCTCTCTAGTTCAACAATTTGATCTGAATATAAAACTGATTTCCCCTCTAGATAACTCCTCTTGAAACAAATAAGGACCAAAAGGAACACAATGAAATAATTTGCCTAATGCACTTATTAAAGGGAAACATAAAATAGTAGGGAAACTAACCTAAACAAATTAAGGATCACTAACCTACAAAAATAATGAAAATAAGACAAAAGGGAAATAATATATTGCTTTTTCTAATCACTTATTGAAATAAAATAAATATTGAAAAACTAATCTAAAAAAAGATGTTTCCCTCTAAGATAAAATAAAAAGCTATTTTATGCACCTTAGAGCTTTGACACATGCTTGGTTTCTCTTGATATATCTCTTCTATAGCTAAGAACATTTTCATGTTCATATCTTCTTGGGGAAGCAACCGGATCCTCTAATACCAATTTTAGGTGCATGAATTATAGACAAGATTCCATGACCCAGTCATACTCCTAAATTCATGTACTTTATAGGAACAACTTAAATTATTCTTTATTCATGAACTGCTTACCATGAACATATAGACCAGCTTGATCTATCTCTTTTGACATATCTACAAGGCTGACCTCTAAGGGAGGTGGATCTGATATTGTGACTTCTTAAGGCCATTTGAGCTTATTCTCAGTTTCTAAGAGTAGAGATATGTCTAAAGTTGAAGAAAAAATTTTATAACCATGTTTAAAAAGTTCAAACATGTCATCTCCTGAGAGAAAAATGACCCCTTTCTTGATATCACTACTCTTATCATGAAATGGACCACATTCAAGTAAATAATAACTTGAATGAAAGATATCAAATAAATCTAAAGATTTGTTCTCATAAAGCTACAGCTAAATTAGAGCCTTCTCAAATTGAATTTTAGAAGCAAGCATATCAATTCCTTGACCAAAATCATGAGGTTGTAAGTCTTCCTTTGATATCTTAAATTGGTCAATCAAAATTGCTTCATCTTCAACATCAATATGATGGCTGAACATGATCTCAATTTCAACTTGTTTTTCATCTTCATCAGTTGATTGGTAATTATGTTATACTACTTTTGTGAGCCTTTATCCTTCATGATGAGTGGTAGCTATTGAATCATCAAATAATTCATGGGAAACACATTCAACTTGTATAATTGGAGTGTATTCCTATTAAACATTAGCAACCTCCTTTTTATGTGCTTGTTCTTGCACTTGTATCTCAATCTTTACCTCATCTTTCTCTTGAACTTGTTTCATCTTTACATCATTATGGAAGATTGAAACATTTTTTTCTTAGCAAGAGGTGTCCCAATAATGATTTCTTCTTCCTGGTCACTCAAGTCATTTTCACTTTTTGTTTCCTTAGTTGCATGTTCTGGATTTGCCTCATAAAAGATAGGCTATTTCTCAAAGAGTGGCATAGTAGACCCTTGAAAATATTTAGTAAGATGAGAAATGTCCAAAGAAGCTACCATAGATACTTGATTTTTCTCATGGAGCTAATATTCTTGGATGACCTTCACTTTTTTTCTATTTATTTTCTTCTTGAATATCTCTCCATGAAGGAAAGGCTCTAGGATTTTAAGGGGAAAGGAGTGGAGGCTAAATGATCTTCTACTTGATCTTGACTTCAACATTTTGTAATGATTGTTCTTCCTTATTTCTTGATTTTTGGATCTAATTACAAGTCATATCCTTAGGTTTACAAACCTCTACTTTTGTACTTGTTCTTATTATGGGTGGGAAAGAATAAACTTGTTGTTGAGTTTCCTTTGTAGCTTCTATTGAATTCTAGATATGTTGATTCACAAACTCAATTTTCTTGGCCAAATTAGCCTCAAAATAATGGATTAATTGGTTAGGTGTATCTCCCTATAAAATTAAATATGAAATCTTCTGTATGATCTGTTGAGAATTATGGAGATTAGTCTCCTCAACACATACTTATTCATCCTTCTAAAGCTTCTCTTGGATAAGCATCCAGGTAGGAAAGTTAGGAAAAGTCTGAATAGACTCTTGAGGGTTATGGTAAACATTGGTTTGGCATTCATGAAAAGAAAAGGTCATATCTATGGGTACATGATGATGATTATGATGATCTTGAGGTTCCTCATAAATTAATATTCTTTATTCAATGTTTAATATTAGACCACTAATGACTACAATATTAGAATTAAACTTTTAGTGACCTTGCCTTATGAAAAATGAACTTACCTCTTTAGCTTACTAAAAATTAGCCCTCATGATTTGAATTTCAATCTTGTAAATATCCTCTCTATAGCTATTCCTAGTGTTTATAACTATCATCTCTTTTTCATAGCCAAACAAAGTTTCATTGAAGCTTGAAATAGATTGATTTGGGGCTTGATAGGTGTGATTAGGAAGACAAAAATATTTATGAGGGTTTTTATAATATTGGTAAGTGTTACCATACTATTGGTAAGGCTCTATACATGGTTGGTGATGCTCATCATAAGGCTGATAGAGATCATGATAGGGCTGATATGGGTCATGAGGATCATATTAGAACTATTGATAAGGAGGTGAATCGTAGGTTATCCACAATATTAGTTATTATAAACCTCATATTTCAAAGGAGATGCAAAAATTGATTAAAATCTTCAATGAGACATACCTGAGATGCTTACAACTAGAAGCTTTGATTTAGAGTTGCCATTAGTGTTAAAATATTACTTCCAAAAGTTGATTATAGGAAAGACTGACCAACAATATTTCCACTCTTTTTCATCTTTGTCCTACTGGGCATGCTAAAAATGTTGTAGACCTAGATTTCACCCTAGATAATAAGGGGATTATTTAGGTCCTCTTTCTCAAACCTAGTCCAACATGGGACCGACCCTAGGTTGTGGATCACCAAAACCTAGGTCAGACCTTTGGAAAAGGTTGGATTAATTTTAGATTTATCACCTAAACTAGACCTAATACTAACTCTTTCTTAGAAAAGGGAGAGAGATTGACAATAATTCATAAAAGCATGTAAAAATAAGGTGATGAACTAAATATTTTAATCATTCTAATTGTACTAGACACACTAAAAAACACATTCAAGACTATATAAGATCACTTCATTCACTCTCTAATCAGTTTCACATAAGTATTCACACAAATCCATGGATTATCTATCAATATAGTATGGGAAGGTAATTTTCCACTTCCACACTGGCCAATAGACTAAGTATGCACTTATAATAACCTAAGAGAACTACCAAAACATTGTATAAAGGTGACAAAACTTAGAAAGAGGTAAGGAAAGAAGATATTAAATTGACCACATCAATTAATTCATGAGATAAACTTCAATTTTTCTTAAAAATAGAGGAATTTAGTCTTTATTGCATCAAATAGGTGTTACAATATAAATCTTGGTAGAGTCTAGTCATGCCAAAGAAAGGGATCATCTTTAAGTCTTAAAACCCTATATATATAGAAAAAAGGAATGAGAGAGATGTGGAAGGGTATAAAAAAAATGATAATGGGTCATTATAATCAATATTTCCAATCCTTTTGTATTAATTCAATTAGCAAGGATCATCATGCTAAGACTACTTCTAGAAAATGTTCATAACAACCATATCAATCCCTTTCAATCTATTTTTGGTCTGCATTAATGTTCCTTATAGTTAAAAATGGTGGGATCAAATTTTTAGCAATCATATTTTTGTGTTAATGTAGTTACAATGTCTTAATCAATTTATTTTCATCTTGGTGATGTTGATTACTCCTTACTGGTTCGTCTATGGTGTGCAAAAATGGAAAAAGGGGTCACAATCATAATACTAACTTTGGCAATGAACGTATCACAACTGCTATGTCTACCTTCATGGAATAAATTTTAAATATTGGCTCTAGTTTGACCTTGAAATAATTATCTTTGAATTTTAATTTTGATCATCTATCTTGATCTAAGATTCTAAAATTGTGCCATTTATGAGCTATGCATTCATTCTCAGGATCTTACTATCAGTTTATCTGCTTCATGCAATTATGCCATGTGGTGGAATCACATTAAATCTAAAATATTTACCTTATACACCATTAATATTACTTTTCATTACTTAAATGTGTACCATTTTATTTTTAATAGTTGACATGGTTGTGACACTTGGAAAGAGCTCATTCATCTTTAGGATCCTTTGACTCTTTGACCTTTGTTCATCATTGATCAACTCAATATGATTAAACATGATTTATTGATATTTTTGGGCCCATTGTCCTTATCATTCAATGTGTACCATTAATTTATCTAATAGGTACCCAAGATCTTGACAATTATTATTGATGTGTTAACATTGACCTTTTGACTTGATGTTCACCATTGATCTATTTTGCATGATCAACCACTCACCACTAGATATTTAGGACCCATTAACATTGTAGATTGTCCAATCACCATTGGATTTGATCTTAGATAAAATTATTTAGACACTTTCATGATTTGCATTTAATCTAGGAACATTTGAATTTAATGGCTATTTATCATATATTTAGCTTGACATCCCTGTGAATGTCTCACTCTGCAAGTCTAACTTTGAGGCTTTATATATTGAGATAGCAAGCTCATCAAGACATGGAATTTATAGAGCATGGTATTGGCATGAATAATCCATGTTCATGCAATATTTTTAACCTAAGAGGCTTTCTAATCATACTTATTAAATGCATAATCAAGCTGACTAGTCTATTTCTACATGATGTTCTTGTGATGGTCTAGTTTGTTTAGACTTATACAATGACTTTCATGGCTCAAAATGAGTTTTTGAGACCTTTAAAACCTAATTTATGTCCATGAGTGATTTAAACACCATGATAACCATCTATATCTTCTTTCCTTGTAACTATAGACTTGTCTCAAGATTTGTTTCTCAAAGATCAAGAAATTACACTTTAAACTTGCTTAAAGTGTTTCAAAAGATTTGTAAGCAATATGAGATATGTGGACCACTCATTACATCTAAAAATCTTGCTCAAAACATCTATCTAGGGAGAAGCTTTTTATGTAGGCCAAAATTGGCCAGCAATAAAATGGATTCTTTCCTTTCATTTTCATTTTTTGGTACCACATTGGGTCTACACAAGCTATATATTGGTTGAAGGGGATTCAATTTTGGAATATTTAGTGGCTTTGAGGCTACTTGTCATATACTCATATAGGTTTCCAAATTATACCTCTGATTTATCATTATTGTCACTCAAAATTAGCTATACCTCACTCCACCTCAAAACTTTCCCCTTTTGAAAAGGAAGAATAATAATCACTGGTGGATGAGGTTATTTGCCTATTTTGATTGAAATTCTAAAGTCAAAATTTTTAGAGGTTTAAAAAATAAATAAAGGAGGATAATTTTTTATCCTCTAAAGTTATTTAATATTAGGAATTGGTGAGATAATATTAAAGGGAACTTACTTTCTAGGATGACATACTTTATTATCTAGAGACACACATCATGCCATTACCTTGGCAACTTTAACCTCAAATATCCTTTTTTCTCAATTTTCATGATTTCATATATTTTTAAGAAGGTATACATCAGCTCAAGTTTCATTTTTATATCCCTAAAGGTCTTTATGTTTTCATATCTCATACTTTTAGCTTCTCCAATCAATTTTTATGTGATAACAATATTCAATCCTCACATACAAGCCATGTGTTGATTCCATCCAATGGTGAATTACTTAGAAAACTTAACATCATGTTCAAAAATTCACTATATTATTTTATAGATCCCACCTTTCTATGATATTTACCAAACTCTTAGGTTACCTTATGATTAAATGCATGAAATAGGTTTCATTCTAGCTCTATCCCTACTCATAGTTACTTATTTTGCCCTGAAAGGTTCTAGAGTAGATTATAGAGTTTTAATTTCATCATAAATAATGTTAGAGATACAAGATTAGGAATTAAAAATATGATGGCATGATTTATTTTTCCATCATAAACTATGAATTCTTTGATTGTTTTATCATTAAACAAAGTGGGATATAAACACTACTTATTTAAAATTATGGATCCCGCATGTGGCATAGTCCAACACAACTTAATGTATGATGTTTGAATCATTATTAATCAATTAATATAATTTTTTGGGAAGATAATGGTCTAATACCAAATTAAAAATAAAGGGTTCTTAACTCTTAGGTTAGCAAACCAATCCATGACCATATTGCCTTCTTTAAATATATGACCAATGGAGACCTCATTGAAGAGGTTGAGGAGACCTATGGCATAATAAATTACATGATTTATGGTATGGGAATGAATGTGTTTTCTGAAGAGAGAACTTAATATTTTAAGGGAGTCTCCTTCAATAATTATCTTTTCTATCTTTGATTAGGAAGTAAGCTAAATTCCCCAAAGTGTTATTTTTCACTCACTACATGGTTAGTTTAGAACCCTAGAGATCCTATGTAAATAGTCAGAATAACCACTTAATATTCCATAATGACCCATCTTCCATATACATTTCTTGGGTTACCCTTTAATGCATCATCAAAATTTATATTCATTTATCCCCCCTTGGGTTTAGACTAATTGGTCTGGCTCCTATCAATTTTATGTACTAAATTAGTAATATCTTAGTTAATGTTCTAGATGAGGAAGATTGAGAGGCCTTATTTTTAAATTAAAAAATTATATTTGGGAACAAAATACTCCCAATTCTATATGATTATTGAAAATAATCTAAGGAAAGAAGACTTTGATTCCCACCTTTTATTGTAAAGATAAAATCATTCTTGGATTTTTGAGCAAGGTGACACAAGAAATAAAGGGAAGGTGGCTTTAAATATTGCTTCCATTGGTTGATTAGATCTAGGATGGAGTTAGGTTTGACCCATACCCCATTTAACTTATGAAGGAGAAGCCACATAATCTTAGATACAAAAGGACATACCAAAAAAAGGTATTTAATTTATTCCTTAGAGGATTTGCAAAGGGAATAATTGTTTGGGATTATCGAGCCTTGCTTGACTAGGTTATCAATAGTTAGGATTTTATCTTGAGACTCAAACTAGAAAATAATGTTGAATTTTAGAGTGAGATTTTTAATTCATGGTATCCAATAGTCCCAATCCTCATCTAAGTACAAATCCACAAGGTAACTTGATTTCAATGAAAAAGCCCCAATATTTTATACAACCCAAAGAAGGAGGTGTTCTATGGGGAAGATGGGAATGTGAAAATTTTAAAGATTAGAATTAAGGGATTGGATCTCCTAAAATACTTACACATTAATAGACTCTATCTAAAATTTTCCAAGAGCTGATGTCATCCACAAAAGACTAGTAGTCTTTGACATTTATTCCCAAAGAGTATTTAAAAGCAAAGTTGAGGTTTTTCCATGGTTTATTAATAATTAAAAGGAGCTAGGAAATCCATGGATCATCCCATAACTTAATATTCTCATTGTTTCCAACCTACAATCTACTACCTTTCCACATAAGACTCCCACAATTACAAATGGATTTCCAAAACATAGAACCATCACTAGGTCCTTCATCCTAGAGGAAACTATATTCATTTCCACCTTCTAGATACTTAGACTAATTATTCAAGTCTATTGGTTGTCTTCCTTCATGACTTTTTAACCTAGTTTTGTATTTTGGGCTCTGTTCATGATTTTGATCCACTAAATCCTGAGCCCCCATTATCCTTTGGAAGATAGGCCTTGTCTCAAGGAACAAGAGGGATTCTCAATCTATATTCTAAAACTCTCTATATTAATTTATACTATATTTTTTCTAATTTGTATAAAAATTAATTATTAATTTTAAATAGAGACTTGAAGAACATTTGGATACTTTGGATGGAACTTTTGAGTAGTTGGAGTTTCCTTGCATATGTCAACAAGTAACCCTTCATCATGAAAGATTATTTTGTATTATTTCCACTAGTAAGTTATAGATATTAGAATTCATCATTTCATTAAAAATGGTAACTCAAAAAAGGTTAATGGTATATTGCTTATTTGGTAGCCTAGTATTGTAGATAATTTCTTCTAGAGGCTGAAAGGGGCATTTAGGAAAAAAATAGAACTTTTCTTGAATTTTATGCATTAGTTTGAAACAAGATCATAATATAAGAGGATTTTATTTATATACTTGGATTTAATAATGGTATTTTATCCTAATAATAATGTGTCATCCATAAACTATTCATGGGTGATAGGGATAATGATCTAGGTCACTTTATCATTGATGATTTCTTGCACTTTAGTATCTTGAGGTATTTTATTAAAGGTTTTTAATAATAATATGAAAAGATAAGGGGAAAGAGGATCCCCTTTACTTAGTCCTCTATTATCTAAGAAAACCCTTTGGATAATCTATTTACTATAGTATAAAACATTGGATTCGTAATGCAACTATGGATGATACATCTAAAAATGGGATCAAACCCAAATATTTAGATAATGTTTTTTAATAAAATCCATGAGACCATGTCATAATATTTATTCATATATACTTTTAAAAACATGGCTTTCTTGGTGGAATTTGAGACAAAGTGAAGGGATTTATGGACAATGATGATCCCATTAGTGATTTACCTCTTGGAGATAAAATCCCCCTATTGCTCTATAATAACCCTCTCCAAGAGGGGTTGAATCCTTATAATAAAGGTTTTGGAGTAGATATTATATATAGTAGAGCACATGTTGATTGGTATAGAGTCATTTAACTTATTTTATTTGGGTTTCTTGGGGATTATGATAGGGAATGTGTGGTTTAGCTCTTTTAAGATAGATCTAACTCTAAATAATTTTCACACCATAGCCTCCAATTAAACATGTATAATTTCCCAAAAATATTTGAATAATAATAAGGGAAATCCATTTGGCCCAGGGAACTTATTTCATTCCATAGATAAAACTATTACTTTAACCTTCTTCTAAGGAATGGGGCTTGAGAAGCTCTTATTTTCATGATTAGGAACTAATTATGGGGAGAATTTACAATATCTTATCTTCCAAGGGGAATAATTCAAGCTACTAACCTTCAACATGTTCTTGAATTAATTAATGATCGATTCATTTATATCATCCTTATATTTACATTTCCTTCCATTCTACATAGTCAATTCAAATATTTTGTTAGTGTTCCTATTTATGGATGCATAATGGTGGAGTAATTTAGTATTCCTATCACCTTCCTTTAACTATAGGCATATATATCTTTGTTTAGATTAATAGTACTCAAATTAAATAGTATGATACTTACCAATAAGATCATTTTATCAAGAATCCAATTACTCATTGGATCCATGAATGGAAGTGTGATCTTCTAGCTTCTACATATCCTCCTCTAATAAATTTTTTGGTTTAAAATATTTCCAAAGACCTATATGTTATAAAATTTCAACTTGATATTTAATTAATTGATCTTATTAGTGATAATGAACATATTAGATAATTATAAGGGTTCTTTCCACCAATCCTTAATGGATTCATGAAGGTCAGGATGGTGCATCCACATACTTTCAAATTTAAAAGGTTGGTTCTTGGGTTTGGATACATTTTCCCCCATACAATGTTGTTGTCCAAACCAATCTTGGGTATTTAATATATAGAAATAGTGTAATTCATGTCTCAATTAAGAGAAACTAAAAAATTATCAAGTATTACCTAGATTAAGTCCTCCATAAGTCTTCTGTTTGATTAGGTGAAAGGATTTCCTTTAAGATCCACATCTACAAGACCTACTTCCACTATAAAAAAATTAAAATAGCCATGTTTTATATGAATTCCATTAGTTCACCCTTATTTTACATTATCATTATAGGGGAATTGAAGTCTCTAGCAACTAACCATTTCTATTTTTCATTGATTTTCCTAAAAGTTACTGATTTTGCCCAAATTTTATTTTTACCAAGTCCAGAATTGGTGCATAAATATTAAATAGTATCCTTTGTTTGTTGTTTTTTATATCCCTAAATAATATAAAAACATGTTTATTATTGCTGACTAGGGTTTCTCCTTCTAAATGTTGTGAATTCCATAAGATAGATAACCTACCCAAGGCTCCATTTGAACCCAAGATAATATAACTATATTTTTTACATATCTTATCACTACATCATTTAAGAGAATCTTTAGACATATTGGTATCTTGAATCAATAGTATAAGAAGATCATTCATTTTCCATAGGTTCCTTACTAATATCTATTTGTTGGGTTTTTTATTCCCCTAACATTCCATGATAATAAACTCATTTATTTTTTCTAGTGAAATGGTTCTTAAGAGTATTATGGTTATCCTTGGATATCTCATTTGTTGTCTCCTTATTCTTGACCACTTGATTTGGTGATCTAATTAGGGATTTTAGTTTTTCTCCCACATCTATCTTTTTTTACCCTTTTTGGTTTTAATTTGCATACATATTTCCTCATATGTCTTTTGGTCTTGCATTGGGGTTTTAGAAGAGGAACATTACCCTTTTTTTATTAGTATATTCTATATCCTTTAGAATTGGATATATTTGGCATTCATTAATTGGAACCATAAGAAGATTGGAATTCTCACTTATGAATAGAAGGATTTGATGAATCAAATCTTCAACACCACTAGGCTCCTTCTTGTCACCATTTTTGGGACTACTCTAAATAGGACCAGAGTCTTTTTGATTTCTCATAGCTATAAAATATTATATGGTTAGTGACTCCTAATGTTTTTAGGGGGTTTACATAAGACTTATTTCTATGATGTTACTATATGAAAACTTTATTTTTGATATCAATTTTAGACTTGAAGGAGTGATGCATGAGTCACCCTAGATTGTTTCTACCCCTTTAGTAATTAAGGCTTGTTCTTTAGTATGGGAATGTGTCACTTTCATAGTATGACTATGACACGATAATACATGAACATATAACAAGACACACTACTTAGGGGGAGCTTGGGGAAACCTTGGTTAGTGTTTATCTACTTTTTTAAACAATGATATATCTTCCACTAGAGGGTTAATAACTAATTTTTTAGCCTAGAATAATTTAGTAGCCTGAGTTGGTTGGGTAAATTTAGGACAGTCTTTTGTTGAGTGGATAAGGATTTACACTTATTATAAACATTTTAAGTGATTTTGTACTTGATAGGCTAATTTTATTCCCCATATTTGGATTTGATATTGATGGAGTAAAGTAGGGGCTTATCCATTGGTATGAAGAAATTTAATATTTCCACCATCTTTATTCTTGATTTTATGACTGGATTAATGGATATGAGTTGACCCAAGGATATTGTTATTCCCATGATCATATCTAGTTCCTAGTATTCTAGGGGAGATTTGGGAGGAGTACACACATGAGAATGTCTTCCAATGTTGTACTACTTAAATTAGTGCTTTCTTTTCATCTTTTGATGTTGATGTTGGATTTTTCCATGAACCATATCCCTTTAGCCATGAATGTAGAGTAATATTTATTTAGTGAAATTGACTAGGAATAATTTTTTTCTTAGTGCGACCACTTCTAATTTAACCTTTAGGTTTCTAATGTTGATTTACATTTTCATAAAGGAATAAATAATAGGTATGAACTTATTTACTCTAGTTAAAATGGAGTTAATAATATTTACATCTAAATTTTAAACAATAGTGTCATGGAATTTTATGTATACCTCATTATTTTCCACCAAGGAATCTAGCTAGAAGTCTAACAAGTTCTATGCCAATAATCTTTTTCTCAAAACATGATCCACCTAGGAAAATGGGATTTTGGAGTAGTCTGGGTAGGGAAATATTTTCTTCAAATTGGTTCCCTTATATTTGAAATATACTTGGAAATGTTGGTGCCTATGATATCTTTATCTTTCCTAATTTTGACCTCGTCATCATGTGAACCATCCTTGACTTTTAGTGTTTCTTCCTAGTTTTCATGCATAAATTCTAATTCAAAATGTCAGTTTCCTTCTACCTCTTCACCTCTTTTTGCCTTCCCACTCGCCATGTTTTTAAAATTATGTTTATTAAAATGATGAATAAAATATGTTTAAATATCAAAAGATAATTGTGAAAACTAGATAAAAATAACCATGATTAATATATTACAGATTATAGGTTAGGTTTTGTGGCATTTGTAAACATGATCTTCATAAATATGAGTATTTATTTGAGACCTGTTTAATTTTTAAAACAACATATTTTTTCAAGTGAGTTAACTACAACCATGTATAATAATTAGTTTATATCATACAATAAGTAGGTAAAACAAGTATTGTCTTTGGGTTTAAATTGATTTGGTTTAATAGATTTTTTATTTGTGTGAACGTAGAAATATATATAATTCATAATGAATTAATATGATTTTTATGATCAATCATTAATTTAAATAAATTCTTGATCATATTCATAATATGTTTCCATATTCATGAGATCATAATATTTATGTAATTTTTTTATGAATTAAGTACATTATTTTTACTATTTATAGTTATGTATGAAGTTAAAACCTATTTTTTATTGTTTTATGGTTATATGAACATTAAATAGACAATTTTATTTAATATGGTGTAATTTATATGTCTTTCATGTTAATGGATGATGATTGATGGGAAATATTCCCTTTTCAAACATCACTCATCATTAGTTAGCATGAAGGACATAATTTTTTATGAATTTAGTAGAGTATGGTTCTAGTGAACAAGACCTAGAATCATTTAGTGTTTTAACTAAAATAAAATCTTTGTTCAAATTAATATTATATTTGTATACATTTTTAATTATTATACAATCTATTTTTTCTTGATATGTGAAGTCATATTAGATAGAGGATGCCTACCATTGTATATAAGATTGTCTCATGTGATAAAGATAATATACACACTATTATAAAATTTTTATTTATGATCACATCACCATTATTTACCACTCCATGAAATAAAGGACCACTTTTAGTGGGGAGGTGTGAAGGGGGTTGTTAGTTTGAGGTTGGATGAAAAGCACCTGGATGATGCTCTCCATATCTATAGATGCTTATAGAACAAATTTTTTATTTACTAATGGCTAATTTATATAATAATGTGTTTCTATATAAAACTCAACTATAATACTATTGTATAAACAAATGTATTTGTTGTAATTTGTATATTTATTATTTGATTATTTTATAGAGTAGTGGTTGTAACATAAAGTTATTTATAAATTAATGTATTGTTAAATTTATTCATTTGAAAATAGTGCTTTATTAGTACATTGATTTTATTTTATTTATTTAAATTTCATACACTATGTATACCTCTTTCAAGGTATTAAATGAATTATTTACCATTCTTAGTCATTGAATTTATTGTCATTAATTATTATTTCACTTGAATTTTAGATTATTACATTTAGATGTATATATAGTATGTGAATTATAACCTAATGCTTGAATCATTTTTTGAACATTTAAATTTAATTACCAATACTTTTAAAAATTACATGTTTTTTTCTAAAATAAACCTAGAAAGGCTTTAACATGTTGTATTAAAGAAAAGATTTAAAATACTAGACCTAATGAGTCCACTAAACACTTACATAACTCTCATTTTTTAATAAGATAATTTTTTTTTAAGGTCAGATGTTGAAGAAAATTTGAATCAAGATCAAC
This sequence comes from Torreya grandis, assembly GCA_037957365.1. Taxonomy (NCBI): domain Eukaryota; kingdom Viridiplantae; phylum Streptophyta; class Pinopsida; order Cupressales; family Taxaceae; genus Torreya; species Torreya grandis. Next base: position 275,242 of record JARHVA010007705.1, on the reverse strand, counting down.
AACCTAATCCATTTAAGTTATAAACATAACAAGTTGCTAAGCTGAACCACATCCTCATAATTCTGATAGAAGATTGATATAGAGTATCTACCCTATAACAAGAAGTAAATGGGAATGATGAGGAATAATAACCTAAGGATCATATTTAACATTTTAATTTTATTTTATAATGATTATAAAATCATAAGCTCTATTAGTTTTTTTAAAAGTGTGATTTCTTTCACAAAAAGGTGTGATATATACATCATATTATTTTGGTAGAAGTAATTTATGTATATCCATAAAATATTAAAGATATCATATAATTATAAACACCTAATAATGTTTATGAGGTGCATATTTTTATGGGTTGATCAGGGTATGATATAAAAAATTTACTGAATTTCTCAATAGTAGCTAACCTAATCACCTCTGTATAATGGAAAGAGCAATATATTTTCAAAATTATAAGTGTGATTAATAGTTTAAAAACTTTAATGAATGACTTACCTTATCATAAATTATATGAGACATATCCAAATGGTCATTGTTGTAATAATATATTATTTATGGGATGGTTTAGGTGGAGTACTAATGCACGAAGGCTCAATAGTAGCATACGAGTCTAATAAATTAAATCCTTCTAAAGTTCATTATGATCCACATGATTTGGAGTTGGTTGAAATAGTGCACACCTTAATTTGAGCTTAAAATGGATAATTTAGGACTAAAGTATATCTTTACCAAACCTAATTTGAATTCTTAGCAAATGCATTGGTTGGATTTTTTTTGGATTATGATTTAGAATTGACTACATAAATGGAAAAGAAAATAGGCTTGTGGATGATCTTATCCATAAAAGGTATATATTATCAATGAATACTATCAGGAGTAACATCCAAGATTAATGTTTTAAATTCTCATCAAAAGATGACAAGTTAAGAAAGCCCTAAGAGAAAATACTCAAGATCATAGGTATAATATATGTAATTTAGAGAGTGATGGAATTATGAGATTTAATGAAAGAATTTATGTTACATATAGAGAGAAATTTATGGTTTCCATGATTAAGGAGTTCTATAATGCACTTTATTCTGGTCATCCAAGTGTAACAAATCTTAAGATAGAGCTAAAACCACTATTTTCTAAAAAGAAATAAATAAAGACATAATTATTTTTTTGGATATATGATTAGGATGTTAGTGATTTAAGGCTAAATATGTTCATCTTACTAGGTTCTTGTACCCACATGACATTCTATATTGGAAAAATTAATTTATCAATATGGACTTTGTCCAAGGGATACTCTTCTAAAAAACCTGACATGCTATGATTATGGTAGTTTTAAGGTGGAACATTTTATTTTAAAAAATTTGACTAATGATGCACCAATGCTAGTAAAAAAGTGTTTAATATATATATATATATATATATATGTATATATATATATATATATGTATATATATATATATGTATATATATATATATGTATATATATATATATATATATGTATATATATATATATATATCATGGTTTTCTAGAGAAAATAATTTCTAATAGAGGCACTCATATGACCTCAAGGTTTTGAAAAATTCTTAATGTCCCTTTGGGAACACGGTTGAACTTCAATACAACCTACCATATAGCAATCGATGAGAAAACTAAAACTGTAAATGATGTTTTAGATGACTTTTTAAGAATGTATTACATGGATCAACAATTCCAGTGGGAGTAATACCTTATATTAGTTGAGTTTTCCTATAAAAAATCATTTTAGTCAACTTTGAAAATTGATCCATTCAAATCCTTGTATGTAATAAGGTGAAAAAAACCTATCAAATGGGATGAATTATAAGATAGAGTGGTGTTTGCACCATATATGCTTGTTAGAATGTAAGAGCTTGTAAATTTAATTAGGCAAAGGTTATGTGAAGCCAATGATATAAAAAATATATATACTGATTTGAAATGAACAACAAGATAGTTTTTAGTTGGAGATAAGGTTTTTATATGGGTTAAACCATAAAATATCTCTATTGAGTGTAGAAAATTATCCAAACTATCACCTAGATATTTGGGACCCTTTGAGGTTCTAGAAGTGATCAATTTTTTTGAATACAAGCTTGCTTCACCACCAATTTAACACAAAATCATAACATTTTTCATGTATCTTATATGAAAATATATGTGGTTGACCCATCTCATATATTAGATTGGCATGCATTACATGTTTTGGATCTAGGAATCGTAATAATAAAACCAATCATAATACTTGTGTTTATATTTCATAATCAATAGGTATCTAAATTCAAGGTCCAATGGGACCAATATTCAGAAGATAGTGACATTTAAGAAGATCTTAAAGAGTTTCAAAGTATTTTACCTCATTTGTTTGTTTGATGTGTTTTACTGAAATATTTATATTTTCAAACATATTTAATTAATAATTATGTCATCAGGATGATGACCTATTTTTTACAGGAGGATGTTATATCCCATACAACCCTTAGTAAAGAACATGGTATTTTTAAAAAATAATTAACTAGGGCTTAGATGGAGTTATGAATCATGTGGATAGATGGAAACATTCATTTATTTGATTTCATTTGATTCTATACTTTTCTATTCTACATCATTTTATTTCAGTACATATTTGTGTGTTTGATATCAAAGAGTTATAATGTTTGTATTTACTTCTATATGTACTATATAGTGGTATATATGTTACTTATTTTAGGTCTAAAGGAAGTAATAGACTAACTAAAATTTTCTTATTGAGTATGACATAGGGTATTTCTTACCCTTATTGGATGCCATAGATGGAAAACATCATAGGGGAGGATGTGGAAGATAGGGAAAGGTATGGGAAAAAATATTAAATAGCCAAAACATCACACTCACACACACACACACACACACACACACACACACACACACACACACACACACACACACACACACACACACACACACACACACACACACACACACACACACACACACACACACACACACACACACACACACACACACACACACACACACACACACACACACACACTTAGACTTGTTTGATTTGCACAACTATATTATTATGTGTTTTACTTATAATCAGTGTGTGTTTATTGAATTAATGATTATCATTATATGTATGTTGTTATTTTATTTGAGGTCCTTTTTGAAACAATCTTACTTGGAAACTTTCTTATTTTCATTAAATTTTGAGTTGAGTATTGTTTGGTAATATTTTTTAAATATTTCTTTTTTGTATTTGAACAAAATAGTGTGTTTAAAGTCTTCATGGTTCACTCTATTTCATAGTTGTATATTGATTTCATTATTACTAACACTTAACCATTATAACATATTTGATGTAGGGAAAATAATTATTGAATAATCTTGTTTTGAGTTGGGTCATTAAAAAAATAAATCTACACTTGGCACGGAAGATACTTTATATAAGGGTTTTGAAGTCACTAGACCACTATAACCATATTACACTCAAAAACCATAGGGAATTTTGATGGAAATAACTAGGTTTATGATTATTCACAATTGACATAATGTGAGTTATACCCAATTGAAACTTTTAATTTTTAAATCATTAATTTAATAACCATGTTTAAAAAATGATTAAATTAGTTTATTTATTCTTTGTCAAAACACTCAATTGAGTTTTAAGGTTTTTTTTTTGTGGCTCATATTTTTTTTATCAAAAGTTTCATGAAGTGGTAGGGTTAACTGCATGTTGAAATCATTTTTTTAGATTAAATTATGGAATTATGGTTTAGTGATAAATAATGAAATGAATTTGGTAGTGATTAACGTGAATAACTCACATTTTAGTGGTTTAAACTAAAATTAGAGAAAGAAAAACAACATTATTTTTGAAATGGATAGTTATGGGTGGATAAAAAGAGGACGAGGCAAGAGGGATAAATGTGGATGAAGGATCAAAAGAGAAATTATGATATCAAAATAAAACATGTAATTTATAATATTTTTATTTTAATTACCAAATAATATATTTTTGTTATTTTTTTCATGGAATAGAGGTTTCTCTGGATTATACTTGAATTTTCTTGTTATTAAAGTCATTAGATTAACTCTAGATGAATCAGAACATGGGAAAATAATTATGAATCATATCTAGTAGCATTATTTGTGGGTTTTGGTTTATAACTAAAATATTAGGTATTCCTTCATTATTTAATTGTGAGAGGGTTTTGGAATGGAAATGAACTTTTTGGGTCTTTGTGATTCACATTTTTATTACATTAAACAATTAAATCATGTTTTTATTAAGTTATAATGGTATTTTATGGGGAAATGGAAGAATGTAAAAGATTTTATGTATTTTCTAAGGTGTATGTGAAAATATAAAAGCTTCCTTGAAGCTATTTTTCAAAAAATAGGTTTAGGCATACCTGTAGGTGGCCAACCAACCACCTACATTCCTACATTTGGCCATTCAAGCCCTTAAAGCACAACTATAAGGCTATTTTTTTAATAAATTAAAATATCCATTATTAATACATATATATGGATAAGATACCATTTAAAGTCATGAATAATGTTTTTCCAAATTGATGTAGCATTTAGACTTGTGTATTGTTGAAAATAAGCTATTTTTTGTAGTCATGTTTTTAGCCTGCATATTGATTTATATAAACCATGACGTATGGTGGTATTTATAAATTCAATTTTTAATTATTAAACCCCATTAAAATGTGGTAATAATAGGATGTATATTGATTTTTATAAACACATTAAAATGGTATTGATAGAATATTTATGAAAATACACAAAACCTCTACATTCACTTTAATATAAAACTCTTTACCATGCTTGAAAAAATTTGGGTTATGCATACTTGTTGGTGGATAAAGGCCATATACATGCATTCATAACATTTTATTATATTGGAAATGAGTAGTTTTATTTTATGTTTGGTTTATTGGTTGTTGAAACCACTAATTGACGTGGTATTTAAACCTTTCATATTTATTTATATTACTTTTTATTATCCATGGTTATGATAAGTGTTTATAAAAATGTATTACTAATATACATATAGGTGGATAAATATCCTTATATAATCCTACATATACTCTTAAAATCCTCTTGTTTCACAATATCCTATTACTTTATATGTTAAAGAAGGAAATGCATTTTTAGTATATACATGTAGCATTCATGTTAATTGGTTAAAACCTTCAAATTGAATGTGGTAATAATGGATAATCATACCTTTAAAATAATATATTTGTTTATTAAAATTATTAATAAAACATGTTTAAATATCAAAATATAAGTTTGAAAACTAGTTGGAAATATCCATGATTGATATGTTACAGATTATAGGTTGGATTTTTTGGAATTTAGTAAAAATGATATTTATATACATGTATCTATTTTAAACCCATTTAATGTGTAAAATGGTGTAGTTTTTAAAATTATTTAACTATAGTCATGTATAATAGTTAGTTAATATCATGCAATAAGCAGGTATAAATTGTATTTTATTTAGGTTCAAATTGATTTGGTTGAATGTATGTTAAATTTATGTGAACCTAGAAACATATATAATTCAAAATGCATGAATATGATTATTATGAGAAACTATGTATGCAAATATATTCTTGATTGTATTGATACTATGTATCCATAAATATTAGTTCATAGTAATCATGTAAACTGTCAATGTGAATTAAGTAGATTGCCTTTGCCATTTATGGCTATGTATGAAGTTGGAACTATTTATATGTTATATGGTGTAATTCAGATGTCCCTCACATTAATGGATGGATTTTGATGGGAATGAGGCAATTTTAAAACACCACTTGTCATTAATTATCATGAAAGACAAAGGTTTTTATGCATTTAACGGAGAGTCTAATTCTAGTGAATAGAACATAGCTTCATTTCAAGTCTCAACTATAATAAAAAATTTAGCCAATGTAAATTTATGGATGCATACATTATATATTAATTTTAATATCTAGTTTACATGCATGTGTGAATTCATATTAGATGGAGGATGATTTACATGGTTTGTATTACTATTGCATGTGATAGTGATAGGATACACACTATTTTGATGAGTTATTAATGCTCACATCATCATTATATATCCCTCCATGATAGGTAGGGCCTCTACTATTGGGGTGGTGTATGGGAGACCATCAGTCCATGGTTGGAATAAAAGTTCCAAGATGATGTTATCCCTCTATACAACTACATATGAACAAAACATGTTATTTACACATGGATAATGTATAAAATAATGAGATATTATATAAAGATCCATTATATTTTTATAGTATAAATAAATGTATCTATTGATAGTTGTATGTTTATTATTTTATTATTATACACAATGGTGACTGTAATATATATTTATTGATAAATTAATGTACTTTTGAGACTATTACTTTATTGGTACATTATTTTTTTGTATCTGTTTACACTTCATACACTATGTAAACCTCTTTTTTAGTAGTAAATGTAATATTTATCATGTTAAATTAGTGGATTTATTTTAATTAATTATTTTTATCCTTGAATTCAATTATATTAAATTCATATGTATATATAGTTTGTGAATTGTAACCCGATGCTTAAACCATTTTGTGAATGTTGTAATTTAATTACCAATACTTTAAAAATAATTACACATTTTTTTTGTAAAGAATCTAAATAGGTTTTATAAATCAAAATAGGTTATGAATGAGGTTCCATATAGTCTATTTGATAAATCCATTGAAATAATAACACCTTATTTAATTTTTTCAATTGGGAATTCATTTCTCATTAAAAATTTATTAGGGTTTTTACCCCATATTTTCAAAGTCTCCCTAACCTTATTGTGTTTAAACCACTTCTTCACCATTTATTTATTTTAGGGTGTTTTTGGCTTAAGTAGTCTATAGTATTTATAAAAATCTGCATCATCTACATAGGTTAATATCTATGTGCTATTATTATTGTAAAAAATATCATTTATGAATGTGTTTGCTATAAAAAAAATGAATATTAAGTTAGCATATGGAAATAGATTTAGCTTGGTCATTGACTTGTACAATATGATGGATTTAATGAATATCAAGTCATCTTAGTATTATCTCTCATTAAAAGTTATATTTTATTTGTATTTATATTACTAAATAGATTCAACCTCTAAATAAATGGTTGAGTAATGATTAGTCCCAAAACAAAATAATGATGGAGATAGTTCTTGGTTCTTGTTCACCATTACTTTTTAAAATGAGATCTATGTTTGAATTGAATATTAATTATTTTATGACATTAATTCATAATTTAGATAGTTCACAAATGTAATTTGATTTAACTTGGAGAGTTTTATATAACTTGGTTTCTAGCAGTGAATTCTTTATTAAAGTATTCCATTCATGAGAAATAATTACATAATAATGATCCTTTGTCAACTACATTTTTAATTTTAATTTGATTTCATGACATAGACCTTTATAGGTATTTATTTAATACATGTTAATTTATCATTGCTTCCAAGAGCTTAGTCACTATTATTGGATTTAATATATCTATCTGTATTTCACATGTATCATGATATCTCTTAGTTGTAATCTACTTCATATTTATTATTTTAGTTGACTATTCTCATAGTATATGTGGCCTATAATGATATTTTTATAGTGCATGTGGAAAAATTTCACTTTATCACTAAGCTTATTCATGGTATTTGGTCTCTAATTAATGTAAGTACTTAGATATGCGAAGAGATGACATGTGGAATATAACTATTATATAATGGGCATAGGTGAAATATGTAAGTGACATGTGGTATCTAAATATAAATTTAATGACACATAGTAGATTTTTACTTCATCACTTTTCATGGTTTTTATAATCTATCATTTTTGGCTATTGGCCTCTGTGTTGTGAGATGATGACATGTGGTGTGATCTTTTGTAATCACTATGTCATGATCCTTCTTAAATTAGATTTTCAAATGAAGGTATGTGATGAATAGATATGGTGACATGTGGAGTAGCCTCTCTTAGTCATTATGTCATAGGCATAGAATACTTAAAGCTTTTAGAAAATAATTGTGGTGAATTGATATAGAGGCACATGGAGCGATCTCGTGTAGTTGGGTTGTCACCAATTCATATAAATCATAATATTGATATATTATCTAGATTAAATGAGGAGGCTATATGTAAAATGATCAGTTTTGGTTAGGGTGCCAAAGATATTTAAATCTTATTACTTATTTGACTTGGGTGCTAAAAAAAAGGATCTCAATTAGACATTGATGGTTTATAAAATTTTGAAAATAAAGTGACACCTATAAATTTGAGGCTAATACATAAGGTAAATAAAAACATGTTAAAATTAGAAACAATGAGGTTACATAGGTTGTTCTAATGAGAAATATAAACAAAACCTAGAATTTTAAGTAACTTTAGTTATGATTTTAAGCCAAATTTATTGAAAAGGAAAGTGATTATTAAATTTTAGGGTTACACATGTTTATATTTTAAATTATATTTATGTCTTGATGGGGATAAAGTATAATATTTTTAGAAAAAAAATGGTTCCAATTTAAAGTTTGAAAATGGGGTGTGCTAAAAACAACAAATGGCATCTCAGTGGTAAAATTCTATTGAGTATTTGAGAACCCATAATTTATGGATTAATTATCACACATAATTTCAAACTTTATAATAAATAAATAAGAGAATAAAATAAATAAAAGAGAATTCAACATAATCATGTAACATACTAACCCCTTTCATTTATAATATCATGTGTGATTACGTGAGGATTCTTTCTCCCTTGTTGTGATATTTTTAACAAAGATTAAACAAACACTAACATCTATTGTCCATATTTTATCAGGTTACATTAACATTTATTCATAAATGTATGGGAAGATAGGTATTTCTCCATTGCTAGCTAAGCATCCATATACCTTGCATAAATACATCTAAATCCATCCAAGCATTTATCTAATTATATCTATGCATCCATATCCCTGATAGATATTACTTGAATCACCATCCTTCAATGATTTTTTTTATAAATAGTCTTAGTAGAAGGGTTGATAACCAACATTGGTTGAGTGTATATAAATAAAATTCATTATAAATAAGACATTTCACTCATATTTCATCTTTAAAAATTTTTATTATCTCTCAATAAATTTTAAAGCATGTAAATATGTAATTTATCTTCCAAAATTATTGTCTTTCTAAAATTTAAATGAAAATATTAGAGTAACTTATTTTATCTAGATAAAAAATTCAATTCAACCATGATGTGTACCTTGATTATAAGACTCAAATTCATGATGAGTAAGCCCATGACTATAAATAATAATTAACAACCACCTTCTGTGAATCATTTTGGAAAATTATTTGCAAGTGGTCATAATGACCTTATTTATAACCAAAGAAAATGGGAAATATAATCTAGAAAAGTATGAAATATAATATAGGAAATCAATAAATATAATATATAAAAAATAAATATAATCTACTTCTACTATTAAATCGTAACTCACAATCATTTTACAACACTCTCAATTAAATAGGGCATACAATATTTCTTTAACAACTTCTCATTACCTAGAAAATTCAACTCATTACCTTGGAGATATTTTAAATGAAAATTATTTTTACCTTAAATTTTAGAATTATGATATGGTCTAATCCATAATGGAGTGAACTTGTCCTTTTGTCCTTTTTATCACAAGTTTTTCCCCATGGGAGGACTAATTCTAAAATTCTAAAAATATTATGTTTTTATATTTTGTCAAACCATCTCTTGATAATGTCTTGATGTTTACTAAAATTATATAAGGTCTCTACTTGTGTATCTTTCATTTTGAAAATGTATAGTAATCTTGACTAAGTTATTTCATCATCTTCCATATACTCCTGAATGAATTAGTATGTTGGTAACATAAAAGTAATGGGGAAATTAGGTTATTTACAATATACTAGAAGAAAAGGTGAAGACTACCCATAATGCATATTTCAACAAATGATTTCATTCTATTGGTTTGATCTCTACATAGTTATTTATGGCATCAATCAAATTATTATTGGTAGATTAAACAAATTTGATATCTTATGGATAATAAATATAAGAATACTTGATAGTAATATGATTGTTATGGGCCCATTAAGTTTATTTAAAAATAAATGCAATTATCACACACTAAGGATACTTGTGTTCTAAACTTGGTCAAGATTTTCTCCTCAAGAAATTTTTTTACATATTATTATTTGGATTTCTATGTAGCATTTACTTTTGTCCTTCTAGTGTAATAATATGTTGCTATTAGTACAAACTTGTGTTCAGCTAATGAAATAGGATTAATGACCCTATAACATTTAGGCCCCATTGTGAAAAATGGCATCCTTAAATAATAGGTTGTAGAGGCATAAATACACGTTATTCTCTCTTTTAAAATACTTGATATTGATGGAAATTTATAATATGATTTTTTTGGAGTGGTCATGTTCAAACTGGCTATGTTTTAAGTTATTTTAAAACCAATTTTATCTTTAGTTGTTTTCACACCCACTCATGGAGTTAATATTGATTTGGAGTGTTTTTTTTATAGTAATTATATTTTCTTTTTTTTTTGTACATGAATAATATTTTTTTGTGCACCAATTTAATAAACTACACATACATTTAGGTTGTTCACAATAAGCAAGTGGTTGTGAAACCAACTCATTAACCTATTTAGTAGGCTCTCTTTATGATTATCCTAGATATGTAAAAGAGAATAAATCATTTAGATTATGTAAAATTTATTTAGACACTAATGAGATATGTAGATCATTGTGCATAATTCTTATTTGAGCCTTTCCATGTGCATAATGTCTAAGATGAATCTTGTGTGATAATGGTGTGAAAGAGAGATCTTGGAAAGATGATAAACATTTTCAATTATGACATGGTATCAGAGAAGGATTCAAACAACTACTACTTAGTCACTCAATTGAAGTTTTAAAAATTAGACTACAATTGAAAAATATATCCTCTATATAAGCTTTATTTAGTAGGTCATATAGTTCTCCATTTGGAGGGATCAGTCTTGGACACCCAATAGTTGATTAAACTATTTTACCTTTATGAGCTCAATTTATTTGGATTGTTATTTTATTATATATGGCATATCCATACACCTATATCAATATTTTGTAGGAAATTCGAACAACTTTATTTTTTTAATTTGTTTATCTTGGCATTGATTTACAAGGATTTTTGAATTGAGTGGATATTGTATTAATATGGTATTTGGAAGCATTTAATATTTTATTTAAACCAAAAGATCATTCATCACTCAATAGCATTGAAAAATCCACCATGCAAGCCATTTCATCCTCAATAGCCAACCTCTACTTTGCCATGAAAAAATCCCTCAAAGCCTTAAATGAATATAAGCCTCTCAACTTAGAATGTTAGGATACAGATCAGACTCAAACAACACCTTTCTCCACTTCCTATAGCTTTTGAAAATATTTCATGGGTATACTAGTAATAAAAAACAAACCCTAAACTACTCTTGAGCTCCTCACCAAGATGGGTAAGGCTTTATTTTTTTAAATACCAATATTTTAAAACTAAAATATAAGTTTTGAAACTTATAATTTTATCTTGGTTTATTTCCCATATATTTATAGAATTATTTGGAAATGCATTTAGGTAGGAGGAGGTCATGGGATCGACTGCCTCCAACTCACCCAAGAGAAAATCTTTTACTCAAGATTATTTTAGAAATATTTTTTATAGTGTTTTTTTTAAGAACAGGGGTTATATTTTTATAGGGGGAAACTTTTAAAGTAATGAGCCATAATTTTTTGTAAATATGGTAATTTTTATATAGTTAGGGGAGCCTATTTTTACAAAAGGGGATTAATTTTAAAGTGGTGGTTTATCCTATTATTAAGTGGCATGATCAATTGACATTTATTATATGTTTTTTCATTACTTTTTATAACCTACACCTTTTTCACTCTCAATTATCGAAGATGGAGGGTGAGGTTCAATCTAGTAAGAGGTCAGACCTCCTCACAAAACACTTTATTTTTTGGTGTGATTTGTATAGGACAGTTTTTTAAGATTCTAACATCCTATTTTAGTGTGTTTTATCCTCTTTTGTACCACTTTTTGTACTTGTAGATGCATTTTTAGTGGTAATTGATGTCTTACTTTGGCCATTTTTCATCATTATTTATTTTTTCCATGTTTAGGTATGGATTATCAAATGATTTAACCTATTAATGCTTCAAAATACACCAATTGAAAAACCAAAATGTAGATGCAATTATAGATGAAGGGATTTTGGATAGTTGTTATTGGTAAATTTTGAAATTTATAAATGAGGATGATATTGTGTGGCTTGCATCCTTGTAAAAGGATACACTTTTATTTATTCTCCTCCATGTTTCTAAGAGTTTTCAAACTCAAACATGCCACATCACATAAAGGATATTGGGACATTATTTTAGAATTTTTTTATGAGGTATCTTCACCTCCCATTGTTCCTCTTACTTTTCTTCACCCTCTTAGTGAGGATTTATCTATTGGTGATGTTGATGATTTTCCATCATCTTATCCAATTTTGTGGGTGTAATTATTTATGGTGATTTGCATGAGGACTCTTTGGCATCTCCTTCTCCTCCTATCAATTCTTGTCATCTTTCCATTTTAATGAGGATACATTTTATGAGGAGGAGACACTTTTACCACCTCTTCATACTACTTAGGTTGTAGATTTGATTATTGGTGGTCACTTGGATAAGGTACCTTCCACCTACCAATGCACATTATGATATAATGGTTTTTTCTCATATTTTTTTTGGTATGATTTTTTATATTACCCTACCAATCCCTAAGTAACCCATTGATCCTATGGCCTCTTTCTTAGCAGTTCAAGAAGAAAATAGTAAATTCATGATGCATAATTCTCTTTTGTTCTTTCTAATTAATGAAAAGGATACCCTTATATGTTATCTATAGAATAAACTCATTGGCATCTAACCTAATACCCCAAAATGTTATGTTAGTGAATTTTGATATGAATCCACTTGATGAACTTTTATAGTGTGATCTACCAGATTATAAATAACCCATTATTCATGTTGCTCCTACTATTGTAGATGATACCTTTGTGAGTAATAAAATTTCACACTCTACACATCCCACTCAATTTACATCTACATATATTCCTACTTCTTTTGAGAAAAATACCATTAGATTTAGATCACATATGCTTCATTCCATGGGTCATACTACCAGACTTGTGGGAATTAGGAACTATTTACAAGGCATTACTTACCTTATCTAGCCTATTATGAGGATTGCTTAGCATCACATTGGTTATGATGTAGTTGTTTCATATTCATTAGGATGTACTGATAGAGTTCCATATTTTGTTTACTCCACTCTTTATGAGGATATTGAGCTACATATGGGCTCTTTTACACTTTCACTTAGGCTTGAGAAACCTAAAGATTATAGTGGTCAGATATGATCTACCTAAAAATTATTTGGATGTTACCTCACATTATTCTACTATGGGTTTTGTACCCACTCATATCTAGACATCTTAATCCACAATTCATCTTCATTTTAGGTGGATTTATTATCATTATTGGTAGCATCAACCATGTTCTTTGAGAGGACTGTATAGGTGAGGCTCCTCTACCAATCAACTTCTTTGACCACATATTTTCCATCCTACCTTTTGATGCTCTTTAGTCATTAGAGATCCTTGTTAGGGAGATGTGTGTTTTTTGGATCCTACATCTCTCATTTCATAAATGTCTTCTAGTATAAATTGACTATATTATGGACTTTATTATGCCACTTGGTGATATTATTATTGTATAGGACCTTTACTTGTATTCACATTAAGATTCATGGATTTTTTAATGTTTATATAATCCATATTGATCACTTTACTCTTTAGTTATTGACTATACCATCACCACCAGGGACATATTATTGAGATATTTGAATATATACCTTTGATGTTTATAGTCTCCTTCAAATTTATTTAGGACTTTGATCTCCCTTTGAAGAGTAGATAATATGGTGTAACTAAGTGTCAACATTTTAATGTTTTGGAGTGGTATTGGCCCAGTCATATAGATATGTTTCTTGAATCACTACACCTAGTTTAATATTATATGTGGCGTGTGCACATATTGATTCAAGTGTTGTGCTCATTACTAGCCCTTGGCACACCACATTTTCTTTTAGAGGTTATTGATTGAGTGCATCTTTTGTTCAATAGGTTTAATTTCATTTAGTGCACCTAATACAAGTTTGTGTTGAGTTTTTTTTTCATTATTCTTGGGATGCATTGAAACATATGTTCTCTTATTCACTCTCACTTTGGTTTTAATAGTTTTTTGGTAGCTTTTGGTGATACATTTCATCCATGGTAACTCTTTTTCCCTAGTTTGTGATCAATATTTTTATAGAGTGAGCCTCATATAGATTACCAGCTCCTATTTGAATTGGAGCTTACAACAAATAGACATCCATGCATTATGGAAAGATGGATTGGTTACCATAGGGACACATTGTATTTGACTATGATTTTATACATGGATACCTAATCATGCCTAATTTTTGAGACACATTATATCTCTTTACTTTCTCTTTTCTCACTCCCTATTGTATGCTTAAATGAGGGTGTTAAATTGGTCATGTTCACATTAACTATGGCTTAATTTATTTCCAAAATAGTTTTTTCTTTAGTCACATTCACACCCACTCATGGAGATAAGATTTATTTGGAGTGTGTTTTTATATTCATTATATCTGTTTTATTTGTGTGCATGAACAATATTTTATTGTGAACTAATTTAATACAATCCACCTATATTGAGGTTGTTCACAACAACCAAGTGATTGTTGTCAAACCAACTCATTAGCATATTTAGTAGGATCTCCTTATGTTTCTCCTACATAGGTGGAAGAGAGAAAATTGTTCAAATTGTGTAATATTCCTTGAAATAATAATGAGATATTAGATTATTGTGCATAATTTTTGTCTAAACCTTCTCATATGCATAATGTTTGAGATGAATATTCTGTGGTAATGACATGCAAGAGAGATCTTGGATGGATGAGAAACATTATCAATTATGATATATTTTGTGCATATTTGAAAATATTAGGCTAATAGTATGCCATTATTATAATTTTATAGATTGTGGCATTGCTTGAATGATGTCCACTACCTATCTCCTAATAAAAATTGTTAAGGATATTTGTAACTTCTTCCCTAGAATGCATATCAAGTAGGTATCTTAATAATTTTATTCACACAAAAATCCAGTTTTTAAATCATATAATGTGTTTATTTGATCCTAAGTTATCTTTTTTATTTTATTTTTTGAGTTTAATAGGATACATGCATATAAGTAGATAGTGAATAATATAATTTATCAATCACCACTAGCTATCTGAGACTACTTGAATTACTTAATGGAGATATGTGGATCAATTTTTGTAATCATTTGAATGATGCCTTATCCTCATATAATTTTTTAAGGTCTAATTTATATATTAAAATATTGATATTTATCCACCCACTTGCCTCTGCATTCACCTAATTCATTTTTTTCTAAGTGTAATCTTAAAAATGTGTCTGGGACAATGGCATATATCTTATTGCATAAAATGTAGTTTATGAATTTATTCATAGGGTTGTTCAAATCATATATTTATTTATAAATCATAGAATATATCATTCCACATATTTAAAATTAGTGATCATTAATTTGATAGGATGTTTCTTTTCTTAAGCCTTTTGAGTGAGCATTGCCTCTATAGTATGTTCTATTGAAAATGAATACAACAAAAATTCCTTGGTTAAGTCTAGGGTAATCAGAATTAGAGCTTTGGTAATGGTGATTTTTATGTCTTGAAATTATTTATTAGATTATTTTGTCCATTCCAAACTACATCTTATTTCAACATGGCATTCATTAGTTTTATAATTTTTGTAAAACCAAAAGGGAATTTTAAAACAAAATTTATCTTAACAAAGAAAGATTTGAATTCCTTTTTATTGTTAGGATATGTAATTTGTGAAATAGATTTAAATATTTTAGGTTCAATAGAATTACCTTCATTGGTGATAACATGGCCTAATAAATTACCTTATTTAACCCTAATAATACTCTTTTTTGGATTCGATGAGATTTCATACCTTTTGCATGTATCAAATGCTCTCTACAAGTAGAAAATAGGATTTATCCTATCCTTGTAAAAGATGGTCAAGTCATATAAGTAAATAATGATTCAAAATTGGAAATTTTTAATTGAAATGCAAAATCCATGTCACACTAAAAATATCACTTTTAATGACTAGACCAAATAGAATTATATTGTATGCAAAAGTCCCTCATTTAGTCATGAAAGTGGTTTTCATCTGATTCTCATTTTCTACTAATACCCAGTTATAGATTGAAAATACATTCAAAAAATACATCATTTAAGACCCACTAACTATCTAAATCAAATAATCTAAGGAATGTAATGGGTAATTATCTTTCTATGATTTTATATCAAGGTTTATAAAATCTAAGCATAGTTTGATTTCACCATTACTATTTCACACAAGGACTAGATTAGCTACCCAAGTAGAATGTCTGATTGGAAATATGATTTTGGCATCTATTAGTTTCTAAACTTATTTATTAATGAGAGGTTAGAGAATGTAAATAACTGGTGTCTTTGTTTGAAAGGTTTATTTCCCTCTCTGAGTGATATAGTATGCATTATAAATCTAGGACAATAAATATTTAAATATTTAAAGGACCAAGAAATCATAGATTTGTATTATCTCAATAGTTATTTAAGTTTCTATTTGTATTTCTTATAAACTCTTAATCTAATATTGACATGTTGGGGATGTTCACACGTTCCTAGGTTTACCTTAACATAACTGTATTCACTTGTTGTGGAATGTTTTTGTTTTTAAACTTAGAAATCCATGTTAAAGACTCATTATAATGATACCAACCTTTAGGTATTATGTTTTCTTTGAGTTTACTGATGTAATTATCTCCAACATATATATTTTTTTCATTAGATTAAAATCATTTTCATCAATGATTTAGGATTCAAAATCACCATAATTATTTATGCACTATATAATTTATTGATCATCACTAAACTACTATAAAATTTAAATTATATCAAGGCCTAAGGGACAAAGAACCAATTATAAAATAAATTACATTTTAGACTCTTGAAGAGGACCTAATTTTGTTATAAAAGCATCTAGATAATTCATAACCTAGTTTTATTGAATCTATTCTCATGGGATTGATTGTATGTTAAAATATTCAAATGGTTTAATAAAATCCTAAGATATATACTTATATTTATTTAGATATATAAATTTTTATTGGTATCAACTCCTAAATTGGTTGATAACTAGATTTAAATATCTAAACATTAGTAGTTTTCTAACATTGTGTTTTAGAGTTAATTATAATCTTTAAATTAAGGCTTCATACTCTACATAGTTGTTGGTGCATGGAAACTACAATATAAAAGAAGCAAGGTACTACTTCCTATCATGGTCAATCAAGTTTATCCTTAGACTAAATTATTTATTGGATCAAATACCATCAAAATATAAGGTACATAATTGTAAATAACCTTTAAATTCTCATTCCTTAATTAAAGGTTTTGTAGTGGAAATGTAAACTCATACATGTGATGAATCGAGGTTGAATTTTTCATGTTTGGCATTGTATTTTGTAGTTTCATATTTAATATTTGTCTCTCTATAAAATCTTATCTAATTAGATACTCCTTTACAAGGTAGCCACATGTGTTAAAATTATG
Source organism: Torreya grandis (assembly GCA_037957365.1). NCBI lineage: Eukaryota > Viridiplantae > Streptophyta > Pinopsida > Cupressales > Taxaceae > Torreya > Torreya grandis. The sequence continues at coordinate 257,378 of JARHVA010007705.1, read as the reverse complement.
TTTCTATATACCCATTAGATGCCCTTGACAAATCAAGACTCAGATATATCCATAAGCCTCAAGAATGTCAAATACAAGGATTTAAATAAAAATTTGAACATGGTTCTCTGAAATAAACTACATGTGTACCAATCATTCATATTTGTTTAGGTTATACCTAATTTACTAAAAATTCATGTAGACATCACATTAGGTGATGCTCCTAAATTAACTAATAAATTATGAACATTTATCCCAAATATTATTTAGTCAAAAAGAGAGGTTAGACCTTAGGTTTGTCTTTATATATGACCATATTAACATTTGAAACCTTTTAATTTTTATCAGATTGTTTTTTAGTCATGACTTTTAATAACAATTGTCTTTATTATGTAATCTAAGCGAACTCATAGAGGGTGATAATTAATTTAATTTTTTTCATATACTAAACTATATTACTTTCACTCTTGCTAAGTGGGTCAGTATGTTGATACTGATCATTTCCTTTTGAGGGAGGTGGATTATTATTGAATTTTGGATCAAGAGGAGTAACAACATTGTTGTTTGGAGGTGTGAAAGTCATGATAAGTTTTTTATTCTTATTTTTGAGGATTTATTTATTTATTTAAAAATGAAAACAATAATGAATATATTTTATGTTTTATATTGGTTTATTTTAATTCTCAAATATGAATGGGAAATCAAATGTTTCAAACACCATTGTAGTAATATAATATTTGGGTGCACTAGATGGATGAATCAAGATGATTTGGGACAATCTCATACCCTCCATATAATTTTATAAGATTTTATAGGTGGAACATAATTATATATAGTATAAATTATTGTGTAGTGTAGTATTGTGAAATCTACACTAGTCAAACAAGACTACCTCACATATATTTATTTCAAGTTATTTATTAGGATATGGCTCTAGGTAATTATTTGGCCTATTAGATGTTTTGTTATATCTGTAGAATGTAAAATTCATATTTTTTGATTCCCCTACTATTTCCTAAGAATTTTTACATATCGAGAAAACCATTTTTATGTTTTTTCACCATGTATTGAATGACATCTAAGTTTTTTCAATAGAATCATACATTATATCTTACATAGTTATAGTGTTAACTAGAACTAAGCCTTGGTTCTAATACTACATGCTAGTCATAGGTATGAAACTATTAATGATGCCTATGTTTTATTTTGGTGCATCATGAGCCAAAGGTAATTAAGTATTAAGCTTTATTATTAATGTTAACCATGACATTCTAGTTGGCATTTGTAATAAGATTGAAATTTGATAAAATTATATTGATGTTGGTTATACCCAAATATTATAAATTGAGGATTAAATTGATGGATTGAATATGGGCACCTGATAGGGTATTGTTTTGGGCTATACATAAGAATATTATAATCATTAAATCTAGGTCACTCTTTTACTTCTTTAGGGCTAATTTAGTAATATGTCTACACAAAACATCTACATGGTTGTACATCTTATAGAATCTTACATTAAATGCTCTAATTTGCTCATTAGGTTATTAATGTAAGATCATCCTTTAGGGATGTCATTTTAGGATTTAAATAAGGTAAGATGTGTTATAGATTATTTTTTGGTCCTTAAGAGTCTATATTAGGTGTCTAGGATTCATAAAATTCAAACTTCATAGTTTATCTCCAAAAGCACTTATTCAAAAACATGAATTTTTGGAAGCCTTTTTGAAGGATTATGGAATATATTTATTTATTTTGAGATATATTAATATGAAATTAGGAGTGATATGAAAATATTAAAAGTTTCTAATGTTTAGACCCTCTTATGACATGGTTTTGCATATTAGTTATGTTACAACTAAAGGTTTGTCCAAGACTCCCATGTGGAGAATCAATCAAGAATTATTTATTGGTTAGTGAGGGTGATATAAGGTATATTTTTATAGTTTTAGATAGATATTCTCAAAGTGGATGAGGAAAGATTAGTGAATAAAAGGAATTTGTTGACAAAATTATCTCTGTTCATAAGTATTTTATGTATATCTTTATATTTTTTGTTTTCTTATATGAAAATGCTATGAAATTGATTGTACATGATTATTAAAAATGGAAAGAAGTAAATTTAGTAATACTATACTAACCTTTGTGTTAAAGGTTTCTATTGAAAAACCCCTATTTTATGGTAATGGTTCTAAAGCAATCTTGAGCTAAAACAAAATTTTGAGTTATATGAATTTTCTCAGTGTCTTGATGTTATTTGAGGATAAGTAGTGTGGATAAAGGTATATTTTGTTTTTAAAAACTTTAAATGATGCTCAGAGTTTAAAAAGGATTCATATATTTCAATTTATTCACTTTTGCACCTTGAAAGTGTGCACATTCAAAGATACAGGGCATAACTTGTGTGTATGTGTGTCTAAGATTATAAGGGTATTAAATGAATTTTAAATATTTGGAAAGCATAAAGAAGAAATAAAGTAATAGAGGTAATCAAGTTGTAATTATTCATGGTGATATCCTTGATTTATAGTCTATAGAGTTATCGAGTCTTGAAAACCTACCCACTTCTCTAAGTTTTAATGGATATCAAAGTAATAAGGTGTTATTAGGTTATGAAAGTAATATAAAGAGGTACAAAATGGTTTCAAAGACATAATTTTTTTTTGGAATGCTATATCCTTTTAAGACTCACTTTATGACTTTTTTAGACCTCTCAAGGTTGTGTAAAGACCTAAAAACCCTAGATAATGGTTTTGGATGTATAAAGAGATTCCACTAGCTATAAATGCCCAAAATTTGTTATTAGGGTTTATTAAAAAATGGATAATATATTTTTGTGTTTTTAGGTCTGTACCTTCACTATTCCATATAATATCAACTTGTGGGTTTTGAATAAGGGGAAATAGGCCAAATTGGGGACTATAGTAGTGGAAAAATAGGGTATACATGTGGAAAATAGCCAAAATGAGAATGGTGGAAATATAATAAACTAAAGGAGTATAGGAAATGATCTCATTTTGTTTTGAAATTTTTTATATATTACAAACTAAGGAGGTTTACCCCTAAATAGGGTTAGTAGGAGCTTAAAGCTAGGAAGGAGCTTGTGTGAAGAAAGTGAGTAAAGGGATTGAGTTAGTTACATAATAAGGGTTAGAAAAGAGTGTTATAAGGAATGAGGGATTATTTATGGTATTTAAATTTTCATTTTTTTATGTCCCATGCAAATTTCACTTTGGTATTGATAACTTGAGAGAGAGTACTAGGAAAGTTAAAGAGAACACATGAATAGTGAGTGATACAATTGATTGAATGTTATCAGATAGTATGTTGTTAGTGTAAATATAATTTGAAACTAATGTAACATGGTATCGCATCTTTAATATTCTAAAATTCAAAAATAAGCATCACTAAGCTACAAGTCTATACAAGGGGAACAAAAAAGAGGAAAGTGAGATTGAGCTCTACATCATTTGGTATCAGAGCTAGAAGAAACCTTAGGTACATGTAAAAAAAGGATATATAGTGATTAATATTTGATATTATTAAATATTTTAAAAATATTTTAGGGAAAAATAAATAAAATAGACAAGGTGAGTGATAAAGTGCAAGATAGAGCAGAGCGAGAGAAGGCAAGAAGCTAGTATAGTTTATGACAATGTATGATTGTTTATGATTTATTTGATAAGGTGATTTTGTTCAAATAATTTTAATTTGGTTATTAATTTGAATAATATGAAGGATAAGTGAGAATATGGATAACCTTAAGGGGTGAAGGTAGATAAAAGGATAGTGTGGACCAAGTAAAGAATCAAGAAACTCCAAGTGAGAGTCCAAAGAGAGAAAGAGAATAGAGGTGACCCAAGTGAGGTTAAGAAGACAAGTGTGAAAAATAATTTGTCAATAAAGAGTGAAGGGAAGAAAGGAAGGATAATTATGGGCTTAATACAAGAAGATAGACATAAAAAGATATCAAAAATTACAAAATGAAGAAGTGGATATCGATAAGGAGATTGTTGAGTTAAGGAAAGAGTTAACATGTATGAAAGAAAGATTGAGAGATATTTTAATGGCATGAAAAAATAAATTTAGTATCAAGATCAATAAGAGAGTATATCATGCATATAGGGATAAGATGGAAGATAGGAAAATCTAGTAGGTAGTTAAACATAAATATGATTGAAAATTTTGATAAATATGAGGACAAGAAAGATGGATGGTCAAGTGAATATACAAAACAAAACTTGTGTTATCTTGAGAAAGGTGAAAAACTAGATGACATGTAAATAATAGGTATGTAGACATCAAAATCGTGTCTACCCCTTGGTCCTTTCTCCCCCTCTTAGTCCCCTTTGGTCCACCTAACCACTCCTAACCCATGTCTTGTTAATTTGAAATAATTAGCTATTTTAAATTAACAAAACTCCTTTTCTCTCTCCCTTGCCACCTCACCACCCTTGGATCCCCTTCTTTAGATTCCCTTCATTCCCCACATGGCCAATATTAATGCCTATACCCCCATTCCAACTTCTCCCCTTTAACCTCTCATCCATTTTAATCACCTTTAACCGTTTCTTCTTCGGACTCACTGGCCCGACAGTTGGGAAAATGGACGAAAGGCTATTTTTAGCCTTTTTCCTGCCTTTCAGCCACCGACATCGGTCAACTGTCGATTGACATCAGCGATATTGCTGGCATTAGCAGCTTTCATAACATTTTTCTGCATCCGTTATCCCCCCTTCACCTCTCTCTCACATTCAGACTCTTGAATCCTTCAATCTTCAGTCTTCGACCATCCGCCACTCTGCCAATCAATCTGCCACTCTTCAAACCATACCTCTCACTCTCCCTCACACAACAAGCTTCTACACCAGCAACAGGTCCTCCACATAGGCTGCATCAACAACAGGGACATCAGCAACAATAGGTTTTTCCATTCTTCCATCAGCAAGCAAGAGGTAAGCACAGTGTTGTTTTCTATTTCATTTCTTGTTTAATTTATCTATTTAGATAATCACTGCCAAGACCTTCCCTGTCCTTCCCCTGAGAGGTTGAAAGGCCTTCTTAGACCCCTACCTCTCATTCATTCCCATTTGTGCTTTTGGTTCCCAACCAGCCACTTTCTCAGGCAACATTCTCAATCCCTCAGACTACCTCAGACCCAAACCCTCAGACTACCTCTGCATAGACCATTAACCAAAACCATACTCTCTCAGACCATCTAAATAGCACAAAAACCCTTCCAAACCCCTTTTTAGACCTGTCTATAGACCACAGACCCATCCACATACTACTACCCCGACCGATGCTGGCCGCAGAGACCATCGCCCCAACTGACGTCGGCAGACCTTGACCAACCGATACCAATAGGACCACCGACGCCGGCGACTATGACCAGGCCGACAGCAGCATTTAGGTAAGCATTTGCTTCCATTTTTGTTTTATTCTTTATCATTGTAGTCTTTTATCATTCTACTATTTATCAGACATCCTTTTATCAATCAGTGGGTTGACATCCCTTAAGGAAGTCTTCATACTTTTGGGATCGATCTTTCGCTTGGCAGCCCACCATCTCCTCATCTAACACCTTCTTTGTCTTAGTCTCTTCCTTTTTAGGTGTCATCCTCCACAACCAAAGAAGAGTTCTTACAACGTCTAGATCATGGTGCACACGACTACATCTAGGTACATACAAGCCTTAGACCATTTCTTCTAGTTTCTTATTCTCTCTTTGAATGTGAAAGTGAAAATAGCATAGAAACATTCTGGCACGCCCGGTGGGACCGTAGGGTCTTCCTTGGGTTATTTTCTTTCTATTCATATAGGGTGCTTTAGGTTTCTCCCTTTTCGCCTCTTTCTTATCTTCCAAAAGACATCATAAGCAGGATTAAAAAGAACTCTTCTTTCTTTTCTTGCATCATAGACTAGTCAAAAATCATATTCTTCTACCCTTTCTCAACTTGTTTTCATCCAAACTTAACATTTCAACTTGGGGCTTAAAACACACTACATTTCATTTCTGCTTGCTTGCATTTCTTAGTCCACATCTAGTAATTAGACCGCATCATGAATTAATCACACTTATGTTACACAACCGAATCACTTGCACAAATCAAACATCAAACAATACTTGAGACAAGGCCCGACTGGGATTTCATCCCCCAGCGGATACCTTACCCCTCCCTGGCAATCTCACTTGGATTTCATCACCAAGGGGAAAGCCCACTCTGTTCTCTGGCAAAGGATAATCTCTATGGAAGGTATATTTTGGCTAAGTGAGACCAGCTTATCACTGGGCTTGTGAAGTGAGGGGAGCTTGCTCCTTAGCACCAGGCCATGTACCGAACCTAACCCAGACTCTTGAGTGCCTAAACAAACCTGAAACCATCCATAGACTACCTCTTCTAGGACCCATTCTTCCATCCAACCTCCCAAACATCACTTTAAGGCATAAGCCACAAGATTCTAAAAGTTGATTCTTAAGATTTAACGCTTAGGGTCTGCCTGTCTCCATCTCTATTTTTATTTTCTTATCTACTTGTTTGAGCTTGTGAGGACATTCTTCTTCATTTTTTTCTAAAAATGCTCAAATATTTTGAGTTTTTGGAAAACACAGTCACTGGCATCAGTTTTAGAACCGACGTCGGCAACCTTTCCTCATCAGCATCAATTATCTGACCGACGTCGGCCATCTGATATCACCAACATCAGTTTTAAAAATGACGTCGGTCACTGTCACAATTTTTTTCTCAAAACAGTAACCTAAAACCCGACCCTTTTTTTGCCAAAAATCACATTCTAAGTTTCTAAAACTAAAAAAACATAGTTCCTGAAACCTGACCCTTCTTGCCTTGAATGGTTTTGACACGCGGTCAAACTAAGGCTTTTCTTGACCAAGCGAGGCATCAACCACTTCCGTCTTCCCCGTCCATAACCAGTCATATAATGGAGTTCCACTTGGAGACCGAAAGAACTCCTACCTGACCAACCCCGACTCAAACCCCCATTGTCACTGAAGGGGACCAAGAATTTGAAAGATTCTTGGACCTCAATGTCAAAGCCCTCCAAAATTATCTCACAAGAAACTAAATGTGGGACCTTTCACTTATAGTGGCAATGACACCGACGTCATCTACTACTCAACCCATCATGACTCAGCCTATTGTCTCGACCAATCACTTGACCATGGCCAATACACAAAGTTTGGTCTCCTCATCTATTTTCGAACTTGCCTCCATCAGGGTGTCATTACCCCCTCAACTTCACACAATTCAACTAAGTTCTACACCATACCAGAACTTGGTTGTCTCGACTCACCCACACTTGCACCTATACACATGGGAGTGACAACCTATCCTTTTACTAGTGCCACCACTCAACCACCTCTGGTGGTATCTAGTCAACTTGTGTCCTCCAACTTCATGACACAAGCCCCTTTGACCACGACATCTATCCCTATGATGCACTACCCATATGTTGTGCCTACACAATCACAACCAAGTACGTCATATGCCTCTTTGACCACCTTCCAGGAATCCTACAACCTAGGGGGTGCCCCATCCACCAATCCGTCAGCAGACATAATCAAAATGCTGATGGATAAAATGTCCAATCTTGAGACCTCTATCTCTGGTTCAAGTAATGCTCTGTCATATGAGAAAATTTGTAACGAACCCATTCATCCTTCTGTACCCATCCGAATATACCCCAAATAGTGGGAACTCCCTAAATTCACTCACTTTTAGAGTAAGGAGGACCCACAATAGCACCTATGAGCGTTTAGACACACTTGTTATCTCATAGCCCATGATGATGTGTTACTTCTACGCACGTTTCCCATGTCACTTTCGGGGGCTGCCCTTGACTGGTATAGCTCTCTTACCAAGCATTCTATCTTTTCATTCACTCAACTCGCCCAATTATTTCTCGACCATTTTTCTATCAACATCACTAAACAAGTCTCAATCATAGACCTCTATTCCATCAAGCAATTTGATGATGAATCAATAGTTGATTTTGTCGCCCATTCGAGAGGCCTGATTAACCAGCTCTCCTTCTCCTTGCCTCAACCTGATTTCATTGGGCTCTTTTCTCGAGCATGTGCCAGGCACATCTCTTCTACCTTGCGGATCCAGACATTTTTCACTTTTGACGAAGCTTTCACCATGGCAAGAAAGCTTGAACTCTATGCCATCGATGAAAATAAGATCAAATTGCGTAATGACAACGCAAAATCTAATGACCCTTCTTCGTCCAAACCTTCTTTTGCCCACTCCCAGTCCAAGGGGTTGAAAAACACTATCATCTTTAGACCATCATCTTCAACAATAACCAACTGACCTCAATTTTAAACATTAGACTACATCAATAAACACTTCCAACGTCGATCCATACAACGTCATTACACTCCAATTGGAGAGTCATATGCCTCTGTCTTGGATAAACTTGTCAAGCAGGGGGTCTTCAATCTCCCTTCAATCTGACCACTTCAATTCAACCCCTCAACACCTATCCTTGCATGGTACAGGGAGAGCAACTTTTACAACTATCACCGTGTCAAAGGCCATGACACAGACAACTGTCAAATCGTCAAAAACATCGTCCAAGACATGCTCAAAAAGGGTGACCTCATCTTAGACAATCCTAATGCCCCCCCTAATTAGGGGATCAAAATCTTCAAGCAACCCTTTCCTAATCACCTACCTACTCAAAACAATGTCCAGACCATGACCAATGACCCTCAAGACCATGATATACACATGGTCGACACTATCTTTTCTCTTGTCCTTGACCAACCTCCTTCACAAGTGGAAGACCCTTCTTCCCCTATTCCTCCTCCATAGGATGAATAACTTTCTTCTCCTACTAGTCTTCCATCGACCTCTCTCATATTGAAGGATGCTTTGATGGCATCCACACCAGCTGCCTCACCCTCATCCTTCTTGTCATCGATGGGGAATCATACATTCCCCATGCCTAGACCACACATCGAGACCATGACCATTCCTACACTCTATCCAACTGTAGAGCCACACTCTCCTATTTCTTCTCCACCAAGAGAAGAACCAGTCTCTTCATCCATTTCAATCAAGGAAGACCCAGTCATGGTTTCCTCTTGCCCTTTGCCTGAGATTGTTACATCTCACTCACCTCCGTCAACATCCGAACCCAAACCCATATCTAACCTTGCCTTGTATAATAGTGACCCTCGCCCCAAACCAATGAAGGCCACTAAACCACACTGGAGGACTCCTCCCTCACCTTCATCATTACCTTCAATTTTGGGCCCACATCTATCCACTTTAATAGGGGTGCTTCCTACTCCCGTACATCACAGAGGCAAGTCACCTCCATTACTTCCTCAACCCATTAGACATATATTTCCTCCAAAACATCCAACACTTATCACCACCAAAGTGCCATCTCCACGTGTGGTTACACCACCCATAAAAACAATGGTACAATCAACACCTCTTACGCCTCTCAAACCAAAGTCATCAACCCCTCCTACAACAAGACACGTAGACCCATTAGTAGGTTCTTATGCCCTATTGTTACAACAATTGTTGCAGTCTTCTTGCATCAATCTCCCACCTCTTAAACCATATCAATCCCTCAGACCAAAACTGCCCTGGTTTGATGACACTCAGATTTGTGCATATCATCGCACGCCTGGGCATGACACTGAGCATTGTTGTGCCCTCAAGGTTGTCATACACCAATGTTTGGAGAAAGACACCTTTCTTCTTGGCCATACTATCAACAAACCCAAAACACCATCCCACTCATCAACTCTCAGACCAAGACCATCTTGGTTCGACAACTCTAAATTTTGTCATTATCATCACACTTCGGGACATGACACTAAGCGTTGTTGTGCTCTTAAAGCTGTCATTCATCAACAACGGAGAAAGGATTCCCTTCTCATCAAGGATCCTCTTGACCACCTCTTCAACAAATCATCAACACTGACCCATGCTTCTCAAACCTCATCACTTAAATCAGGATCTCCACGCCTGATTATGGTCCCTTTGCCTCCTTTAACCCCCTTATTCGACATCAACATAGTCAATCTAGCCACTAAGCCTCAACCGACCTTGACCAATCTATCAGACATTCTCCCTAACCGCTGGGGGAATTCAACCTTCATTCAAGCCTCGACCAACCTTTCAACCCAGTCTCAACCAAATATCAATCACTCTTTTAATCCTAAACCTCGACCCGACCTCAACCAGACCGTCGACCTGACCTCGACCAAACATTCAACCTATCTTCGACCAAATGTTCAAACTGACCTCAATCAAACCTTGATCAAATATCAACCAATTTCTTCAACCTTGACCCTATTTTTGACCAAACATATCAACTGACTTCGACCAAACATTGACCAACTCTTTCAACATCAATCAACATGTGACCAATTTGGAACGAACCAAATGGGGCAAGTTTGCTCCTAATTGATTCGGACCTTACATCATAACACAAGCATAGGTTAGGACTTTGTCAGAACCTGAGCCCCTTTTATGCCTTACATCTTTGACCAGTCTACTGTTAGTCAAGTACTTATTCATTTGACGTTTAACTTGAGCTCGATCCCTTGAGCAGTCTCTATCACCGTCATTCCTATCTCCTTCAACCGTCAATCCTAACCCTTTTATCAAGCATGAATGCTTTGTCCTAATAAAAGGGAAACCCTCTAAACCTCTATAGTCAAGTCCATGACCAAAAGTCCAATCAATAAAAACAAATCAAAAATATAGAAAAATGGGATGCATATTCCAAGGTCATAAAACTATAAATGTAGACTGCTCCGTCGAAGGACAACTACATCATCATTGCTATATTTACTAGACTGCTCCCTTGAAGGATAGCTAGGCCAAAGTCATATCAAAAACATGTAAAGCAAAATATATACCACTCCCTCGAAGGATGGCTATGCCTAAATTTTGCTACATACACAGCATTATCTCTGAAGCTTCCCGCATCGATCAGCTTCACGACATGACCACAAAGCAAAACAACATCCCATCGCAGGCTTCTCGCATTGATCAGTCTATCTTCAAAAAAAAAAAAACTGACTGACAAACTTTAGAGTCATGGACTTGTCTATAGTCATTCTTGGGGTCACCTATAAAAGGGGAAAAATTATTCCTGCCAAAAAGGGTTCCCCCTTCCATCCATCTCACATAATCAATCCTATCACCCCTGCATACTCAAGGGATTTTGAGCTCACTTAACATCAAGTGATTTGATTGCTTCTCTAAACACAACCACTGGTCAATAACCTAATGCATAAATGGGTCTCTTGTTTCTAACAACCCCTTATCCATGCCATCATTCTGGTCCTTGTCAATGAAAGAGCAATTTGCCTTTCACTTTTTGTCACATCTTTGGTCACGCATTCAACCCAATCATTATCTATCCAACCAAACCCAAATCAAAACCAATCAAACATTTTCAGACCATCGACATAACCTAGTCCATTTCACATAGTTTCTATGGACACCAATACACATGGAAACTATTGACCAGACACAATTTATGTTAAGCATAAACCAATACTTGCTGAAACCTAGATAGACCTCAATTCATTTTTAGCATACATCCATCATGACTATGGAACATTGTTAGGGATGAAAGACCTCTCAACCAATGTTACAGAATACACCATTTAGAAAAGGCTATAACATCTTTTTCTCCTCATCATTTTGACACATGACCAAACCAATCATCAACCAATCTTCTCAACTAGTCTAAACTACATTGGTCTGAGGCCCTAAGACCAGGGCTATGTAGGTAGCACTCAAATGACATGACCATCCTCTGGGGTTAGCTAGACCACCCTCATTTGTTCATCTCCTTGATGGACAAACCATTATGTCCTTTGACCATGACCTTAACCTCGACCAAGACCATCGACCTTTTTGACTCTTTGTCTGAACTACATTGGTCTGAGGCCCTAAGACCAGGGCTATGTAGGCAGCACTCAAATGACATGACCATCCTCTAGGGTTAGCTTGACCACCCTCATTTGTTCATCTCCTTGATGGACAAACCATTCTATCCTTCGACCATGACCTTAACCTCAACCAAGACCATCGACCTCTTTGACCTCTTTATCTGAACTACATTGGTCTGAGGCCCTAAGACCAGGGCTATGTAGGCAGCACTCAGTTGACATGACGTCCTCTGGGGTTAGCTCGACCACCCTCATTTGTTCATCTCCTTAATGGACAAACCATTCTATCCTTCGACCATGACCTTGACCTCAACCAGATCATCAACCATTTTGCCTCTTTGTCTGAACTACATTGGTCTAAGGCCCTAAGACCAGGGCTATGTAGGCAGCACTCAGATGACACGACCATCCTCTGGGGTTAGCTCGACCACCCTCATTTGTTCATCTCCTTGATGGAAAAACCATTCTTTCCTTTGACCATGACCTTGACCTCGACCAAGACCAATCAATACCTTCAACCCTCTTCCTCCCCTTTAGGGAGAACTACATTGGCCTGAGGCCCTTCCAACAGGGGCTATGTAGGTAGCACTTAGTTGACATGGGGTCTTCTGAGGTTAGCTCGACCATTCCTTCATCCATACACCTCGACCAATCACCATGGAGATCGCAACTATCTCCTTTGACGATGACCACTTCTAAAGCGACTTTGCCTTGGTTGTTTTTCCATGTATGCTACCTCATGACTGGTTAGCAAAATTGTGCACAGACTATTTTTGACCCTCACAAGTATAGGATCTCAAGCCATTTGATCCCCACTACTTGTGACATTTTCGTGTTCTCAGGAGCACTTTCTAAGCTTGGGATACCTGGAACATGATGACCATTGGAGCTTCAACTTAGATTGAATAACCTAATCAGCTATGACTAATGTTGGGGCCCGATTACTTCAATTTTGGCACTCCTCGACCCTTGACCTATGACACTTTGACCTGACCATCTCGTGCAGTGGTATATGGGCAATCACTACTTTTACAGTGTTCACACTCACACCTTCATCATTTTCATCCACTCTTTGTCAAATCAACACCCGATTCTAGGTTCCCTTCCCTCGACTCTTGCTTTGAGGGGGAATAACTCATCCATAATCGGGGCAATCAACCTCTTCCTATTTTTGTCTTGCATTTCACTTGATTAACCAACAAGATGAAATCAACTCTATCCCATACCTGGGGCAATCACTCCTATTTTTATCTTGTAGTTCATCCAGAACAACCAACAAGACAAAAAGGGGCAAATGTAGACACTGAAATTGTGTCTACCCCTTGGTCCTTTCTCCCCCTCTTAGTCCCCTTTGGTCCACCTAACCACTCCTAACCCATGTCTTGTTAATTTGAAATAATTAGCTATTTTATATTAATAAAACTCCTTTTCTCTCTCCCTTGCCACCTCACCACCCTTGGATCCCCTTCTTTAGATTCCCTTCATTCCAAACATGGCCAATATTAATGCCTAGACCCCCATTCCAACTTCTCCTCTTTAACCTTTCATCCATTTTAATCACCTTCGACCATTTCTTCTTCGGACTCACTGACCCGACAGTTGGGAAAATAGACAAAAGGCTATTTTTAGCCTTTTTCCTACCTTCCAACTGCTGACATCGGTCAACTATCGACCAACGTCAGTGATATTTCCAGCATTGGTAACTTTCATAACAATTTTCTACATCTGTTATCCCCCCTTCACCTCTCTCTCGCATCTGAACTCTTGAGTCCTTCAATATTCAGTCTTTAACCATCCGCCACTCTGCCAATCAATCTACCACTCTTCAAACTAGACCTCTCACTCTCCCTCACATAGCAGGCTTTTACACCAGCAATAGGTCCTCCACATAGGCTGCATCAACAATAGGGACATCAGCAGCAACAGGTTTTTCCATTCTTCCATCAGCAAGCAAGAGGTAAGCACAGTGTTGTTTTCTATTTCATTTCTTGTTTAATCTATCTATTTAGCTAATCACTACCAAGACCTTCCTTGTCCTTCCCCTGAGAGGCTAAAAGGCCTTCTTAGACCCCTACCTCTCATTCATTCCCCTTTGTGCTTCTAGTTCCCAACCAGCCACTTTCCTAAGCAAGATTCTTAGTCCCTCAAACTACCTCAGACCCAGACCCTCAGACTACCTCTGCACAGACCATTAACCAAAACCAGACTCTCTCAGAACATCTAAATAGCACAAAAACCTATCCAGACCCCTTTTCAAACCTATCTACAGACCACAAACCCATCCACATACTACTGCCCTAATAGACGCTGGCTGCAGAGACCATCACCCCAACCGATGTCGGCAGACTAACAGACGTCGGTAGACCTTGACCAACTGACACCGATAGGACCACCGGCACCGGTGACTATGACCAAGCCGACATCAGCATTCAGGTAAGCATTTGCTTCCATTTTTGTTTCAGTATTTATCATTGTAGTCTTTTATCATTTTTCTATTTATCAGACATCCTTTTATCAATCAGTGGGTTGACATCCCTTAAGGAAGTCTTCGTACTTCTGGGATCGAGCTTTCGCTTGGCAGCCCACCATCTCCTCATCTAATGCCTTCTTTGTCTTAGTCTCTTCCTTTTCAGGTGTCATCCTCCATAACCAAAGAGGAGTTCTCATGATGTCTGGATCATGGTGTGCACGACTACATCTAGGTACATACAAGCCTTAGACCATTTCTTCTAGTTTCTTATTCTCTCTTTGAATGTGAAAGCAAAAATAGCATAGAAACAAGGTAAAGAATTTAAAAGATTCATTTAAAGAATACAAAAGGAAGATTTAATCCTAGAGGAACATGAAGGGTCTAAAGAGGTAAAAAAATGTGTTGATCATTTTGATTTTGCTAATGCATATAAAAAATTGTAGGAGATAGATAAAGTAATGCCTAAGGAAGAGGATAATTATATTGGCATAGATTATAGGGTGTTTATTATAGGGCATAATAAGTTGGTACAATAGGAGGAAGAGTTGAAGATAAGCATTCAACCTAAGAAGACTGTTACAACCCAAGAAGAACATGACAAGTCATGGCACAATCCAATTTTCTCATGTGAGTATGTGAATCAGTTGTTTACAAGCCTGTCTATTCATTTGATAATGATTTATAATAATGAATATATACAAGGGTTTGTGGATAAAGTTAGTGATTTGAGAAAGTTTTTTGAATAAGACCAGGAGAATAATGGGCTAATAAGTGGACAACAGGTCTAAGAAAAACAAGAAATTAAATCACAATATAGTATTCAAGAAGTTAAAAGACAAGAGGATGAGGTATTGGAAGAATTTTTAAAGGAATACAATGAGATAGGGGAAATATATAATCACCCCTTGAAGGTGGATGAATAATACACCAGTGTATATGAATAGAAGTGTATTATTCCATAACAATATGAAGCATGTAAGGAATAAGAGGAAGTGGCATACAAGGCATACAACCAAACATGAAAAAAATAGATATAAGTGGTGAAAGAGGTGATTAAAAAAGATGTCAAGACACCTACAAAATAAGTCCAACATGAAGACAAAGGAGAATTTAAATAATTTGTAGATATGGTAGGGTGTAATAAACCCTTAAAACAAGCTTAAGATAGTAGGAAAAATGTTTTATTTAACCCCATTATGTTATGTTAAGGTATGTATATCAATGGATTTAGAAATTTGAGGCCTAAATTTGGGGCCCAAGTGCATGTACAAATCTATGAGAGACAAGTGGAAGCAGATCGACAAGTAGCATCAACCAAGTACACCTAAAAGAGCATATGGGAAACATTCTCTAGCTTGGTAATATGATGAATGGGAATCCTTTATGGATGTAATATTTGGCTTGAAATAAGGTAGGAGGTGTTCTATAGTAGTTTTGGGTCCTTAATAGTCTTTACTAAATGTTTAGGATTCATAAAATTCAAACTTCATAGTTTCTTGCCAAAGCACTTATTCAAAAATTTGAATTCTTGGAATCCCTTTTAAAGGATTATGGAATATATTTAATGATTTTGAGATAGATTAATATGTAATTAGGAGTGATATGAAAAGATTAATATTTTCTAATGTTTTGACCCTCCTATGACATGGTTTTGCATATTAGTTATGTTGTAACTAAAGGTTTGTCCAAGAATCCCACATGGAGAATGAATAAAGAAATAATTATTGGTTAGTGAGGGATATATAAGGTATATTTTGATAGTTTTAGATAGATATTCTTGAAGTGGATGAGGCAAGAGTAGTGAATAAAAGGAATTTGTTGACAAAACTATCTCTACTCATAAGTATTTTATGTATATCTTTATGTTTTGTGTTTTCTTATATGGACATGCTATGAAATTGATTGTGAATGACGATTAAAAAGGTAAATAATTAATTTTATTCATATTATAATAACCTCTATTTTAAATGTTTCTATTGACAAACCCCTATTTTGTGGTAATGGTTCTAAAGCAATCTTGAGCTAAAATAGAATTCTGAATTATATGAATTTGCTCAATGTCTTGATGTTGTTTGAGGATAAGTGGTGTGGATAAAGGTATAGTTTATTGTGATAACCTTAAATGAGTTATAGAGTCTAAAAAGGATTGATACATTTCAATTTAGTCACTTTTGCACCTTGAAAGTGTGCACATTTAGAGATATAGGACAAAACCTATGTGTATGTGTATCTAAGGTTATATGGGTATTAAATGAATTTTAACTCTTTATAAAGTTCCAAGAATAATTTAATAGAGGTAAGAAATTTGTCAGGATTCATAGTGATATCCCTAATGTCAAGTA
Organism: Torreya grandis; assembly: GCA_037957365.1. Classification (NCBI taxonomy): domain Eukaryota; kingdom Viridiplantae; phylum Streptophyta; class Pinopsida; order Cupressales; family Taxaceae; genus Torreya; species Torreya grandis. Next base: position 240,631 of record JARHVA010007705.1, on the reverse strand, counting down.
ATACCCTGATTTGTAGTCTTTAGAGTTACCCAGTCTTGAAAACCAACCCAGTTCTCTAAGTTTTTGTGGATATCAAAGTTGTAAGGTGTTATTAGTTTATGAAAATCATTGAATAAGGTCCCAAATGGTTTAAAATACCTAAAAAAACTTGTTTTAATATTCCAAACTTTACAAAAACTCATTTTATGAATTTTTTAGATATCTCAGGTCTGTGAAGAGACCTAGAAACCCTAGATTAGGGTTTTGGCTATAGAAAGAGATTCCACTAGATAAAAAGGCCCAAACTTTTTTATCAAGATTGATTTAATAAGGGATAAGATATTTTTGTGGTTTCAATTTTGAACCTTTACTATTTCATATGATAGGATCTTGTGTGAAGAAAGTGAGTAGAAGGATTGATTTAGTGGCATAAGTAGGGTTGGAAAAGAGTTTTATAAGGAAGAAGGGAGTCTTGATGTGATTGAAATAATCATTGTGTTTTGATGTCAGATGCAAAGGTCACTTTGGTATTGATAACTTGAGAGAGAGAGAGAGAGTACTATGAAGGTTAAAGAGAGCGCATGAGCAATGAATTATATAATTGATTGAATGTTATTACATGGTATGTTGTTAATGTAAAGATCATTTGAAACTAGTGTAGCATGGTACTACATCTTACATATTCCAAAATTCAAATATAAGTATCACTAAGATAAAAGTCTATATAAGGGGAACAAAAATAAGAAAGTAAGATTGACCTCTACATTAGTTCCCTTTTCATAATATGAAAATTATAATAGACCACATTAGGAACAATAACCAATCCAAATTGTGATATAATTATATTGTGACATTAATTACATGAGGTATTTAATTTCTTTGGAATTTTTAATAACCCATCATATGAAACATCCCACAAGGTGAAATGGAATAGATTACATGTAATATCTTCATGAATTACAATTAATAATCCTAATGAATTATTAAATTATTTAATATGTTCCTTCTCATCTCACCCCCAAACTCCCCCAAAAGGATAAAATGAAGATATGTTTTGGTATTCCTATGTAAATAATGGATAACACTGGTTGCAATGATGGTAGAGATAACTAAACAAACCATATTGAAATTTTGAGGTTGGTTCCATTGAAATTTCAAATTTTTTTTACTTATGGATCTCTTAGGGAAACATATATATGATATTGGTCTTATATGGACCTCTAAATGTGATAATAAAAACATACCAGAATCGAAATTGGACCTTATTAACCTTATTAGTGGATCCAATGTATGTAACTTGATTAATCCCAACTGTTAAGTGTTTTATCCCTCATTATATCACCAAAAAAACCTATTGATGTGGGTTTTACTCACACCAAAAATTATTATGGGATTAAACCTTTCATTTTAGGATCAGTGAGAATTCACTCCAAGCCAGGAATTATGGGTATCAATTTTTTAAATAACCACATGGTGGAATAGTGGTGAGCATAATTATTACTTACCTTGGATGATCCAAATGTGATTTGTGTCTAATGTCTAACCTAAACATCTAAGATATAACCTACAGTGAATGGATAGATATAAAATAAGGTGTATCTAATCAAAAAAGGAAGGGTAAGGTTAAAAAGAAACATTTTATAATTAAAATAGACATTAGACCCTTCCATGTTGACTAATTACAAAAGACTAAGCACCTATAATTTAATAATATTTTTTGTAAGATTTATACTGGCACATAGCACAAAAAACATAGCAAATAATCTAAGGAATCAATTGTAATATAATCCAATGATCATAACCAAATGTTAATATTGAATTGATAAGCATAATCACTTTAATAACAAGGTAAAAAATGATATAGAATAAGAGGAGAAAAAATATGAACTCATAGTTTAATCTAATAATCCATTACATGAGTTGTTGGTTATTATGTTCTTGAGATTTGTGGTGGAATAATAGCTAAGCTAAATGACTATTTCATAAAATGAACATATAAATGATTTTTGGGAGTAACTATGGCCCTAAATATTTGTGAAGATGAAATTAATCTAAACTAAGTCTAATGAATGATGCCTAAACCCTAAAGTATAACCCTAATTTAACATGAATATTTATAATGAAAAGATAACCTATAGTGATTTGATCAAAAAAGAGCAAAAGGGAGGGTAGGGTAGAAAGAAGGTGTTTCTGATCTTCAATGTATACATTATGATAGAGCTTAAATTCCATCAAGACATGAACTAAACCAATATATAGCATGAAATTGCATAGGCACATATCTTACTATATATCAAGAAAATGTCTAAGAAAAGGTAATGCAAATAATAAATTAGGTTCACTTAAAATATTTACTTCCATAAGAAAATAGATTCTACACATCTTCAAGAAAAGCAAAAGAGAATGAAATGAATCCAATATCTTTCAATAAACCTAGCATAATCACAAATTGATAAATTATCATTAACAAGTGCACATCTAGGATGTATAAAAAAAGTTAAATATTAATATCAAACCAAATAATTGAAGAAGTAGCCATGATAGAAAACACATAAATAAATATTGGACAAACTTTTCAAAATTCCTTTCTTGTACTACTTTCTCCAAGTTTACAAAGTAATTTTATCTCTAAAAACTCCCCCCTCTTCTATAATGACAATACCTCCTTTTATAGGTTTTGAGAGCAAAATATGAGATAGTTTAAGTCATCCATTTTCAGGTAAACTCAAACACATGTCAAAGACAAGTATCCCTATACAATTAAAATACCTCTAATGACCATGTTTAATTGTGACTAACTTCTCATAACTATGTGTCTAGCCAATATAACTCAAGTGATAAAAGATCCATATGTTATATATATGTATCAATGCCATGTCATTATATTTATCAATTAAAACTGTGACCATTTCTCCTAGGACACTTGTCAACATCTCATTGGGTCTGGATCTTTGAAAAGTCCACCTAGGCTCACACCTTCAGATCTTATCTTGCATGATTGAATATGAGCATGGCACTTGGAAGATCCATGGGATCTCAGAATCCCTTTGGAATTAGATTTTATCATGAGCCATTATATCTCTATTAAGACCCCCAAGACCATGCCACTTAGTGAATATGTGGGCTCTCTATGCATCTTGGAAACATAATCCATCACTTAGCATCTTTGCATCATGTGGTATCCTATAAATAGGTCTTTGGTACCATTGAAGTTTTGACCCTCACATGCTATTGGATCTTTGATCTACCTCCAAGATGGTGAAACTTATCACTCTCATGTTGATCTTAGATCCTTTTGAAATTTTGACATTACTCGTACACCATTATATCATCTTCAACCAAGTAAACACATTATATTAGATCTTGTCTTCCTAAAAAAAATGCTCTCCATTGGATCTTGCCTTTGAATTCTAGGATTCTACCACTTAGAAAATATAGACTTTTCTTAAGGCTCTTGAATTTTTAACTTTTAACTTTGACACACGGGTCATTGATTACCTTTTTGAAGCTCTGAGATCTTGCCACCTATCACCTTTAGGTTTATCCATTTTTATGGGCATAAAATAAAAGACATAATTGTTTAGAGACTATAAATAAATTAGGATAAAGCTTTATCCTAATGTTTTAGTTGTATTAATAAATAAAATTTAAGACTTAGGATAAAACTTTAGATTAATATTTAAAATATAATAAAAGAGCTCCCAAGTTAATTAGTCCCTGTGATCTATAATACATAAAGGACTTATAATAAAGATTTTATACCAAGGTCTAAGTTGTATTAATAAATGTGACTAGGACTTAGGCTAAAATATAAACTATGCCTAAAATATAATAAATGCTCCCATGTGAAATTGATCTTGCTTAAATTTGAATATAATTTACAAAATGACCTAGCCTAAAACATTTATACTTAAGGTTTTTTTGTAACATTTTAAACATAGATTTAATTAAATAATTAAAGGCCAAAAAGATTAATCAAAGGGTCAAATAATCATGAAATCACAAAATCCTGAATGATGTTTATCCAAAAGGGACTCCATTAAACCTACTATATGAAATACAAAGATCCAATGTTATCAAATTTAGACAAGATCAAACCATAATCATGTGTAAATATTCCAATCCAACCATGGTGTGGATGATATTCAAATAAATATAATGTGAAAAACACTCTAATGGTACTTTGATCAGATGAATTTTCAATTTAAACCACACAATTTCATAATTTAAAATAAGGGTCCCCATTTTCAAGAATGGGGGTATGTTGACCTCAACAAATGGTGACTTTTGGGAGAAACATAGCAATATGTTAGAATTCATATAGTCTTGGTTTAAATTATTGACTATACAAATAATCCTATCTGATCAAGTACCATTATTAAGATCAACTCATAATTGAAACAAGTCTTACATATGCAGAATTAGGCCCAAACATCAAAACTCAACCACATTGTATGTGTGTTTTGATTCCACTTACTGTTTGCCATGGGATTTAGGGAGCAACTTCCATATTTCAAAACTTCAACCTTTAACACTGACTTATAGCATATTTTGATGTGCATTGAAGATCATGATTTATCTCAGGGAAGGCTTGGGCATTGCTTTGCTACCAGCCATGCATATATATCCCTAAAAGAGATGCTTTTGGCTCCACTCAAGGCCTTACTCTACTACCATCCAGGTGTCCATATCTCCAATGGAGTTTACCAAAATCACCTTTTATTAGAAAGATCTTGAATTTTGAAATAAGGTTCTTATTTTTTGTATTTTTATTGACTTTATAGTAAAGGTTGGGAACCAAATTAGCCAGGTTTTAGGATTTGGTCAAGTGTATGATATTCAAACAATAATCCTTGGTTTCAAACTTTGTCTTAGGCAATCATGTTTATTAAGTGCAAACATGAGTGTTTTTCAATAATTTAGACTTTCACCCAACATGTGAAATCCTTGTTAAAATCAAATTTAGATCATAACAAGGTTTAATTTTTTAAGGAATAATTAACCTAGCTATTAATCTTTACCAATTTTTCCAAATCATAACATCAAGTTCAAATTTCTGAAATCCATGATCAACCAATGTTTAAAATTCATCCCTACATTCTTAATTTGAGAATATCCTTGAGCATTTAGGTAAATTTGGAGCTTGAAAATTGTCTTCAAAAAGACTTATTGGAATTAGGGAACAAAGCAAAGGAAAAGGAAAACACACCAAACAAACAAAAAACAAGAAAACAAGTATTTAAAAATACTATTTACAAACAAGGGATAAGAAGGAAAGAAACATTAAAGAGACTAAGCTAAATCCATGCACTAACCCCATAAATAACTTACCTCTATGATCAAATTGAAAGTTATTTAGACTACTAAAAAAACCCTAAAACATGATTTCTTCCATTCAATAGCCCCTTCTTGTGGATATGAGCACTTGTATTCTTGTGTCTTCTATATGATACAACTTGGCTTACCACCTCCATTCTCAAGTGCATGGATTGAAGATATATATCCATCCAAATTATTCTTTCTTACATTAGGAAATCTAACTCTACTTCATTTAGAGGTTGATCATGTCTTGTCTCATTTTCCTTTGACATTATGTTTTAGGTGAACATTTTGCTATGTTTTTTGTCGCATCCTAAATCATTAAGTGGTCACAGAAACTATAATGATTCCTTCATTAATCCAAAAATTAGGGGGATCTCTTTGATTAACCTTCTCTAAATCTGGATGTTTATAGATATGATAGTTTTAGTTTGATCCTAGCCCATTATATACATTTTGGTGAACCTAATATGAAGTTACCATTGCCTTTATCTCTTCAGGAAACTATATCAAATAGATCGATATAATTACGTAGCAATATTTTCTGTCATAAACTGCATTGAATATGTCAATATAGATTTATCATGATTTTTCTCCCTCAACAAATTATATCTAATAAATGGACATAATTTTATTATTTTTTTTTTCTAGTCAACTATATCGAATAGCTCGATACAATCATGTTTTAGTCTTATTAAACCTTAATTTTTATCTAATTATATTTAATAGCCTAATATATTTTTGTATTTACATATTTCCTATAAAACTCTATCAAATAGCTTGATATAATTCTATAATATAGTTTGCAATTCTAACTTATTTTCAACCATATTTACTAGCCATACATGATACCATTTTACATTTATTTTTTTATATAAAAGTACATCAATCCATTTGATACAATTTTATCCATACATGTAAATTTGCATCTGTATAGACTGCATCAAATATATCAATATAATTGTGTACTTTATATGTAACTGCATTGGCCAACATAGATACAATTGTATTTGTCTCGTTTTCAAGATTAAAGAAAAAAATTAACTTGTCATTTTTTAATTTAATGAAATATTTCATTTCAATTTTACTACCTATTTTTTTGAATTCATTGAATGCTGAAAATTGGTTTTTAATATTAAATTTCAAACTTTATTTTCTATTTGTTTAGTTTTCCCTAGAAATTGTGCTCACATAGTTTTTAAACTACTTAGCTACTACTATGAAGGGTTACATGGTGTTGTGTTTACAAACATCATGGTGTGAGGATATTTATCTAATACTCATATCCATAGTACAAATCTAGACATGTACTTTAGATTTACATGCCTCACATTATATTAGAAATGCCTAAGATTACCATTTTATGAAATCTTAGGAAACTATCAATCCATCTAAATTTGTGGTGCACAATCCCTAGGAAGTTCCTCTGAGCTTACCCTTGAAATTTCTTTTAGTAAGATATAGGTATGGTTCTACCTCTATAGTTAGTGATCTAAAACATTGGGTTGACACTACCGAATGGTCAAGAAAGTATATTTGAGATCCTATGATATCAGTCACATCATTTTAGTACATCAAATTCATTATGCCCTATCACACACACCCAATTTTAAAAATTAAAATAGGGACCCATTGTTGATCAAATATCATTATTAGGGTCTTCTGAACCAAATGTCTATGACATAGAGTTTGAAAATTGAAAACTTATGAAATTTATTTGATGCTAAAATAAATTTGATTACCTCTCTTGATATCTATTATTAATTTTATTTAATCAAAATCATTTAATTAAATGTTTTTAAAGTGTCAAATTTATAAGAAAATCAAAGTTATGTTTAAGCCATACTACATTTTTTAATTTTTACCTTCAATTTCATTTAACTTAATGTTGATGTACAACTTTGATTTATGATCTAGTGGATAACATGGGTGATGTGTTTTGATTTTAGTTAGGTCTTTATCTATGTTATGTCTTAGGTAGGTTATTTCATAATTAGGTGCCTCCCAGGCCCTTCTAAAGCTCATTTACTCTACCATGTGGCATCAATTCACTAACTTAGGGTCTAATTAAATAACACAAATCACCCAGTGGTGAGGTTAGTGAAATCCTTTATATGGATAAACCTAAGAAAGTAGATCATTGGGATATTTCCAAGTTTTACCATCTTGATATCTAATAACAATGTTAGTATGGACCTATATATGGAACATCCTAGGCAAGCAGATTAGTGAGAGCCATCCATATGTCATCATCCTTCTATCCTGGAGGTGATATCCACATATAAATTTGTATGGTAAACCTTAGGTAAGTAGAGCAGTGATGATCATCAACTAGCCTAAAGTTGATGTAAGCATGGACTTTTATACAGATAACCTCAATCAAGTGAACTAGAAAAAGCTATCCACATGTCATCATCTTGCTAACCCAAAACCATAGAGACCAAACATGGTAAGCTAAAACTCAGTTAGGACCATAATAATGACACATAGAAACATGTCCTTAGAATCCATTAAATAAAATAATAAATACTTCAAAAATAAGACCAAAATATGGGGAAAGATACATCTATCAATTTAATATGAATAAGCATTTAGAAGAATTCAGAATAAGCCACATAGAAATAAAAGTTGTAGATGTCATTATTATGAAATTAAAATGTAAAGAATAAATAGGGAAAAGAGTGAATGTCATTATTGCACTTAGTTTTGACAAATCAAAGAACTAATGCAATCAATTCTCAATTCCAACACAACCAAAGAAATATAATTTGAACTACCATTTCCAATCTAATTACATTGCCTCCGAGCTATCAAGAGTATTAAAAATTATGATCTCAAGTGCAAACTAAAAATCTAGAATTATATTATGACGAATAATTTATAGGTCCTTTTTATATCAAATCATTTTTAGACATAGAAATAGGATTACTCATCTCACATCATAATTCCCTCTACATACTCAATTATTAGACCAATTGAATACATAAATACAATATTTGATTTGGCATATTTAAACCATGAGTTCAAACATTAATTCACCATTTGGGATATGGTTGACATAGTGGAATCATACAAAGTAGAGGATTAGCTTTCCATTTTCACACATAAATAAAAGGATGATATCATATCCATCAAAGCATTTGGTCTTCACAATGCAGTATCCAAACTAGAGGTAATGCCCTACATTAACCTATTGTTTGATTTATTCATGAATGACACGGTTAATTGGAAGATATTACACTTTAAACTTGGTAAAAAATGAATTGCATAGATTAATGAAAATGCCTTTGAGAGGTATTATATACTCCCTTTTCTAGACATGTCATAGAGGTAGGACATGGTGAACTCATGGCTTCTTAACAACAACATCAACAAGAAGTGTTAATATTGGGTTGGCATAGAGGTAGGACATGGTGAACTCATGGCTTCTTAACAACAACATCAACAAGAAGTTTTAATATTGGGTTGGCAACCCAATTGAATTTGTAGTTTAGGGCCCTGCATTGGCTATTCTAATTTTAATCTTTAGACTAGGTGTGAGAATCACCATGGCCCTATTAAATATAATATATACTAGTTTGACCATCACTTATGTAAATGAGGTATGGGTCCCTTTACTATACATGATTTTAAATTTTAATAAAATCATTGCCTTAGGGGAGATTATTAGCTCTAATTTGATTTTAAAACTCACAAATCCTAGAATTTCACTAGATGGTAACCTCTACATGGTGTCTTGCATAGTAGACGTGATGAATATACTTGTTCACTCAAATTATGAGAATCATTGGAAACCATCTCCAGACTACTCAAAAATAGTATATGTGATGAGTTTAATGTTCTTCATGTTCATATATTTAGGAAGAACATGAAAAGGATAATTGATACTTTATATCCCAAGGTGTATCAAATAATCTATGGGAAGAATATTCCAAAGCTCTATGATTGTATAAATAAAACCATTCAAAATATGTATGATTATTAGTTGTACCCAAAGTGAACAATAACTAGAACTGAAGGAAAAAATGCATGCCCTTTTTAGCTATGAAGAATTATGCCTGATAAAAATATTGAACAAGATATTTATGCCAAACTATAAGATAATGTTGATAATGACTTGAGAAAATATAAGAAATAAACAATCAATCCAACTCCCCTCAATATTCTAAGGATGAAATACATAAAGTGGGAACACCTCCAATTTTTTGGCAAGGTTAAGGCACATTATGGGTTTAAACTAGCACCTTTTAGAGAATGGGACCCTAGGAGAAATGTCAAAGAACATATTAAAAAATATGAAAGAAAAGTTGAAGAGGAATCTGAGTGGGAAAGTTCAGAAAGTTCTGAGAAGAATGTTGTTGAGGAAGAAGAAGGGATGAAAACTGGGGATTTTAGTTCAAATTTGGAAGGGTATCAGGAAGATGAAGACAAAAGCGAGAAAGAAAACGAAGGGGAAAAAATAGAGGGTAATACAGAATAGAATAATTCTAATCATGAAGTCAAACAGAATGTGGTGGGGGAAGTGTTAAAGAAACTAATAATTCAATTGATGATTTAGCTTTGATAAGAGAAAAGGAACATTTGGTTCTACTTTCCAATCTTTCCATGGAGATTGGAGAAAAAGAAAAGGATGAGCATGACCAGCATAAAGACCCTACAGAGACAAAAGAGGAGAAAATGATGGAAAGGGAGAACCAAATTGAAAAGGATGAGTCCTTTCCACAGGACAATGCAGATGATAGGTGTGATGCTCACTAGAGGGATAATAAGATCTCCTTCATGAATTCGGCCAAATTCAAAGCGGATGCAATTTTCCAAGTTGATTCATGGATGCATAAGGAAATGATAGAGCTGAAAAAGAAAGTTGAAATAATGCAACATAACCAGGAAGCTGATAGGATTAAAATCAATAATTTGGAGAAGTAAATGGGTGATATTCCAATTAAGCTTAAGGAATATGAGAATAATTTGAGAAGGCTCATTAAGGAAAGTAGAATGAAAATGGAGGAGGTTACTTATAGCATATGTGCGGCAGCAGCTAACCTTGGAAAATGAGCTAATGAAGAAATAAAATATTTGGAGGGGCCTAGTAAGAGGACTAGGCAGAGCTCGAGAAAGAAAGCACAACAAGAAGTTGCTACTTTGGCTACAACATCCATACAAGATACAACAATGGTTGGAAATGAGACTGTGAAGATGATCTTGGAACTTGAAGACTAAGGTCCTCTTTGTTGTTTTTATTTTTGTTCTGGTCCTATCTGCTGGATGTTTTAACTGGTTCTGAAAGTTGGATCTTTATTATATATATATATATATATATATATATATATATATATATATATATATATATATATATATATATATGAGTTTTCAGGTCTATGTAATACTGTGATCTTTCTTAAGGTTATAGGTTGTGGTTTCAGGTCCCTATAAAACTTGATTTTGATACTGTTTTATAGTTTGTTTTAGGTTTGTTATTCCTGTTGGGCATCTTCATATCATCTTTCTATCTTTGTTAAAGGGTTTTGGGGTCCCTTCAAAACCTGCTTTTACCTTAATCTAAAATATGAAAGAAAAGTGAGAATTAATAATGGACATCAATCTTATGATCATGATAACATATTTATGAATGCTAAAAATGACATTAAATTGGATATAAGGATGTACAAGTCAAACATGTCTATGATTATGGTGGAGAGGATATAGTATGAAGTTACTATCACCATAGAGGATGCCAAGAGAACTGAGAAAGAGGAATGGGTTTCCAAACCTTGTTTATTGACCCCCTCATCAGGTAAAAGAATAAATTAAAGAATAAGATGGCCCATATAGGGAAGCTTAAATTGGAAAAGCAGTCTCAACACCTCTAATCTACCCTATACACACATGTACTAATGTTTCTCCATATCATACATTATAGAGTGATCTCAATGCACAATTGATGAGTAAAGACCTATAAGACCCTTCACATTAGTAAAAATTTTCTCCATGTTTCCTCTATGTTTTAGAAAAGTCTTTGTTAAGGGGTGAAAGGTTATCTTATTTAGTTTTAGACTCATTAAAACTAGGCACAAACATGGGATATTCTTGTAGCACTGAACATTTTAAACTTAGCTAAGTTGGTATCAATTCACATAAGGCACAACCATTATACACTCACATGAAGCGTAACAAATAAATAACCAGTGCCTACATTGGGCTAGTTTTACCATGACATAAGATATTACTAATAGGACTTGGTCAATTCATAAGAAGGCTTAAGTAGATACCTCAATGAAAGTCTTTCATGGATTAGACTTGGTGGTATATAGGCATAAGCCCATTTTTCCAACTAGTTATAGAGTCATAAGGGCATAAGACTTTATTAATCTAAGCCTAACATCATATATGCACTAGATAGGTTAAGAGGCTACTTTTAATTTAATTTCTCATACTAGGCACACCCTTATTAGTAAAGGTAGGAACATTTGGCATAGGTTTTCTCTACACTTAGGCTATTTATATAATATATGTTGATGTCATCATATAATACAATGAATCCATTGATGATGTAAACTAGAAGCTTGAATACACATTAATTAACATAATTGAAGTGAACTTATAACATTACATTTGCATTTATATAACATTACTGAAGGCACATAAACCAGATTGAGCTCAATTTGATGTAACATTCATCTTCATTAAATAATGTCTAAATAAAATAGAGTACATGATATTTTGAGCATAGAAAATTCTTTACTCAAGATATGTAATGACTCAGAGGCTCACAATTGAGCTTGGGCATATAAAAATGAAGCCTTCATGGAATCTGAGATATATCTAATACTAATGGTAAACATAAAAATGCATGTATAAAAAATTCTCCAAAGCTTCACTGCATCAATTTGCATCCCTTGCATTCATTGTTTTGAACTCATTTTATAACCTACAAGATCATCTCATGCCAAGGTGAAGTGTGCATAATGGGTGTCAAGATATAACCTAATTAATAATTCCAATGGATCCATTACCTTTTTCCCTTCACACTTCAATCACCACATATCCCCCAACCTGTAAGATGCCTAAAGATTCATGGAAATGGTTAGATACCTACCAGTTAGCACAAGTTGTGCACTAAATCCTCTAGTTAGTGCTAAGATACTAAAATAAGAATCATCATGCCAAGTGATTTCCTCTCATTGAAATCTTTGTCATGTTGGTGTAAATCCCATACTTAACAAAATAGGGGCCCAAAATTACCCCATATAAAATTTCTATTCCATCATCATATTAGGTTGTCAAAGTCTTTGGTATGTAGAACTCAAGTGTGCTCTCCTTAAGCATGGTACTAAGTTTTTTAAAGACCTTGATAACAAGATTTATTTATTTAGTGGAATTATATATTTCTATGGAGGTAGTGATAAACATGAGCACATTAGTCTTATCCATTTCTTTTTTGAAGGCCTTTAGACTTGGTTTAGATTTTTTCACACCCCCATCCAAGATTTTTCCTTGATTATAGTCCTTAGTCTACAAGGCACATAAGAGTGCTTGCAAGTTATGTTCTTGCTCCTTTATCCAGGTGATTATCACATTGACCTTCCCCATTATCTACACACACTCTAACCTTCTCATAGATTACACTTTCACCATCATCTTCTCCTCTTCTTCCTTTGCTTACTTGAGGTGTGCATCTATAACTAACTCTTGGTTGAAAAATTTCAAGAAGATGGCATCAATGACATTTTCACCCTCCTATATCTTGTTAGAGGTAAAATTAATAAGAGTAAGAAGGGTGAATTAGTGAGCCCAAATAATTTATGAAGCAAGAGAGACAATACAAGATCAATCACACAACACATGAAATATATGGGAAATCCTCTTATGGGAGAAAACTAACTAAAACATATAATTGTACTACTATAATATAATAAAAATATCTAATTTAGACCATTTGTAACGGATCAAGGAACTACAATCCCTATTTAGTGAGACTACAATCCCACAAGGTGCTAAAACACCTATCTAACTGAGTTACAACAACTAGACCTTCAAAAAGTTTAATCTTATAAGGAGGATACAATCCCCCTAGATTTTGATCTACCAAAACAACACTTATGAACACATCCACTTAAAAACTGATGTCTTTAACACCTGATGATGGACCTCTGATTATCACTCTTCACCTGTGCTCATTGTCAAACAATAAAAGCACTATTATACCAATTAAATTATGACCTACATGCCATAAAAATAATCCTCAATCTATTTTTATCTTCAACTCATCTACATGGTAATCTACCCCTCCTTCATTCCACAAATCACACACACAAACCTCTCTCAAATTTATCATAAGTGTCTCACTCAAGTCTATCTCCAAGTCTAGAAACTAACACATTTGGTTTCACTATTTATAGATCAACCATGATCATCAAAACCTTGTGCAGTCATTAGGCATGATTTATCCCTTAATTCATATCTCTCATCAAGACATGGCTCAAAAACAATCTTCATAGGTCAACCATATAATCTATGGGTCACCCTTAAGGAACTACGCATTTCAATTAGGCCCTTGTAGCCCTTATAGGTCTCATGTGAACCCATTCACTCCTTTAGAATTTCATAAAAAAAACAAGAACATAGGGCCACTATAAAAATAATTTAACCATTCTATATGATCTATAGGTCCTAATTAAGTTCTAATAACCAACATAATACCCTTCTACATAATCATAATTTGCTCAAACACCATTTTGTACATATAATCACCATGAATAAATACATAGTCAAATTATAAACCTTTTTTTATATTGAATATGATTGTTCAAGCCTTAATAATGAATAAAAATCATCCTCATGGAGTGTTAAAAACTACCTAATAACTAATTCATTAATAGGTATTGAAACAATATCAAAACAAGCTTGAACAATCTTCTCGAGTCACTTACACTCCATGCATGAACACATAGTCAACTTTGAACATTAATAACTTTGATTTTACAAACTTTCAGATATTCAAATTGGGTTCATTATATGAGACATGGATTAATATTCATATTTTATTTTTACACCATGAGCAAATTCATCCTGGATCAAAAGTTATATCTAAAATATTCAAATGCAAATGGTCACAATTAAATTTTGAACACTCTATTATCATCTCATGTCCTCATTGCTTTAGATTAATCATACACAATTAATATTATTTTATGAATATCAACATTTAAAATAGTTAAATAATTTCCACTTTGACCATTTTGACTCCACTCACATCATTAGATCAATCTCTATGAATATATGCAAACCATTCAATCCTTATCCTTTACTTTTGCTTAGCATTAAAAATCATGCACTTATTACCATATCTCTCAACATTCACCATTATATATATATATATATATATATATATATATATATATATATATATATATATATATTTATATATATATATATATATATGTATGTGTGTGTGTGTGTGTGTGTGTGTGTGTCTATATATATATATATATATATATATATATATATATATATATATATATATATTATGATTTCTCATGCAAAGACCTGATTTTTAACTCTTGAAAAATCAACTAAGTATGGTAACCTTTACAATCTATCTATAAGGTCAACATTGCACCTCCATATCTTTTGTTGCGCTCAAGCGCATGTTCTGAAATTTGGACGATATGATATCCTCACATAGGAGAATCCAAACATGTGTCAATATTATCCTATATCCCTCACAAGTTTAAGATATAATTAAATTAAAAATTCTTACTTATATTTTCCTACCACAAAGCCAACTATGTCCAAAACTTGTCTAAAAGGCCAAATTTTAACATGCATATCTTTTGCCATGCTTCAGCACTTGACCTTAAAGATAGTGAAAATAAACTAGGTAAAATAATGAAAAAACCTATATGATCATATTCTCTTTAAATATCCACACATTAAATATAGGTCACCATCAAAATTATTACTTGTCTCTTTCTTGCCATATGTAAATTTGACTAAATATGGGAAAACACTATCAAACTACCTGGGAGCCCAACTTTGCACTCACAGATCTTTTCTGCACATAGTCACATGACTTCATACCTAGTGAATAAAAACTAGGGACTAATTTTATCATAACCATATGACCAACTTCCCCTTACTCATCCACACATGAAAATTATGATGTCAACAAATTGCCTACTTAGAGTTTTTGCCACTGGACCCAAAATGTCTAGATGAAGCTATGGACAATCAAATGAAATCCATTGATGCACACAAGCACTTAAATAATAGAAAAATTATTATGATACCTCTTTCACATGATAAAAAAATCATACTAATCCATAAACATCTCAAACCATACCAAAACTGAAGATCAACCAAGCCTCCTTCAAGCTTACTAGAACAAGCACATTACACATTTTGTCATTTTGACTTAGACTATCAGGACACTTCATCCACTCCAATGGACACCTCTATGGAATCATCATGACATCATTTAAAACTATCTAACATATTTTCACAAATATTTATAGCTCTTTGAGCTTAGTAACAAGCTCCTTGTGTAACACGGTATAGGGATCTTCTTCTTCTTGTGCTAGATATGGTTTCATCCTTAGGAGCATCTACTGTATTAAAACACATAATTTATCAACCTCATAGAGGTTCAAATTATCCACACTAACCAAAATTTATGGTTTGGCCATAGCTATGCTCTTGTGTAGCTACTATAGCTTGAATTTGATGGCCTATGCTTCATTTTTGGCATGTTTACAGAGTTTGTTCCATTTCTTTACCCTTCCATCATTGATGATATTTTTGCACACAACTTTAGTGACCATTTTAATAAGAACATTCCCACACCAGACTAGGTTCATGTAATGAGAGTTTATGATGAGGTATTCATGCCCTTCTTCAAGTTCTTCTATACCCAATATGGCCTTTCAAGGTGCCTCAAAGTGAGGCTCATCCATGTAGTGATAAAATACAAATCCAAGTTGTTTATGCATCATCACTATTGTGGATTTAGGGGAAAGAAGTCAAACATATATAAGTATTAATCCATTACCCCTTTTATACCTTTTCTCTAATTCTTAATTTTATGTCATCCTTTTTTATGATGGTCAACTTCATTTTCTCTTCTTCCTCTTCACTGGTACCACTACTTTCTTTGACACTTTCCTCTAAGGATTCATCTTCTTATTCCACAAGGGGTTCTTCCATTAGAATTTTCCCCTTTTTTTTCTTCCTCTTCTTTGGTTTTCTCAATGCTCACCTCTAGGTTTATTCCCTCAGTGGAAACTACTTTGTTCATATTCCTATTTAGGTTCCTCTTCAATCTCCTTTTATTTTTCCAATATTATAATATCACCTTCCTTTTCTTTAGGCACCTCTTCACTACTTGGTGTTTATGTTGTGTAGCTTCATCTACTTTCATGGTGGGGATGTTAGGTGCCTTCTTGTATTTCTCAATGGTTGGTCCTATGCTTATGAGAAACATTTTTGTCTTTTTCTCTTTCTTTGCATTCTCTTCCTCAGAATTAACCTTCTCAATATCCACCTAACTTAGGTCCATTTCCTTCCAAGCCCTCATCTTCGTCTCAAGTAGTAGCACCATCTCAATTTATTCCTCATTGTGGCCCATTTTATTCCATAACTTTCTCTTTTCCTCTTCTATTCATGAAGGTTGTGTGTGGAGATATTTGGATGAGGTGCATGCTAGCTTTTATACTTATTAATTATGGTGGTTATGCCACCTTGGAGGGACTTATGAAATTTTTTTGTGCTAGGTTCATCCTCTTCTTTGACCTATGTGATATAGGTATTTATTCCTTCTTCTTTCATCTCTTCTTCCCATCTGTATATGAGGGTCTCTTCCTCCTCCATTTCTACTAGAGTTATTTTAGGGATCACAATAGGTCCCTTAGACTTTTATTTTTCTACTTCTTTCTAGAGGAAACAATCTCTGACATAAAGGTTAAATACTTCTTTGGAGCTGAAGGTGTCGCTTTTTTGCCAGAGGCAACCCTCAACTTGATGTGCTCCTAGATATCCTCAAGTGTCTCTCCCCATTTCTTTTGAGGAGACTTCTAATACATTTTTTGGAATTGGATTCCCTTCTTCACCAATTAAGAGAGGGTGATCATCATCTTTTCTAGGGTCTATGCCCTTCTTCCATGGCTTCATCTATTATAATAGATTGAAGATGCACCCAATTATAATTTTCCTCTAGAGGGGGTGGAAGTAGAGGGGGCAGAGGTCCATTCGATCATAGTCATCCTCATCATCCTTTATGGATTTTTTTCTTGGGTGCACATTATATACACATAATATTTTAAACTTTTATAAATACAGATGCCTTACATCTTAGAGTAACCTATCGAGACTCAATATCTCTAAGTGTATGCCCTACGAGGTACACCAAGAAGGGGTGGATAGATCTTTGGTTCTTTCTAAGATTGGTGTCCCTTATTTAAAAATTATTACTAATCCAACCAAATCCTAAAACCATTCCCTAAGCTATTACTCCCTTTCACACTCCAACCTTTTCCCTCTTTTCATCCCTCTTTTCCTCACCTTAATCCCTTTTTGATAGCCAGCTATACTAGGTTGACTCAATTAATTATGTATAGTTTTCAACCTTTAATTACTATATATGGGTCAACTAGGTCAACTGCATACTATTTTGAGATATTTTCACTTGATATTTGTGTTATCCCTTTGGTCGACCTAGCTTGGGACCTAGTGAATAATTAACCAAAAACATATAGGGTCAACTAGGTTAACCTTTTATAGTTGACATATTCGAAAGGATTTAGGGTGAGACCATTCAATAAATACAAGATCATTTTGTCATAATTTCAATATAAAATCAAGATTTATTATTTGTTCATTCTTCTTTATAATCTACTCTTCCACCATTCTACTTGAGGAGTCTTAGCTTAGGGTTTTTACTTGGAGAATTTAGTCTTGTGGATAAGTCTTAGATACTTTGGAATTTCTTAGTGATCCTTAAAAACCACAAAAACCTCTTATGAATCCCCTTTGTCCAAAGGAGACATTAAATCTCAATGGGTTCCCCTTTAGGTAAGTATATTATAACTTTGTTCTCCTCTCTTTAGTAGATAGAAGTAACATAAGTATTAGCTCGAATAATCTTAATATTCATATTTCATGTATTAGGGTCTTACTCATACTTAACTTAATTGATATTTTATGATACATATTTTGATTTCTTTACTAAACCCTCATATTATTCCATAAACTTTGGTGAGCACTAGATTAGATTTACTTTCTTGTTATTAGAATAAGTGAAATATATAACCTAGGACCCCCTTAGGGTTATTGAATGATTGTGTTAGTTTGGAGGCTTTAGAACCCTCATGGAATAGTGTATTGTGATAATTTATCCCCTAATTAGGTCTATCAAATCACCATCTTGTTCATGATCCCACTTAACAAATGTGTTCCCAATTAGAAGTGTAGGTATACTCTATCTTCTCCAAGCTAGGATTGATTTATAGACATGATGCATTTTTGATTGCATACATTTTGGTAAACCTAATGTGAAATAACCCTTATATGATTTTTTCACTTATTTCATTATTTCATCATTATTTTTATCATATATTTTCCATACTTGGTTGACTACATCGACCCAACTCTAATTTCCATGCACATGTTTTCAAGTACAGGCTACTAGATCAACCTAGTCAACCCAGTATAGGTTTTAATCTTTCCAAAATTCTAGTATAAACTGATAGATTGACCCAGTCAACCTAGTATAGTTTATATACATTCAAATATCATGTTCATCATACTAGGTCAACCCAATCGAACTTCTACAATACAAGCACTCAACAATAGGTTCTTATAGATCTTGATTGACCCAGTCAACCTAATTAATAGTTTTTACATGAATTTTACAAAGTTATCTAATAGTAATCTTCCTTATCTAAATATATGATCTACGAATTTTCATTTTTATCCATCTCTTTCTTTATAATATTTCTTTTTACAATTTGTAGTTTTCAAAATTACCCATGTTTAGTCAACTAGATCGACCTTATAGACCCAATTTTGTATTTTGTGTGTTGTCTAGATAACTAGGTCAACTTTGGTGACCCTATTCATTTTTAGACCTTGATTACACAATATATTATCAACCTTATTGACCCTATTTTGTACTATGTGCATACACTATTGACTTTATTAATATTGTACCTTGTTTCAAAGTTGGAACTCACCTTTGTACGCTAGTAATTAGCCCACACTTTCATTTTTTTATTACTTGCATGCTTATAATATATAACATAGCTTAATTAGGTGGTTTTTAATTAATTATTTATTTTCATTATTTTATATTTTATGCACACATGACCAAATCATAAAATATAAACAAGTATTTTAACATTTGATTACCCAAGGCCAACCTACTTAGATTTCATCACCAAGGGGGAAGCTAACTTGATCTTTTGGTCAAGTATAAAGTGTGGTTAATGACATATTTAGTATAATCACCTGATATCCTTATCTCTATGGTGTGTGAAGTGAGGGGGTAGGCCCCAATACCAAGCCTGTATCATTACCACTATAGATCCCTTTCAGCCTAAACTACCTAAAACTATCCTTAGATTGCTTTCTAGTTCCTTAATTATATCCAACTTCCCATTACATTTAAATTACATATCTTAATAATATTATAAATATTTATTTTGAACATTTATTTATCTCTTTAATTTCTAAGTTGATTGCTTTCTCTTTACTCAATTGTATTTTAAAAACTTGCATTAGCTAGTGTTGGTGAAAGGTTTTTATGATGTGTGCCTCAATTAAATTAGCCAACATTAATCCAATTGATTATTTAGTTCTATTATATTATTTATTTTCAAATAAGTTACAAAGTTTATCTTATTTTATCTCAAAATCTATTATAGGCTTCCTTATCTTGCCTATCTGGTGTACTAGGTTGATCTAGTTGACCCTATACATTTTTATAGATTTTATTTAATGTATTGGATTGACCTAGTCAACCATGTACTATTTATAGATACTATACCATATTTTCAGCCCCTATATTTTGTGCTAGGTTAACCTAATCAACCTTGTGCTATTTAAAAACCTTGTTCTCTATATTAGGTTAACCTAATTGACCCTGTACTATTTTTTTCTTTCCTTATTTGTCAATCTAGTTTTCTATCTTTACTTATTTTGCATTTTGGTCATTCTTATTCAATCATAATGAAATATCCTATTATAATATCCTTGGATAGTATAAATACATTTAGATACTATATGGGATGTTCATTTCTTCATCTCTTGTCCTCCTAAGAGAACCATCACTCTTGGGGCACCTCTTCCCCTCCTTCATCCATGAACTATAATAGGGTGTAATAACACCTCAAGATGAATTTGATGGGTTTGATCTTTCCTTACCAAAATCATTATCATCTTAAAAATATTCAAACTAATGTGGGAATAATTGACAAACTTAATTAACAATCCCACTCATAATCCATCTTCTAATAACCCTCCCCTTAAAACCAATTCAGGAGTGCTCCTATCAACACAAACCAACCTCCTGATGTAACTCAAATTTTAGATCAAATAATCCAAAAAATGAATATAGTGAAAAATTTTAATACAAATCAAATGATTTAACTTCAACATCATTTGATTAATATGGCCAATCAACCTCTACCTATGCATCTTCAAGCTCATCCCAATTATATTCATACACCTCTTATAAATTCCTCTGGCAATTTTATTCCTCAACCCATAATGATTAACAATATGCTTCAAACCATTCAAAATGAGCCTTTATATCCCTTAATTTACTCCATTAATATTGGTAACATATCTCCAACTATAAAATATGATGGGACTAAAGACCCTACCTCATTTATTAAATCATTTGGCAACCTTTACAAAGAGTGGATCCAAACTAATACCATCACCACAACTAAACTCTTAGTCAAATCCTTCACTGGAGAAGTATTAGAATTTTATAAATAATTAACCAAAAATTATATTTGGAAAATTGAATATTTGGCTAATCCCTTAATTAAAGAGTTTCAACATAATGATCTTCCTAAAAATTATCTTAGCCACTTCATCAATTCTAAGAAATCTCCCACTGAATCAGCTCATGACTTTATCAAAAATGAAAATAATTGGCCCATAAATCTAACCATAACATGATTGAAAATAATTTATTCAAACTCTTTATTATAGATTTAACTCCCACTCTTGAATATAAGGTTTGAACCTTTTCTCCCTAAACACTTAATAAAGCTCTTGATCAAGCTAAACATCTAGACTTTCTCTTGAAGCAATTTGAGCCTAATCTTAAACTCTTAAAAGGATATTTTAAAAGATATACCAATTATATAACTATAAATACTTCCAAAGACAAAATAGGAGTTACCAAAATTGGTATTCCTTCATCTTCTCACACACCTATTTTGGTTTAGCAAATGAAACAATGTTTACCACCCTCTAAACCTTTCATCTGTCCCAATGTTCCTCCTAAGTGGTGTAACCCCAATCTATTTTGTTGGTTCCAAGTTGACATTGGGTATTTAAATTAATATTGTATATGGATCACTAAATTTATTAATTTTTATATGCTTGGTGATTCATTTAATCATGAAGCCATGATCCACCTTCATCATCAAAAGTACACTATTACCTCAAAAATGACAAGATTCTAAATCTTATATCTCAAATAACCAAAAAAAAATTTAAAATAATCAACCAAATACCAAGGATGTTTGTGCCAAGGTATTTATAACAATTCTCAATATGTCAACACTGCTAAGGTCAACTATAATCACAAACTAGCTCATAAAGATCATGTTACCGAACCTAAGAAGCCATCTTTAGAAGAAAAAATTCTTAAAGATAATACCACCACTAATATTAATTTGGAAGCCAAAGTGGAAACATATCCTCCTTTTGATCCTCTAACGACATTTATACCTTCCAAATCTACTTTACCTCCCAAACCTCATGTTAGTTCTTATAAATCACATTGGAAATTTCTTAAATAAATTAAATCTATGACTTGTAAAATTCCATTTATGGAGTTGGTTCACACTTCACCCTATCATTGTAAGTCCATTATACAACAACTCCAAAAAATTAAAAATCCATCTTCCATAGATGAAGAACCACCTTCTACTTATTCTCAACCTACCAATGTCAATACCATTAATACTATGTGTCCTTGTTCCAATCCTTCTATTGAATTCCTTAAAGAGGACATGATCAATGATGAAATTATTTTTCATGTTGATGATCCACCACTTTGTATCAAAATAGCCTTTAATACTCCCCTTATCTGTAAATTTCTAGTTGGTGAAGGCTCTATTATTAATGTGATATATTTATAGCTTATCCAACAACTTGGTTATAACAAGGACCATCTTAAATAAATGCATATTATCTATCATAGTTTTGATAAAAAAAATCAAAATCCATTAGGTTGCATTTGGATTCCATTAACCATTGGCCTTAATACCTTCAAACCAAGATTAAGGTCCTTAATTTACCTTTATCTTATAACATACTCCTTAGTCACCCATGGACTCATTGAATGATGCATATTACTTCTTCTAGTTACTAATGCATTAAATTATTAAATAATGGAAAATGGTATAATCATGAAGTTGACCCCAACCTATGGAGCATCCACCTTCTTAATCCCAAATCCTAAGATCACATTCCTATAATTCCTAAGATCAATAGTGATCTTTTACCTGAGTTCATCAATGTTAATCCTAATTTACAAGTTACTCTTACAAATTTTAATGATGATGAACCCAATAATTTTCAACATACTTGTAATACCACCAAGTTACCTCCCTACATATCCTAATGGCTTCCTCCTTGTTTATTACCCAAAGACCATACTATTCCTTTTATTGATGAGATTACCAATTTTTCCCCTCCATGAAATTCTTAGGATCCTTATTTATTTGAATATGCCTTCACTTGTAATGAATTTGGAGTGGCCAAATTATTTCAAGATCCTCTCATCATGTATCCTCATACATTTAATAACATTGGGATTTCACCTTCTGAAACTCCCCTTAATTTTCAAGCTCAATCTAGAGATTTAATGTCTAACATTATCAAAAAACCTTATCTCAAATTCATCATTTTAATATAGATGTGCACACCATCTATATGGATAATAAATTATATCCCAAAGGTTATGTACCTCCTACTAATTTTCCACTTATTGATACTCCTTAGGTGCTAGAGTAAATCACACCTTCCAAACTTCTAAAAATTTATCCATCTCCTTTACCACATATTAATCCAATCATTACCTCTAATCTTTCTCCTATCGATGAACCCATCAATACTCTGATCCCATCTACTCTATCTACTTATACTCCCAAGATTACACTTGATGCCAAGGCAACCAATGTCCATCAAGTCCTTTCTGAGTATGATAGCCATGGTAACCAAGTTATAGATCTTTGAAGTAGATATTGAATACTATGGTCATCTTAAAACATTGATTAATGATGAATCTATCTTTGAACTAATTTATACCCATGAACCTCAACTCCCTCAGCAACAAAATAAATTTGGCAATTTTATAGCTAAAACCCCTTGTTTTAAGAACTTTGTTGCCAACATTGATCCTAAAAATAATCCAAATTCAGCCTTAGCTAATACACCATACCACTTTCAAGATGGTAATGCCATGATTATTAAATAAACCACTCACATCAAATATGGTACTCCATATTTTCTTTAACCAATTATTGTATTTTATGAACTCTCACCTATCAAACATGATAATTTTAGCTTATTTTTTTATAAGTATCATAAGGTTTTCACTTGGTCCTATAAGGACATGCCTGGTATTGACCCTAAAATTATGGTGTATAATATCATTACTTATCTTGATGCCAAACATGTGCATCAAAATCAAAGGAAATTTCCACCCAAATTTTCTACTCTATGTCACAATGAAATAATCAAACTACTTGACGCTAAATTTATTAAACTAGTGGATTATTCTTAATGGGTTTTTAAAATTATCCCCATTAGAAAAAAGGTCACTATGGTCATTTGTATTTGCATTTATTTCCATAATATTAACCTTTATTATCCCATGGACAACTTATATTTAACTTTAATAGATGCCATCATCGATTACATAGCTAGTTATGAAATGTTGTCTCTTATAGATGGCTTCTCAGAATAAAATAGATTCACATTTCCCTTTAGAACCAATATAAGACTACTCTCACCATATAAATGGGGCACCTATTTCTATGTCAAAATACCCTTCAACCTCAAAAATATTAAATCTACCTACCAATGAACAATGACTCACATCTTTCATGACCTCATCTAATTTTTTTTTTTGAAACTTATGTGTATGATCTTATTGCTAAATCCAAAAGTTGTACGACTCATCTATCTGATCTCACTATCATCTTTGATCATCTTCTTAAATATCAGGTTAGACTTAATCCTTAAAAATGTGTCTTTGGTGTCACATCTAGAAAAAATTTAGGACTCTTATTCTCTCTCCATGACATCAATGTTGAGCCTACAAATACTAGTGCTATATTCAACATGCCCATTCCTCATTCTATACCTAAAATCTATAATTATTTAGATAAACTTAGGGAAATTAGACAATTTATGCCTAAAATGGCTTACCATATCCACTCTATCAACTCCCTTCTCAAGAAAGGCACTACTTTAGAATGAACAAAACCATGTCAAAATGAATTTGATAACATGAAATAGTCATTTCTTCACCCACCTAGGCTTCATCCTCCTTTTAATGATCGACCCTTGATTTTCTATACTTCTTCCACACCCATATGAGTTGGGGGAATTATTTCCCAACATGATGACAATAGAATAGAGTATTGTATTTATTATATTAGCTGAGGCCTCATTGATTATGAGACACATTATACCAAAATTGAATGTGATTGCCTCGCCATCTATTTTGTATCTAAAAATCTTTACCATTACATGTTTTACAAAACTAGTTATGTCATCATTCATTCTGACCCCCTTCATCACTTTTTATCTAAATCTTTTCTACCTAGAGATAGAATTGGAAAATATATGGTCCTCCTTATGGAGTTCTATCTCCACATCATCACCCAAATATTTTTCAAAGGGTAAGTCATATCGGATCAACTTATTGCAGCTCCTATACTAGTTTCTTCCCTCCAAGATAATTTTCTCGATGACAATATATTTTACATTGAAGGTCTTAATCAAGATATTTCTCTCAAAGATTATTTTCATAATTTTACCACTATTCTTGAAGCAAATAATATTGAAAAATATTATATTCCCTCCAATAATACTAAACTAAAAATAGTTATCGAGGAGCTTCTTGAAATCAATCTTGAATTGCATGAGAATACTTGGGCCCTTCACTTTGATGAAGCTAAATTCCTTTAAGGAGCTAGGTCAGGTTAAAATCTCATAAGTCCTCTTGGTAATATCATACCTTTATCTTTTCATTTCACCTTTGATGTTACTAATAATATGGGTGAATACAAATCTCTCATCTTAGGCAAGCGAGTTGCTCTTGATTTAGAAATTCAATACCTACATGCTTTAGATGACCCTCAACTTATTTTCTACCAATTTAATGGTCATTATTAATGTAAAAGTGAAAACCTCATTACCTATCATCAAATTTCAACCATTGTTGTTAAGGATTTTATCTCTTTCACTATTGATCCTATCCCTAGAGATCAAAATTCTATTGTTGATTCTCTTACCTCTTTTTCCTCTCTCTTTCATCCACACTAAGATATTTTTTACCCTAATTTTCTTATACAAATAATAAAATCTCTATCTTCAACTCAACCACCAAACTCACTTATCTACCACATTGAGGTTATTACCATTCGATAATGTCTATGTTATAAAGACATTATTCAATTTGTAGAACATCAAACTTATCCTCCTAACTAAGATTATCATGAAAAGACATACATTTATAAATAGGATTTTAAGTATGTATTTTGACACAACATCCTTCAATATCAAAATGTTAAAGGTACTTTTCTCTATTATGCTATGTAATATGAGGTTCTTCCTCTTCTTAAATAAGCACGTGGGGGAATTTGATGTGGTCACTATAGCGGGCATGCTACATCCTTTAAATGCCTATGTATGGTTTGATTTTAGCCTAACCTTGAAAATAATGCAATCAAATATGCTAAAAAGAGTACTTCTTGTCATCTTCATGATGATCTAATTCATTCACCTTCAGTCGATATTCAATATATTAAATCTCCTTAGCCCTTTTCCATATGAGGATTCAATATCATTGGTAAATTACCTTGCTCCCAAGACGGGAATGTTTATATCATCATCGCTACCAAATATTTTACCAAATGGGTAGAAGCCATGCCCCTTCTTAATGTCACCAGTCTTACCATTTCCAAATTTAATCTTAACCAAATCATTTTCTATTGTTTTTACTCATACCATCATTTTAAATAATAGTGGTAACTTCAAAAACAAACATGTTAAATAACTTTGTACTAAATATAAGATCAATCACAAATTTGGTATGCCTTATCATCCATAATGTAATGGTGAAGATGAGGCCACTAATAAAATTCTCTAAAAGACAATTTTTGAAACCTACATGGATTGGAATCTTCATCTCTACCATGCTCTTTGGGTCTACTAGAATAGTATATGTACTACCACTAGGGCAATGCTATTCTCTCTAGTCTCTAGTTCTGAGTTAGTTCTTCCTCTAGAAGTTGAGACTCCCTCTCTTCATATATCTCTTCATGGTATCATTCCTGATGAATAATTACATGAAGCTCACATTCATGCCCTTGATCTCCTTGATGAGCATAGTCTTTTTTCCTTATAACATAATCACCAATACAAGGCTCGTATTGCCAAGTAACATAACAAACATGTTAAAGTTCACTCATTTAATGTTGGTGATCTTGTACTTAAATTATAATACACCCATTATAAATAAGGTAAATATTCCCAAAAGTGTTGGGGCTTTTATTTAGTTAAAGATATTCTTGGTCTAAGTACCTACCACCTTCAAACCAATGAAGGCCATATTTTTAAAGAGTCCCCCAATGCACAATTCTTTAAAAAGTACTTTGCCTAAACATTTTCTTATTTTCATGTTATATATATATATATATATATATATATATATATATCTAACACTTTTTATAGGTTACTTACACCAGTCTCTCCCTCTTTTTTACAAACCTTTAGTCCTCCCTTTTTGGTCTTTTGGTTTCTTGATGTACTATAGTCTTCTTTATCTTTAATAAATTATTTTGGAATCCCTTGGGTTTCTCTCTTATGATTTTCTTTGCATGTTCATGGATAGGACCCAAAAATCCTCACAAAATAAAATATTCTATATACCTCATTTATTTTCACATACATATTTTTTGCTACCCTCGTAGGTTTCTCTTTTATGAAGTTACAGTGTAAGATAGTGGATAGAACTTGGCCATACTCATAAAATTACCATCTTTTCATTCTTTTTCTAGAATACATTTTGAAATGGTTACATGTTCTTGATATTTTTTCTCAACTTTAGCTTTTACTTCTTTGGATAGATGGAATTTACACAACAATCTATGTTATCATGTTTTCATTAATTTCCATCATTCTTATGATAAGGAATCACACTTTACTATCATTGTATCCCTTTTTACCCTTTGTCACATTTTTAATGATTTGACATAATTTAAATTGTTCCATATGTCACTCCTCTTTCTTTCCCATTTCTTTCACTCCACATTGGATAAAACAAGGTCAAATTTAAGATAACACTTTTATTTTACCTAGATTTATGAGATTCTTAGACCCCCAGGCTCTCTAAAGTTCTCTCTCTTAGAAACCAAGTCCTAAGTATTCAAATGAAAGTCATATTTAGCACCCATTTTTGGTTTTCCAAATATATATAGAGGAGGAATATAAAAATCCATCAATAAAGTTAAAATCCAAATCATTTGAATCAAAAGGCAATGCTATCTAAAAGGTAACATACAAATCTAAAAAGTCAAATCACACAAAAATACATGAATACAAGCACATCTCCTATCTCAAATTAAGCTCAAACTCCATAGTTGGCCTCTCATAAAGCCAAGGTCCATTGGGGTATGTTAGGCTAGTAATAGGTGAATTCAAAACAATCTATGGTTCTACCTACTTTCTCATACAAGTACCCAATCTTTGCAATAAATCAACCACTCTGTAAGGGGTCCTAAGAAATGGGGAACACATTATGAGAAGGTAGGTCCATTTTAATTTTCATTCATATAGCCTTCATGGGATGATCCATATACTTCATTTGTTAACCTAAGACTTGTGTGGCTAAGAGAACTTCTTCAAATTCCTTAAGGTCTAAAGTCATGTTGTTTTAATAAACCTAATTTGAGTATCTTGACTTCGATAAAAAGTTCTTATACCTTGGTTTTTACTTCATTATCCACTCCACCCATTTCATTTCCCCCCTTGATAGAATTTTTTTTTATTTCAAATACATTTTCCTTTCTTATTTTATTCCTTCTTCTTCATCTCTTAAAAACATGATAGCACTACTTTATTTTAGTTTTATCTATCCTTATAACAAAACAACATGTTTGAGAAACTATGGATTAATTATTTATTTTTCACCATGATTCTACATTTCTAGACTTGTTTTAATTTCTATATACCATTTATCATTTGTTTTTTTATCTTACTCTCATAGACACCTGAGTTTGTACTCTTTTTCCATTATTGAGTGAGGTTGGCTTGTTACTTCTAATTTAATAATGTTGTTTTCATTTTTTTTAAACCTTTTTCCATTGTCGAGTGAGATAAATATTTTTACTGCTCACTCATCATGTTTTTTTACCATTTTTTCTGATTTTTACTTTTGATCTTTGATTACCATCATTTTTGACATGTATCCTTGGTTTTACTTCGTGAGTTTTCCTTTATTACTTAAGGTTTACTTGTTTGAGTTTTTTAATCTTTAGTAGCCTTAGCTTTTTGGTTACCCAATTTAATCTTATTTTTGAACTATTTATTTAGTCTAACATAGCACTTGTCATCCCAACTTGCCAAATTTTCAAGTATATCCCATCCTAATAGTATTATTTATCTTGGCTTTCTTGCATTTGTTTGTTTTAACTCTTTAGTTTTGTATTTTTGGGTTTGTCAAAAGTAGTCTCTACACCCTACACAATTAAAACTATAAAAAATAGATAACCATATAGTGATAAATGTAAGTCAAGGTATGCATCACATTTAATTTTTAGTTATTTTCCATTTTAGTCATTTACTTTCAGTTATTTTATGCTTTAAAATATTGTAACTTTTTTTAGCATCAACATTATGTGTTGTTATGCTCTTTCTCAAAGAACCATCCCCTATTTCACCTTAGTGACACATGATGACATTTGATTGGGGCATATGTATACACATAATATTTTCAACTTTTATCAAATACTGATACTTTACATCTTGTAAGAACTTGTCAAGACTCAATCTCTCTGAGTGCATGCCCTAAAAGATGCATTGGGAAAGGGGTGGGTAGACCTTTGGTGCTTTGTAGGATTTTTTTCCTTTGTGCCCACATTATTACCAATCCATCCAGCTCCTAAAACCATTCACTAAGCTATTACTCCTCCCTTTCACACTCCTCCAATATTTTTACTCTTTTCATCCCTCTTTTCTTCACCTTAATCCCCTTTTAATAGTTGACTATACTAGGTCAACTGGGGTGATCCTATAAAGTTTTTAACATTTGATTAATGTATAGGGTTGAATAGGTCTACCTTATACTATTTTATAGTATTTTCACTTGAGATTTATGTTAGCCCTTTGACCAACCTAGCTCAGGACCTAGTGAATAATTGACCAAAAATATATAGGTTGATTGGGTTGACCTATATAGTTGATATATTTAGAAAGATTTAGGGTTATTTCACTTATAAATACAAGATATTTTCATCATTATTTCAATATGAAATCAAGAGTTATTATTTTCTTCTACTTATTTAGATTCTAATCTTTCACCATTCTACTTAAGGAGTCTTAGCTTAGGGCTTCTACTTGGAGATCTAGTCTTATGGATAAGTCTTGGATGTTTTGGCCTTTATTAGTGATCCTTAAAAAACACAACAACCTCTTTCAAAGCCCCTTTGGCCAAAGGAGATATTGAGTCTTGATGGATTCACATTCAGGAAAGTATATTCTTTGTTCTCCTCTCTTTAGTAGATAGAAGTAGTATAAGTATTGGCTCAAATAGTATTACTCTTAATATTCCATGTATTAGGGTCTTACTCATACATAGATTAATTAATATTCTCCTATAAATGTTTTGATTTCTTTAATCACCCCTCATATTATGCCACAAGCTTTGGTGAACACTAGATTAGATTTACTTTCTTATTATTAGAATAAGTGAAATATAAAACTTAGGACCCCCTTACGGTTATTACATGATTGTGTTAGTCTAGAGGATTTGGAACCCTCATTATCATAGTGTATTATGATCAGTGATGCCCTAATTAGTTCTAATAGATCCCCATCTTAGTCATGATCCTAATTAATAAATGTATTCCCAATCAGAAGTGTAGGTATTCTCTATCTTCTTTGAGCCAAGATTGATTTATAGATATGATGCATTTATAATTGCATACACACATACTTGTACCTAAATATTCTCATTTATTGGTCCACGAACTTCACCAAGATATTGAGATATTATGAATTAGGAATCCTCCTTATTACTGCTATGAAATATTTAACAAAAAATGCATAAGGTAGTTTGAGCCAGCTAGATAGGTTCTCATCTATGAACGCTAGGCACATTACATAAAAATGTTACATGACAACAAAGGTTACCATTCCTAAAATGTGTTAAGGGCACTCTTATGGGATGTTCCATTTAGTCTCAAATGCCTTTATGTATCAATTATATCACCTTTATAATCTTGTTTTATAATTTTGGGAGAAATTGGGTGGGCAAATGAATTCTTGGTACTTCAGTACTATGGAGTCCTTGTGTAGTGGGAACACCAATAGATTATTGTCATCACCATAGATCATGTCGATCTCCTCCATCACAATAAAAATTAGCATGAAACCCTAATGAAAGGTTTCACATGCCATGTGGCATTTTATCATGTTCTTTACCATCTCCTTGGTAATAGATTTTGTAATATTGATCTTGATTCCTTATTCTATGTGGTGGATGATTCACAAGTACATCTTTATTATATTAGTCCACCATCTAGTGGGGAATAGATTTAATTTAATGAGGCATGCCATGGACATAATGCTAGGGTATTATATGTCCTTGATCAAGAATGTGAACCCTACCATGTATTAATCTAAGAGTTTCATAACCCTCTCTACCTCCATATTATCCTCCATCATATGGTGGATGTCTATCCCTATGCCTAAGAGCCTTGTGATCCTATTGATGAGGCATGTTGATATCCACATGTGCCTTCCTACTAAGTAAAATAAATCACTATGGATGCATAAGAGGAAAATTATATTAACTCCTATATCTTTCTAAAACTTGGTAGCTCATACAATTAGGTCACATTGGTGGTTGCTAGCTTGTCTCAGATGGAGACATCAAATAACATCATGCCTACCATCATATTCATTCCTATGTTAACCAACCAATCCTAGTTGATCTCCTACATGTTACTTCATGTTCAATGGTTGTACTACTTAAAATTGAACATTTATGTGAAGGATACCCCTGTCTCTCCCACTATGACCTTAAGGGGAAACTGCATTTCTCTATATGCAATATTTGTGCTTGCCTCAAGATCAATCTTAATGATGAAAATATTTTCTACCAATTGTGCCTTTTTATTAATTATGGCTATCTCTTCTACCATTCATTCCTTCTTAGCATCTTTCTATGCCTATTGTGTGTATACACATAATATTTTCAAACTTTTATTGACTACTGACACTTTATATCTTGAAAGAACCTGCCGAGTCTCAATCTCTTTGAGTGCATGCCTTAAGGGGTACACTAAAAAAGGGGTGGGTAGAAAATTGGTGCTAAGTAATATTATTATCTCTTTTACCACTTGAAATTTACACATTCATCTCTTAAAACCATTTAACCTAAGATTATTATTCTCTATTTTACCCATTCTAGTCATTTGTCATGCTTTATTTTCTTTTTTTTTGCCTTAACCCCTTTCACTAATTGATTATACTATGTTGACTGGGTCAACCTTGTAGAGTTTTTAGCCTCTGATTATTATACAAGGTTGACTAGGTTGACCCTATACTATTTAGGGATATTTTTCATCTAAATTTTTGTTAGCTCTTCAGCTGACCTAGCCTGGGACCTAGTGAATTATCTCCTAAAAACATATAGGGTCAAGTGGGTTGACCC
The DNA here is from genome assembly GCA_037957365.1 of Torreya grandis. NCBI lineage: Eukaryota > Viridiplantae > Streptophyta > Pinopsida > Cupressales > Taxaceae > Torreya > Torreya grandis. The sequence continues at coordinate 207,930 of JARHVA010007705.1, read as the reverse complement.
TATACAACCAACATATTCATAAATATTTAGTGTAAGATCCACCTATATATAAGTAAATTTCCAACCATTTATAATAATAAAAGTGAAGAAGAATAAGTGTGAATAAACATCTACTTATTGACCATTCTACTTGAGGAATAAATCTTAGGGTTCTATACATTCTTTAAAGATATGGATCTTGTCTTATGGAAAAGTATTTTGGATGCATATATAGGTTGTGTAGCCTAGACCTAATTTGTCTTTATTATCCTTACATACCACAAAAACCTCTTGTGAATCACCTTGGCCAAGGGAGATATTGAGACTTAGTGGGTTCATCTTCAAAGGTAAGTATTACTTTATTTCTCCTTTGTAAGAGTAAATAGATAATGCAGTTGTGTTTCTCTCCCATGCATTAGGATTTTGTATACATTAACATGAGTATATATCTTCTATGCATGTTTATTTTAGTTTGTTTTTTTTTAACCCCCACTTTGTGCCATAAGCTTTGGTGTGCATTATATTAGATTTACTTTCTTATTTATTAGAATAGAGTGAATATTAAACCTAGGAATATTTTAGGGTTATTGCATGATTGTGTTAGACTATAGGCTTTGGAACCCTTCTTAGAATGGTGTATTATGACAAGTGATCCCCTAATCATGTCTAGAAGATCCCCATATTGGTCATGCTCCTGATTAACAAATATATTCCCAATCAAATGTGTAGGTATGTTCTATCTTCTTCGAGCTAGGATATATTTATAGACATGATGCATTTTTTATTACATACATTTTGGTGAACCCAACATGAATCCTATCCCACCACTAGTTGGATTGTCTTCACGTTTCAATTTTATTCTTAGTATTTTATTCACTTTAGATTCACCTTCATAATACATTCTAGTGAACCTAATGCGAACTAACCCTCGCAAGATTTGTTTACCTTATGTCATTCTTTCATTCTTTTATCATTATTTTTATCATATATTTGCCATACTGGATTGACTCTATCAACCTAATATCTAACTTTTATGCATAGGATTTTAGGTATAGACTACTAGATCAATCCTATTGACCTAGTACAAGTTTTTAGTTTTTTAGACATCCAATATAGACTACTAGGTTGACCCAATCAACCTTGTACATTTCAAGCACTTAACAACAAGTTTATACAAAGCTTGATCAACCTAATCTACCTAATTAACATAATTTACAATAATATATCAAGTTTCTTGGACAACAATCTTCATTCTCTACATCTATGATCTACCAAGGTTCCTTTCTATATCTTTATCTCTTTATTTACAATCTTTCCTTTCATAGTTTGTATTCTTTAAAATTTCCCTTTGCACAATCAATTAGATCAACCCTGTCGACCCAATTCTATGTTTTATGTGATATCTAGAGAAATGGGTTGACTCTATCGACCCTATTTATTTTTAGACCTTTCTTCTGTAGTACAGGTTCAACCCTGTCGACCCTATTCTATATTTTGTGCATACATTGTTGACTACATCAACATTTTACCTTGTTTTAAAGTTGGAATTAACCTTATATGCTATTAATTAATTCACACTTTCTTTTCTTGTTGCTTGCATGCTTATAATAGATCACATAGCTTAATTAGGTGGTTTTCATTAATCATTTAGTTTCACTATTTTATATTTTATGCACACATGACTAAATCATAAAATCTAAACAAGAATTTTAACATTTGACTAACCAAATCCAACCTACTTGAATTTCATCACCAAGAGGGAAATTGACTTGATACTCTAGTTAATTATAAAGTGTGGTTAATGGTATATTCTAGCTAAGCACCAGACACCCTTATCACTATGATGTGTGAAGTGAGCAGGTGGACCCAATACCAAGCTTGTATCAATACCACTATAGTCCCTTTCAATCCAAACTACCTAAAACCATCCTTAGATTACCTTTTTAGTTACTTGCTTACAACCAACTTCCCATCACATTTAAAATTATATCTTAATAGTCTAATAAAAATATAGGTCAACCAATTAATTAGTTATTTACTTTCCAAGTTGATTTCTTTCTCTTTAATCAATTGTATTTTATATTAGAAAAACTTTCATTAATTAGCATTGGTGTAAGGTTTTATGTTGTGTGATTCAATTAGATTGGCTTGTGTTAATCCAATTGATTATTTATTTTCTTTCAGCTATTTTTTTCTAAATTATTTTCAAAAGTTATATTGTTTTAGTTAATAAATATGTTATAGGTTTATTAATCTTCCCTATCTACTATACTGGGTCGACCCAGTCGACCCTATAACTTTTTTTAGCTTTTGTTCACTATACTAGATCGACCTAGTCAACCTTGTACTATTTATAGACCCTATTTTTTGATAGGTCAACTTAGTTGACCTTATACTACTTCTATCATTTCTTATTTCCTTATTTTCTCATCTCTTTTTCTTTCCATTCATCATGCACTTTTTGCTTGATGACAATATTGAGTTATAGTCAATAGACATGATGAATTTTACCAATCTGCATAGAGTCTCCCATAGACAAAGTAGGGCTTATCTCTTGGATGCTAGTAATTTTCATATTCCACTCATATAATGAACTATGGGATCCCTCCTAATACATCTTCATAGTGTAATCCTCTCTTCTCATTAGAAGACCAACCCAAATTAGAGTATACCCCTAAAATGATCTTCTTTATCTCTAGATTTCCTCAATATTAAGAAAATATCCTTCTACCATTTACAATCTTATGATTAGTGGTCAAGTTGAAGATCCTCATTCACATACTCCTACATTTTCATCTAGATTAAGGGGTACCACTTTCTTTGATTCTCAGCCTCTTCATTCCATTATGACCCCTTCTCATACTATGACCTATTATTCTCTAACTTATTACAACTCCATGCCTAATATATACACTAACATGGAAGGTTCTATTGGTATTTTGACCTATTAAGGCAAAATTACTACTCCTATCATACAAAACTTTCCTAAAACTGATCATAGCCTTTTAAAGTTAGTCAAACCAAGGAATTTTGGCCTAAAAATCACTAATTTTGATTAAAATATCAAAAATGGATTGTAAATAGGTCATTATCATTTCAAAAAGAGCATTGTCAAGTTCAAATATGCAAACAATCCATGCACATGGATCAATTTTGACAAAAAATTGAATATTTTAGGAGCTACATGTGGTTTCAGGACCTTAAATTTTGTACACAAGGTCATTATGAGTTGGATAAACTTATAAAAAAATTATTTCCATTGGATAAGTGGAGATAATTTATATTTTATAATAGTATTTAGCATGTCTGTTAGAGATCGCCATTAGAGCAGGCATCATTCTGGAGTGTCAAAAAGGTTTCTAAGTCCAAGTAAAAGTTCCAAAATAATGAGATGATGTTTTAAAATCATAATAAAAATTTAAAGAGTGTAAAAACTCTAAATTTTAAGAAAACCATGCTCATACAGGCTTTTACAAGCAAATAGGCATAAAGGCCAAAAGGGTTTTTTTTTTAATTTTCAATCAAAATGTGCTTTTAGAGTGTTTTTATAGCATGGTATAGACCCCATGATGATGTTTTCAGGCATTGGGAAGAAAGTGAGGAGTTATTTTCATTTTGGTAAAATTTTCATTTTTTCAGTTCTAAACACCCTTTCTAGCCTCATGTTCAGATGCTCATATCTTTCATGACATGTGGAGTTTTTATAAAAACTATTAGTATGTTTCTATTACTCCTATATAATTATAATTAATGAAAAATTGAGACCATTTGAGTGGTTTTTATTTATGAAAAATCATTAAGAGTCTAGGTAGTTTAGAATGCAATTAAAACCCCACAGGGAGATTTATCCACATGGTAACTTTCTATATATTTTGAATGGGAAAAAATATTTTTAGGGATGCTGGGGGGGGGGGGTTAGTTTTATATGCATCAATGGAAATATTTTGAAATTTGGAGGTATGTACTTCATGAATCATCATTTTGAAGATTCAGCTTCAAAGCTCGCCTAAACCCTCAAAAACCTAGTTTTAAAAAATGATGATTTTATTGCTATCAAATAAACATGGATAAAATTTAAAACTTTTCAAATGTAAATTTTATGCATGGAGATGTATGGATGAAGACATAAATTATATCTTTTGTAAAAAAAACATGTAAAATGAAGTACATGACACTTCAATGAAATATAATCAATGGATCTCAAATACTAAGACATGTTATTCATCCTAAATTTTTGGTCAAATATAATCTCAGAAGTGTCCCAACCAGCCCAATCAAAATGGCCAATCTATAGGAAAATGGAGCAAAATAGGCCTAGTCAACCCTGTTGACTAAATGGTGAGTGTTTTTTCATCAAAATTAAATATTTTGGTGACGAATAATTATTTTTTAGGTGAAAATTATTGTTATTTCAGGTTTCATGGCTTATTATTTTAGTTTTAATTGATCCAAATGCAATAAGATAGGCTATTAGGCCTAATATGCCTAATAGGCTTAATTGATCAATCAAGCAAGTAAAGAATGGCATTGAAAATTTATCAAATAAATTAATTTTGAAATTACTACATGGAATATATGTTTTTTAAGTGGATATATTATTCTAAATTCAATTCAAAAGTTTAAATTCATGCATGTTGAGCTCAAGTTGAGTTAACTAGTCCTTAAGGGTCAAATCTCTTTGGTTGACTAGTTTGACTAGTTTCATGCATCTCCCATGCTTGAAACTACAAGATAAAGACTTTCAAGAACTTAAAATCACTTTAAATATGGAGTTATATTCTAATTTATGGTGTGATTTTCATGTAAAGAAGGTTTAAAAGTCAACATGGGCCCACCACTTCTCAATTCTGTGCTAAAAATAAAGAACATGCAATTTTTGAAGAATTACAAGATTTAAAAGCCTTTATTTAATTTTGTAAAAGAATTTTAGTCTTATTTTAACTCAAATAAGACTAATACTTATCTTTTATATCTGAATTTTTATTTAGTTAAGGTTTTAGACTTATATATTGTCTTTTTGAAGCCATTTTTCAGAAATTCTTAAAGTAGAACAAAAAATTATTATTGGCATCATTTATCAATAAAGGAAATATTTTGCATATGAGTTTTTAAATAGAATAGAGTGTATTTTTTTATTGTGTACCAGCATATAAGTGAGATATATATCCCATTTTTTTAGGTCATTTCTCATCTACTATGAAAATATCATCCTCTATAGGTCATTTGAAGAGCTAGGAATAGAATTTGCTTTACAAGCTTCTTTTAGGCCTTCTTTTGAAACACTTATGTTTAGGATTTACTAAAGAATTTATTTTGATTCATATGTGTGTCTTACTCAGTTTCAAAAAATATTTCAAGAATACTAATCATTTAGGTGCATCACCCCATTAGATAGGATTTTTCATTTTAATTTCCTTCTCCCTTTTCATCCCCAAAAATCAGAATAGTTTAGTTTTAATAGATAAATATTAAGGGAACCAACCCTCTCTGGAGGTTCTTCTCATCATAAAGTCACCCACACTCTACTAATCTCCCACTATATTAGTTGAAGAGAGGGTGTGCTTGTACATCCTCAATTAGGGTGCACTCTAGAGTGATAACAATTTTTGGCATGCCCAGTGGGACCAATTGAGATGCTATTCTCTATAGAAGATAAAGATGAAGCAAGTGTAGTAGATCAAAAACATTTTGTATGACTCCATCAAAAGGTTAGAAATATGTGATCAACATATTTAAAATGCTAAGAATACTAATGAATTTCATGTCCTTTAAATTGATCATGATGAAGAGGCCTTTTGGGATGACTTGGAGATTTTTTGTGCAAAATTTGATGGTCCATCTCTACCCCAAGAGGATATTTACGAATGTTTTATAAAGAGTACTATTTCAGCTCTTCATCAAGAAGAAATTAATGATATATTGTAGACATGTATGAATACCTACCAAGAAGTTGAAGATCTTAGCAAGCCACCACTTCAAATAGAATCAAATGAAGACATCGATCTAGGTATACTAGCTAAATTGCCAATATAATTATTGAATGAGAATGTGTCAAATCATTATCAACCTATGAATGAGGTAGAGATAGTAGTCTTGATGCAAAAAAAGAGAATATGGGAGGAGGATGATTGGATCTTATATCCATATATTAAATCCATATACCTAAGAAAGGAATTTGGAGCCCTAGTTGCATCATCCAAAACATATGAACATATTAGTTCTCCCATTTGCATAAAAGAGCTATCAAAAGGAAGAAAATACATTTCAAAGTTCAAAAGTGCATCAAATAGCTTTCCATTTGATCTAGGAGGGCCAACAAATTGGAGGTTAGTTTTTACATAATACACTCCTTATGTTTTTTTCCTCTAAGTGCATATCTACACATGCTTTCAGTAGTTTTTTTTTCCCTTTCCAAGTTATTTTTGTCCATTCCTCTAAGTGCACATGTGCACATGTTTGTTGTTGTTTGTGTCAGTTGTCTTGTTGTGTCTTTATCTGCAAAAAACTTTCTATTTAAGCATATATCCAATTTTTTTATAGTCAAATTTTTTTATTTATTTGACCATCAAGATGGTCAACCCCTGAAATTCACCAAAATTTTTAGTAATTTGACCTATCAAGTCAAAAATACTAGTCCTATCATACAAAACTTTCCTAAAATCGGTCATAGCCTTTTAAAGTTGGTCAAACCAAGGAATTATGGCCAAAAAAATACTAATTTCAGTCAAAAATATATTGTAAATGGGTCTTTATTATTTCAAAATGAACATTGTCAAGTTCAAATATGCAGATAATCCATGCACATGGATCAATTTTGAGAGAAAATTAAACATTTTGGGAGCTACAGGGGGTTGCAAGTCATTAAATTTTGTACATAGATTCATTATGAGTTGGATAACGTTATGAAAAATTTTAGTTTCCATTGGAAATGTGGATATCCTTTCTATTTTGTAACATTCCTTAGCATGTCCATTGGAGATCACCATTAAAGCAAGCATCATTATGGAATACCATAGAGATTTATAAGTCCAAGTAAAAGTTTTAAAATAATGGTATGATATTTTTAAATCATAATAAGACATTTAAATATTTTCAAAACTCTAAATTTTAATAAAACCATGATCATATAGGCTTTTGCAAGCAAATATGCATAAAGGCCAAAAATAAGTTTTTTTTTTTTTTTTTTTTTTTTTTTTTTTTAACTTTTTAGGAAAAATGTGATTTCAAAGAGTTTTTATAACATGTTACATACCCCATTATTATAATTTTAGGCATTGGGAATAATTTTAAGAGTTATTTTCATTTTGATGAAATTTTCATTTTTTCAGTTTTAGACACCCTTCCTAACTTCCTGTTCAGATGCTCATATCTTTCACGACATGTAGAGTTTGTATGAATGATATTAGTAAATTTTTATTAATTATTTTTAATTACAATTAATTAAAAATTGATATAATTTTAGTGGTTTTGATTTATGAATAATCATTAAGAGTGTAGGTAGCTCAAAATGCAATCAAAACCCCACAAGAAGATTTCTCCACATGATAGCTTTTTATATATTTTGAATGGGAACCAAATATTTTAAATTATGTTTTTAGATCATTTTTATATACATAAATATAAATATTTTATAATTTTTAGGTATTTAATTCATGAATCATCATTTTGAAGATTCAGCTTTAAAACCTACCTAAACCCTAAAAAAACTAGTTTTGAAAAACGTTGATTTTATTTCTAAAAAATAAACAAGGATAAACTTTTAAAAAAATTCAATTTCAATTAAATAATATATAATTATATAAATGTCAATTTTATATATGGATATGTACGGATGAGGACATAAATCATGTTTTTTATGGAAAAAAACTTGTAAAATAAAGTACAGGACACTTCAATGAAATATAATCAATGGAGATAAAATCACAATAATTTTTATTCATCATAAATTTTTATTTTTTTCATAAATCATCTCATAATTTTCCCAACCAGCTCAATCAAAATGGCTAGTCTGTAGGAAAATGGAGCAAAATAGGCCTAGTCAACCCTATTAACTGATTGGCAAGTGTTTTCTCATCAAAATCAAATATTTTTTTGATGAATAATTGTTTTTAAAATTAAATTTTTTATTTTTTCAGGTTTCATGTCTTGTTATTTTAGGTTTAATTTATTCCAAATGCAATAAGATAGGATATTAGGCATAATTGGCCTAATAAGCTTAATTGGTCAATCAAGCAGGTAAAGAATGACATTAAAAATCTATCAAATGAATTATTTTTTGAGTTATCACGTGTAATATATGTTTTTTAATTGTATATATCATTATAAATTTAATCTAAAAGTTTAAATTCATGCAGTTGAGCTCAAGTTGAGTTAACTAGTCCTTAAGGGTCAAATCTCTTTGGTTGACTAGTTTGACTAGTTTCATGCATCTCCCATGCTTTTCATTCAAGATAAAGACTTTCAATAACTTAAAATCACTTTAAATATGGATTTATAGTCTAATTTATTTAATTATTTTCATTCAAGTAATGTTTACAAGTCAACATGGGCCCACCACTTCTCAATCTATGCCAAAAATGAAGAACATGCAATTTTTGAAGAATTAGAAGATTTTAAAGCCTTTATTTAATTTTGTAAAAATATTTTAGTCTTATTTTAATTTAAATAAGACTAATAATTTTATTTTACATGTTAATTTGGGTTTATTTAAGGTTTTAGACTTATATATTGGCTTTTTGAAGCCATTTTTAAAAAATTCCTGAAGCAAAACAAAAATTGTAATTAACATCATTTATCAATAAAGAAAATATTTTGCATATGATATTTTTTACAAATATAGTGTATTTTTTATTTTTTACCATAATATAATTGATATATATATATATATTCATATATATATATATATATATATATATATATATATATATATATATATATATATATATATATATATCCGATTTTTATAGGTCCTTTCCTCACCTACTCTAAAAATCTCATCCTCTACAGGTCATTTGAAGAGCTAAGAATAGAATTTGCTTTGAGATCTTCTTTCAGGACTTCTTTTGAAACACTTATATTTAGGATTTACTAAATAATTTATTTTTATTCATATGTTTTCCTTACTCAATTTCAAAAAATATTTCATAGAATACCAATCATTCAGGTACATTACCCCATTAGATAAGATTTTTCATTTCAATTTCCTTCTCCCTATTCATCCCAAAAAATCAAAATAGTTTAGTTTTAATATATAAATATTATTGGAACCAGACCTCTCTATAGGTTATTCTCATCATAAATTCATCCACACTCTAATAATTTCCCATTTTATTATCTATAGAGAGGGTGTGCTTGCACATCTTCACGCGGGGTACACTCTAGAGTGATAACTATTTCTACATTTAGTGGGCCTCTCATAAGATCCATTATCCTTAATCCTTCCACTAGTGCATCATTTTCTACCCAAAGTAATCATGTTACTAGTGCTTATTCTTCTTAACCATTCAATATTCCATATTTTAATACACAAACAAATTTTTCCACTAGTGCCTCACATTCTCATAATTCCTCTCAAGCTCTTATCAACACAAATAGTGGTAACCAAGCCGCTAATATCAACTCTAGTACTAATAATAATGCTAATAAAACACATCAATTATTATTAAAAACACTCAATCAAATTAATACCTTTCAATCTCATAACATAAATCAAAATGATGAGAATGCAAAACCACCTTATTCATCTTCAATCTCATCCTTAACCAATGGATTGGGGGACACAACCAAAATTTTCCCCCTCCTCCTCTTTGGGATTCTCAAGTAAATCTCATTCCTCAACCTCATTTGGTCAACAAAACCATTAATCATCTCCAAAATGAACCTCTCACTACTCAAATTTCTAACATTAATATAGGAGGTATCACACCTACAATTTCTTATAATGGATCAATTAATCCCACCCTTCATCTTCAAACATTTGGAAACCTTTATATATATTGGGTTAAATTGTAAACATTTGCCACTACCTAAGTCTTAGCCAAAACACTCAAAAGTGATGCTTTTGATTGGTACAACTGAATTATAACTCATCCCATTACTAGTTTGAAGGATTTAGTGAATGATTTAGTTCAATAAATCCAAATTAGTGATCTTCCCAAAAACACTTTGGCCCACTTCATACATTTCAAAAAACTTGAAAATTAAACTACTCAAGACTTTGTTATAAGGTGGAAAACATTGTCAAAAAAATATGAACATAACATGGTCGATGATAATATTTTACATCTCTTTACCAATGCCATTTTTTCCTAAATTTCAACATCGAGTCCACACTCTCTCTCCACATATATTGGAGGAGGCTATTGACCAAAATAAACAATAATATTTCCTTATGCATCAATTCAAGCCACCCAAACCTTTTTTGGGTCCTCATCTCTTGCTTAAGAACAAAAATCACAATGTTATGAATGATGGTATTATAGATTCTTATGACACCATTCACAATGTTCAATTTATCATTCTTACACCTTATTTTGAACCAACTCCTCCTTCTCAAAAATATACCAATCCTTACTTATCATAACTAAACAACATTAATATTCATAAACCTCTAACCTTGATGAATTATTTAAGTGTCTACCTAGGCCTCTTCCAGGATATCTTGATCTTACTCATCTTATGAAATCCTGGTATGATCCTAACAAGTTTTGTTGGTTTCATGCTAGTTGGGGTCACTCTCATGAGACCTATTGACAACTTTGTAATTTATTTATGGAATTTAGTCTTGGTCATAATTTTTATCATTATTCCATCATTAGAAATAATCAACAAGCTTATGAAATTGATTTTAAGGATTATAAATTACATGATAAAACTCAATCCTTAAATCAAGCCAATGTTCACTTATCTATCTACAAAGACCCTCTTCCTAATCATCAACCTATCCAAGATGATCAAGACAAAGCCACCCCTTCCCCCAATAATTTAAAAAGTATTGTTAAACCAACTTCCAAAGAGAATGTGGTGAACATGACTAATATGAGAAGGGTGGTTGCTTTTATTGATTCCAAACCTATCTACACTCCATCTAAAACATACCATATTATCTAGGATTTTCTCCAACTCTTTTAATTGAGTTAAGGCAAGATGACCTTATTAATTTTTATGATTAAATTTTTTATTCTCCCTTGTATAACACTTCCTTTTCTATTTATACCACACTTCCATCATCTTCTAACACTATTTATACTCAAATTTATGCTAACACTTCTTCTACCCTTTTTAAAAATTAACTTGAACCAACCACTTCATCATAAAAACATAATTTTCAACCTTCTTCCAAAAATTTATATTCTTACCAACATAAATTATAATGAACTTTGGCCCCTCCTTCAAAGGACCTCCTTAATCATTATGCACTTATATCTAAAAACCTTATTATGGGTTATGATGAGTGGGATCCCATCATGGAGCTCACTAATCTCCTATCCTAAATTATATTTTTGGAGATTATGAGGACTTTTTCACATCATAGAAACCATCTTATGCAACTATTATTTGAGATGAATGTCACTCATACTCCCCTAATATGCTAAGAGGGATATTTATTTGGATCCAACGATAGTATATTACAATAATGTGAAGAAATTTCTATCAACATTTATGAAACTATAGACACTTCTCTTTCCTTAAAATTTTCTATAGCTTCTATGATTCCTGTTAATATTATTCATGTGGATGATCCTTCCTTATTCATTAGTGTTCAAATAGGAGATATCCAAGTTAATCATGAATTAATTGATGAGGATTATGGCATTTGTGTTTCCTATTTTAACTTCATTAAGACCTTTAAATATTCAAAATATAATCTCAAGTCTACATGCAACACCAGCCAAGGATATGATAGAAGGAAAATGCCTCCTCTAGGTTGTGTGTGGATTCCCATTACTATCCCATTTATCACCATTAGTGTGAAGGTGATGATCTTTAACTTTCCCCTTTCTTATAACATCTTGCTTGGTAGGTCATGGACTCATTGTACGAGAGTTGTTTTTCTACCTACCAATGCATTAAATTCCCTCATAATGGAGACATTTATAAGATTTAAGGTCACACTAACCCTTATAATTTCAAGCAATTATAATACCATGGTGTCTTCAAGATTCCTACTCTTAAACCTTTACCTAACATTATATTTTGTGAGTCTCAACATCTTAACTTTCTCATTAATTCAACCTGAGGATATAATAGACATCCTAAACTCATTGGGAAAATTCTTCCTAACCTCTTAGATTCTAATGATGATAAGCATAATGAGATTAACCTAAATATTAAGACTTCTAATCTCTCACCTCACCTCATCTCATAGATTCTTGCTTCTTTGTAGACTCATTCTCAAAAGCCTCCTTGTGATGATATTCTCATAGTCTTGACTAAGACTTGGTGTTCTATTCATCACACTTCCTCAAATGACAAGGTCATCCTTACTTGTGTCATTGATCTTAATACCTTGGATTATGATGATGGTTATTCCTTAGATGATCCATTCTTAGGTGGTATTATATACGTATGTGATGCCATGATTGTCTATTATCATTCTTATTTACTTGAGTCTTTTTATGTATCTTCTCATATTCCTTCATTCATAGTTCCTAATTTTAGTATTTTTCCTCTTTATAATAGGATAGAGATGGTGTAAACAACTCCAATTTCTAAGGATCCTTGTAGGATTATTCTCATAGATCATGCTATGATTAGACCTTACCACTTTCATAGGTACCCTAATCACCATAGTTGGTTTACTCTTGATATTAGTGTGACCCTCCTTAGACCCTTTGTAGATCCCAATCCTCCCTCAGTAGAGCCTTTATCAGAGCCCATTCTCTCTCCCACTATAGTTGAGCCCATTTTTTTTATGTTTATATAGTTGATCTTGTTCTTGTTCCTACTATTACTGATCCTACCCTTGCTTCTCATCCTATCATTCCTTTTAATGAGCCTAATTCCATTCTTCCTCCTTCACCACCTTTTATTGGAAATGGCTTACTTCCCTTACCTAAGATGGATCTATTTCCCACCAAATGGGTTGATGTGTCCTATTCAAATTCTTCCACTCCTATTATACCTCTTTCTTTGAGTGCTTATCCTAATACCAATCATAAGTGTATATATTACTTCCATGGGATAGATAATCATTCATTTACCCATTATTTCAAGATATGATAACATATTGATACTTTGTATCCTTATTCTCCTACCTCAAAAAAAACCATGCCTCCCTCGAAGGTTATACCTAAATATATACCTAAGTATGGTGAGGTGTATTATCAATGATACCAATATGGCACCCATCACACTGATCATTATTGCATCCTTTAATAATACCTTAAATATCACCTTGTAGCTATTTTTGGACCTTTTTTTGTTCCTCCCATAGGTCATTCCCAGAATAAGGCCTCTCTTTCTTCTCCTGCTGCTCTACATCTAATGGTTCTATCCCATCCTATGGTCCCTTCATCACCTTATGTGCCTCCACCCATGATTCTTTTACCTATGGGCCTTCCCTCACTTATGGATCCTTCTCCACCCATGAGTTCCTCACCCATAGATCCATCTCCATAGGTGATTCTTGCATCTCCTACAAATCCTACTCCCACACATTCTCTTAATCATACCTTATCTAATTTTCATTGGCATGATCCATCAAGTATTCCTACTTGTTTAGCTGAAGATATTAGAAGAGAAGTCTTTTCCTAGTTTTCATTGAATATTGATGAGACATTAGAAATAGTTCATATCCAACTTCATAGAGATTTATCTGATATTTTGGATAATGTGTGTGGGAAGATTTATTATTATTTATGAGCACATTCATGGTGCCTTTACATTTACTTTTTGACTAGACATGTTCTCCAATTTTATTTTTATCTATCTATTATATCATTTGATGTTGTGTCAAATTCATATTTTTTTATATAGTATTATTTACTTTTTGTACTATATATTTATTATATTTCCATATGGTTATCTTTATTTATCATTGCTTCCTCTTTATTTCTTGAGTTTTTTCTAAAAACTCTGTTCTTGTGCTTTCATGATTGTTTGCTTTCTTATCTCTATTTTTCATAGATAATTGTCATTATGACTTAGTTATACAAACCCTATTCCCTTTTGTCCTTATTTAATTTTACCATGAGATCAATTATCAAATAATACATCTAATTATAATCTCCTTTCAGTGGTATACCCTTGGATCTCATTTTTCCCTTCTCATTTTTCATAAACTAAGCATCTACATGGTTGAGACTTGAAATCACATGCCACTTCATTGTTAAGCCTAAGTGTCCTAGTCATCTTTTTCCTTTGGTTACTTAGATTCTTTCAGGCTTAGCCTAAAACTCATTCATGTGTATCATTACATTTCTCATGATTGGTCATTACAAATCCATATGGAGGAGGAATATTAAAAATCCATAAAAAGTTAAAATCCAAATCATTTTATAAAAGGCAATGATAATATATGTAAAAATATTCTTAAAAGTCAAATCACACTAAAAGACATGAATCAAAGCATAGTTATTTATTCTATTTGAATCTCAAACTCCATAGTTAGACTCACAATAGATTTTAGGTCCTTTAAGGTGTGGTAGGCTAGTAGATTAGAAATGAGAATAAAAAAATCTCTTTTAGTTCTACCTAATTTATCACCTAAGTACCCAATATTCATAGTAGACTGTCGACTCTATAAGGGGTCCTGAGGAATGGGTAAAATGTCATGGGAAGGTAGGTCCATTTTACCTTTTCTTTTACCAATCTACCTTCATGATTTGATCTTAGTAGCATGTTTATCTTCCTATAAAGCTTGTGGCTATAACGAATAGGTTTCCTTTGTACATTGATAGTCAGTAGTCACTATTGACACTTGGATGCACCCTATGAGAAGAGGTTTTCTAGGCCTCTAATCCAAGAGGTAAAATTGGGACATCTCACTTGATATGGGTGACCAAACTTGTGAGATGAACCTTTAGATAAGGGCTAGCTCCCTTTGATGTATAATTCAAGTATGTGTCCCTACTACTAACACTTTAGGGTTGAAAAGATATAAAAATAGCATGAAAAGTAGCATAATATATGAAGGTGATATAAAAAATATCTAATCAACTTATACTCTTTGAAATACACTTGAAACTAAGAACAACTTACATAAACACTTCACTCAATATCAACTCTCTATCTCACATCAATGCTTCAATATGGGGTCTAGGAGATAACATAGGTTAAGGAAGACTTAAGAAATAGGCATGCTAGGAGACTCTATTAAATTATATATTCACTACACTTGAAACCTATTTTTACACTTCTTTTTTACCTATAAGAAAGATAACATAGCACACTAGGTAATAGTAGGAATAATATGTGAAGGTAAATAGACATCACACTTGCACAAGACTAAACACTATCATTTACACTTGTGAATTATTTAAATCAGGTAAGTAACTTATATTAATTTATTTAAAGGTAAAATTTTGGTAGGGCTTCTCCATACCTAGGAGGAGTCTCCCTATAATAGCCAAAAGGCCTAAATTTATAGAATTTAGAGGAAGAGTGAGAGAAGAGAAGTTGAAGAGGCACAAATATATGTGTCACCAAGTGAAAATAAGTTAAAATTACATGTATCAAATAGTTGGGCAAGATATTCCATTTCATGAAGGTGAAATTATCCAAAAAAGTCATAAAGATAGTGAAAAGTGGCATAAAACCTACAAGTTTGACATAAAACCTACAAGTTTAGCATAAGAAACTACCTATATTATTTTCATTCCAAAAATATACTTATCCCTACATATGGCCAAGTATTATGGTTGGTATGAGAAATAAGGGTTAAAAATAAGTCCCCATATGAATCAAATTGACCTCTAACCATCTCTATTCTTTTGGACATACAAAATCATCCGTAGTAGTTTCAAAAGGTTCTTTTCCATGAACCTTCTCCACTTGGAATTCAAAAATTCCAAATTTTCATAGACTATCCATGAAAAATATGTAATTACACTTTTAAAAGTTTCTCTTATCATTATTTTCAATAAAAAACATAAAAAGGCCTCCCTAATTGCATTTCACCTCTTCCTCCAAGTGTTCACTAGACTGGATAAAAGTGATGGCTTGTTTGAGGAACTTATAGGATTATTTATGAGATATGGTGAATTTTTTTAGTTATTTAAAGATTAAATATTTCTTCCAAAGTTTATTTCATCTCCTAACTCCTCCTGTAGCCTACACACCACTAAAAATGGTGAAAATAAGCCCTATTTTTCTCTCATCTATATATTTTCATACAAAAGAATCCATGTATATTATCTTAATGGAGTTGTAAAAAACTTATATTAATAACTCAAGGTCAAATTACTCTAATTGGTATCACTTTTAGGCTCATTTCCACCTATAGGTCTCAAATAAGGTTTTAGGAGGGTTTTAGAGTGACCATCCCTCTTAACATTTATTCATAAAGGTGGGATGTTTTAATTACCTAAATATTCCAATTTTGGATTATTTATTACCCCTGTAAACTTAATTTAATATCTCTAGGTCCCATTCAAGATACGATGGATGTTCCAAGAATTTGAAGTTGACCATTTGAGCCATTTTAGGTCTTTTATGAGGGTTTGGGAGCCTCTAAGACAAGAATTAAACTTATGATGCATTTATTTTATAAAAATTGGATAAAAAACCTGTATATTAACCTAAAAATAATGTTACCATCCTTATATTATCTCCTTAAGATCCAAAAATGAAAACTCACCCTTGTTTGGCACTAGGCCTAGACCTTGCCAATAGGCGTGCTTGGCATTTGAGACCCAACTTGACACTCCAATGGATTAATTTGAAATGTGATGGATAAAAAACATATAATTTTCCCATTAAAACATTTTATAATCAATTTTAAGTCATGTTAATTACCATAAATGAGAATGACCCTAAATTTGGCTTTTAGGCCTAAGGATTCCCTTCACCCCTGACTACAAAACTCCTTGGTTGGAACAACCTGTATCATTCCAGACCATCCAGTAAATTTTTATAGGTTTAATAAGGAACCCTACATATTATATGATCATAAAATTTCCATTTATATCTTTTTGGTTTAATATTTCATCATTTTTCCCAAAACTGGCACCTTCATGCACACTTAAAATGACCCTATTTTGAGACAATCAAATGGGTGTTTTCCCTATTCACCTTGGAAAAATAATTATTTTATATTTATATATATGTAATAATGGTAATATTTAATAAATTTAATATCCTAAATCCTCCATTTGTCCCCCCAAATCATTACATTTACAAGATAGACTTTTTGAAGATGGCTGATTGTGAGAGTAAACAGGGTTGACTATACTTGGGGGTCTAAATGAGGTGTTTTGACCTTGTTTTGGGCATGTAATTAAAAATTTATGGTAATAAAAACATATTAAAATAATTAAAATTTTATTTTCTTCTTAAACACTTGTCCATGCCTCTCTAACACATCCTTATGCTCATGTTTCATCTCACCCATTTGTATGAACTGAGACAAATATTGTATGGATGAAAAGGTCATTAGGCATGGAAAAGTCTTTTATGAATGGGTATAACCTTAATTTAAAATAATGAAACATTATTTACTATTTAAAAATCTCATGCTTGTTTCCATTGTTGTCATTAGGTTAATCCTTCACCCTTTCATCCTTGTCCCTATCTACTACGACTGAGATAACCTTCCTTTGAGCACATTAGGATTGGAAGGATCATGATAATGTAGGTTATAGGTTGGAATTTATCCATTTAATATGAATAATATTCCATTTCATTCACTTATTATACCAAGCTTCCTACATGTTCTCATAACTTGACTATGATCACGCTCTCCATTAGGACCGAGACACCTACCTACAGGCTTATAGGTTCCCAAGGGAAGTTTTTAGCCTCAAAAAGGTGTGAAATTCCTTTTTTATCCTCTTATCACCCATTTATAATAAAATTATCTACTTACATGCTCCAATTGAGCCCTAAAGACCTTATTTACCCCTAACTAAGACCAAACTCAAAAACCAGGCTATATGTGCACAATTTGCTTTGCTTGTAGGTTTCTAAGGTGATTTTATATCTCAAAACTCTATATAAAAGTTTATTTATCTCTATATCATCATGTTTCATAATTTCATTTTATTTTCATGCTCCACTTGGGATCAAAACCACCCTACTCCAAACTAAATTCAAACATCAAATGCCCCTGGCTGTAGGTGGATAATCCAAGCCTATAGATTGTATTTAGTCACTTAGATCATGTTTAGGAACATATAATGCTTATTAAGATTACATTTATCCTCCATGGTGTTCACACTTTCCATAGGAACATTATGGATCCATTAATACCATATCTTATTTTTAATTCATTGAAACCTTGCCTTTACTACCTACCCTCCCCTATGTATGAACAAGGGATAGGTCTAAGAGGTCAATCCATATAGTCATCACCTATTTTATTGAATGAGTG
Organism: Torreya grandis; assembly: GCA_037957365.1. Classification (NCBI taxonomy): domain Eukaryota; kingdom Viridiplantae; phylum Streptophyta; class Pinopsida; order Cupressales; family Taxaceae; genus Torreya; species Torreya grandis. Next base: position 189,422 of record JARHVA010007705.1, on the reverse strand, counting down.
CTCAAGATTAATTGTTGAATTTATTTGAAATTTTCCCTCTTAAAATAATAGGTCTAGGACTAGTCAAATGACTTGTAGGGTGCACACCCCTTGAGAATTTATCTCTATATCATCATGTTTCATAATTTAACTTTATTTTCATGCTCCACTTGGGATCAAAACCACCCTACTCCAAACTGAATTCAAACTTAATATCCCCCTAGTTGTAGGTGGATAATCTAGGCCTATAGGTTGTATTTAGTCACTTAGAGCATGTTTAGGAGCATATAAGGCTTATTAAGATTACATTTATCCTCCATGGTATTCACACTTGCCATAGGAACATTATGGATCCATTAATACCATATCTTATTTTTAATTCATTGAAACCTTGCCTTTACTACCTACCCTCCCTTATGTATGAACAAGGGATAGGTCTAAGAGGTCAATCCATATAGTCATCACCTCTTTTATTGAATGAGTACTTAGGATTAATTGTTGAATTTATTTGAAATTTTCCCTCTTGAAATAATAGGTCTAGGACTAGTGAAATGACTTTTAGGGTGCGCACCCCTTGAGACTCCTATAGATGTTACTTATAGCTTTCAGTAGGTTTCTTACCAACTTGAAGGAGTTAAAAGTACCCTTTCCACTTACCCTCTACCCCCCAAATTTGACACAGTTATACTAGGTACATAGGTATAAAATGAAAAAATCAATAAAAATGGTAAAATCCTATTCCATCATTTCCAACATTAATCCACAAAAACCTCAAGACCATTGTTTTGAACACTTGGGGATTGAGAGCCCAAAAATGGAATGACCTCTCCTTGGAATGATAAATGTTCATATACCATCTTATGCCTTCATAAAATGAAAATTATGACTCTTGGGGAATTTTAAGACCTAAAATGGATTCCACCATGAATTCCAAACTCTATCTCATCCATACAACCTCCATGAAACAAGCATAACTTAACTAAAGGTGGCAAGGCAACAAGGAAAAAATTGGAAATTTGGATTTGAAAGGATTCTAGTTGGACCTCCCACAAGATAAATTCATGAATGATATATTCACACATGAATCTTAAGAACATTATCACTATCATGAAGCTCCCTAGATGTTACAAAACTCAGGACTTGCACCCAGCTTTGTAAGCTTCATGAAACTAGCACCCTTTAAAAAATCCTTCAAAATTAATGAATAATAAAGTGTTATATGTTGAAATTATCATGGATAGATCTTTATTCTAGCTTGAAAATATCATATTAAGACCACATAGCTCCAAATATTTTTGAAAACCAAAAATATATGCAAAAGTGTACCCCTCTTGGATGCAATTCTACAAAAGGCTTCCTGGATTCAAAATAATGGTTCATGAGGAAGAAGGAACCAAAATGGAAGTTATTATTATGTATGTGGAGAGGACTCATACCAATATCCACCTGTAGAATCACTCCCTCACATTCTACCTATACGGTCTATAGCACTTGGTGGAAGTTGCCTTTTCTTTGCATGCCAAGAGAAAATGGAGGAAAGGGAAACAAAATGAAATTTTTAATGAACACTATGCAAAAAATATTTTTAAATGAGATTTATGAGGTAAATAGTCATACTTTCATGTTTTACAAGTGGCACACTTCCCAAGAAAGCCATATAAGTGCTCAAATCTCTCTTTTTGGCTAAAAAACTACCTTTTATCTAAAATCCCTACAAAATTTTCAGTTATTTAAGCTTGATAAAATTTATAAGGACACATGGGTAATGACATTATATTTTTTAACTTGCATAAATCCCAAGAAACATGTAAAAAGTATTAAATGCACTAAAAATGACTTGTAAATGACCCAAAAATGACAAATCAATGTAGGGGACTAATTAAAAAAGGTATAATAACATGAAATGACATTAATTAACCCTTTAAACACCTTATAACATCCATTTAAAACCCTTATAGACCCAAAAACTCAAGTTTTTGCCTATAGGTGCCCTAGTTTGACTAAAAAGTCAAACTTGGTCAACAATCACTTAATGTCTTCTCATGTCCTTAGTATGCCTCTTGTCTCCTAAGGTCTTCTCATAATACACAAAATTATTGATTTTTACACTCCCTTTGTCATTCCCTATATCCCTCGTATTTCCTCTTGAGAAACATTATTTTGTCTACTGATCTCTCCCCTTGGGATTTCATTTGTGAGTTGCATTATAAGACCACGTATAAGACCCAAAATTCATCATAAAATACCACATTTTTCCTTTCTATCACCCACATCCTTTATTTTCTCATTGTTCCTATTTATTCCACCCTAGTTGTGTTCTCTTTCTGAGTTGCAGTGTAGGACCAAGGATAGGACTTGACATTCCTAAAAAAAATTCCAACGATACAAGTCACAATCAAAATTACATGTGTCAAATATGAGATAATGTGTGATTTATTATGAAGTTACAAATCATTCCCATGCTTTCCAACTTGATTTAGTATGTTTTATGCTTACATCATTTCTCTTTCTCTTTTATTTTTCTTATTTTCTGATTGCATGTAAGAGTACAACCATTTCGTGGATTTTTCATACTTCCCAGCTTGAATTAGTGTGATTAATCTAAGACTAATATTTTTCCAATTTTATTTTTCTCTTATACTTCCAAACATGATTTAGTATACTTAATTGACTTAATTAATTTGTTTTTATACCATTTGTGCCATTTTACATACCTTCCATTTTATTACATTATTTTCATACTTCCTAATGTGATTTAGTATGAATTTACTTGTTTTAATTTGGTACAAAAATCTCACTTTGGTTTTAAAAAAATTCATTTTTACCATCTTGTTTTACCATCCCTTGGTTCTATACTTAGTAATTTTATTATTATTACACATTTCCCAACTTGAAATAGTGCATAGTACATTATTTTTTATTGATTATATTTTTACCAAATCTTTTTTTTGTTTCTTTTTAACCATGCATGTGTTCTACATAATGCTAGAAAAGAAACCACATCTCATATATTTCCTATAACATATACAACAACAACTAAATACATGTGCTATAAATAAATATATCTAAAGCATACACAACCACAACCATAATAATAACAACATACATAATCAACATCAATATGCCAAAATAATACATTATATAACAAGTGCAACCATAGATATAATTATCTAGCTCTATGGTTGGGTTCCATCCTAATTATCTCATGGCCTAGCCATGTTTCCTACTAAGGCCTCGATATGACTACTTCAAATATTACACTATAAGGAGGCCATCCAAGATCTTAGTCCCTCTACCTGTCCTTATAGGTGTGCTACCTATGTTTGTGCCTATACCAATTGGGTTTGGGTCACTATATGTTTCTGTGTCATCTGCATCACTATAGCTAGATGCACAACTCTCTCTTCTAACAGGGCCTACCATGCCTATATCTCACCTACATCCATTTCTAATAGTTGTTTCATCCTCTATCTCTATGCTCATATCTACCTCATTGTCTCCCCTGTTAATCTAAACCAACTCACTTGAGTTAGGGAAGATGGTACATTGGGGTCCTCTAATGTAGTAGGGTCATATGGCTATAGAGTCTCATCTAGGATGTCATGGAGTGACCCCCTCATAAGGGATCCCTATCTTTCCTCCTCATCCTTAGTTACACCTATAAAATCACACCTAGATAGATATTAGATCATTGTTATATCTCATAATATCTATCTATCACTAGTCTCTATTTCAAAATAAAAAATTAATCAATAATTTAATCATATTTATTACCTATTTCTGTCTTAGCCACTATGGCCTCGCTATCTACACAATCACCTAACACAATATTTCCATCCACATGACTTCCTAATACCTCCTCTATAGGTCACCTCCTAAGCTCAAATCCATTTGTCATGGCTCACATCTACCTCAGCTTGTGCCTAAGCGGCCTCTCTATCATCTGACTCTCCTCTAGCTCACCTTCTTAGTCATCAGGGAAGGTGATAATCTCCACTCTCTCCTGATCCTCTTACCTCCATTGATATTATGTCTTTGGTGGTCATTACTCATCTCCCTATGGATATGGTGGTAGTATCTTTTGTACCACTTCCTTTCCATCCCTCTCCTCCTACTCCACTCCTTGTCATGCTCATCCAGTCCATGGTCACTCATGATGTGGTCTAAGTATAAGCCTCATCATTAGTGTCCCTAGTTCCCTTCTCTCCTACAACTCTCTCACATGTTGATCTCACTACTCAAGAATCAATATCAATTTTATTAGATGATGTAAGCCAATCTATCCTAGCACCCATGTCACAAGATGTGTCTCCTCCACCAAGTATAGTGTCTAACCACCTCTATCCTCATTATAACTGGTTTACTTAGTTTAGCTTTATATTTGCTATGTGCCCATATGGTTACCACACTATGTCTACACATCTTACCATCTAAAGAACTGGTACATGGGGTATAGTCTGTACTACCTATTCCTCTCTCCATTTTTACACTCAAGGCAACTTAATAGGATGATACATGAGAAACCTCTCATATATCTAAGCCATAACTAATATGATCAGTTGTAATGACTTTTACCCTCTAATAAACACCTCATATAGATCATATATGAGCTAGACCTAGATGACAAAGCCAAGATCATATAGTATGCCCTCCTCTAGGATCATCCTACTCAAGGCTACCATGAATAGTGTTACCTTGCCATTTGACCTATGACATAACACTCACTATGTAACAAGTCTTATCATAGCCTTTTAGATATCTAGAATATGTGATGCATATATGTCAAACATCATAACTCTCCTACATGTTAATAGCATATCCAAGCCTATAGCCTACATGGCTAAGGCTTTCCTCACCTCCAAGATATTCAGTATGCTTGTAGTCATCAGTGCTCCTATTACTAGTAGACCTAGGATAGCATGCACATCTTTTAAAGTGATAGATACCTCTACCACATCCCCATCCACCTCTTATTTGAAGGTGTTAGTGAATCATTCACAACATCCATGGAACATGACTAATATATTTGCACTCAGTGGAATCCTACACATGTTAGATATCCCTCTTAGGCCTACAACTACTAGCCAAGCTCTATCTCCTATGGTTAGATGCTTTACTAGATCAGATAGCCAAGACACATCTACCAATCTCTATAACTTGGGTCATCCCTAAAAATAAGAAATAATAAAATATGTATTAAATCCTCCATGTTATGTATATTCAAAATACCATCTTTTTACAATTTTAATAAAAAACAATCCTAAATTACTTTAATTCATTCATTTTTACCTATGTTTAGCCTACTCAGCCATTTTTACCCTTACTTGGTCATTTAGAGCCATTCTAGCCTTTTTTCAACCTTTTTCATGCTTTTCATGTCATTATGGTTCTTTGGTCAATCTAGTTTGACCAAAATTTCCCTATTTTTGATCGGATTGGCTTAATAATATAAGTAAATTCTCTTCTTTTCCCCTCCCTAGTATTGTGTTATCATTTTGGACTTTTTAGAACAAGTGGCAAATTGTCCTAGGTTGGTAGTCTACAAAACATACAAGGTCAACACATACCTACTAGGTTGATAATGTGGATTTTTCTCATTTTTAGAATATTGGGTCAACCCAGGTTTTTTTCACTACTATCCCTTTGCATTTTCCTTTAAAAGTGTCTTTTGTAGTTTTATCCCTAATTCCTTCAAACCCATTTTCCTAATTGTTTTTTCCTACTTATATAATCTAATTTTTCTTTATTCTGACATTTAGTAATGCTATTTTTTTTTCTAAAAATACACTTAATTCAATAAAATACTCAAAAACTTGCTTAAGATTCATAGTTTCATACATGTAATGAACCCGCTACCGCTCTTGGAGCCCCTCCTTGTCTATCCTATCATCTCCTCACCATCCTAGCTCATTTGGTCTCCAGAGTTCTTTTTTCTTTCTTTCACAAGTCAAAATAACCAAATGACTTCTTTTTTCCCTATTTAAAAACACTTTTCAAAATTCAAATTCTTCAATTATTTTCCTGTAGATTCTTTCTTTTGCTATATGTTTGTGTCTACTCATCCATTTTTTAAATCATAAAATGCATTGGATTAATAATGATGTAGAGAATCTTTTCCACTATAATATGCGTATATTCCAAAAAAATTGATTTTTGGCTATTTTTTACACTAACTTCTATAGGTTCACCTAGTGTTCTTCACATTGGACAACTTCACATCTCTTGCATTATAATTTTTTATCTACAATATTAAGGTGAGTAAAGGTATGCTATTTTCAATTCTATCCTTTCCTTTATCTTATTTTTTGCTTATTTAACTTTACTTAGCATCATCATTATGTGTTATCATGTTCTATCTCAAAGCACCATCCCATGTTGCACTTATGTGACACGTGATGAGCTTATATTGGGGCATACACATACACATAATATTTTAAAAATTTTATCAATTAATGACACTTTTTATCTTGTAGGAACTCTTTGAGTCTTAATATCTCTGAGTGCATGCCTTAAGGGGTGCACTAGGAAAGGGATGGGTAGACCATTAATGATTCATAAGATTATTGTCTCATTTTCCACTTGCCATCTACACTCTTATCTCCTAAAAAAATTCACCCTAAGCTTATTATTATCTATTGTACCCATTCTAATCATTTCTCATGCTTTATCCTCATTGTTTTTTCCTTGACCCCCTTTCACCAATTGACTGTACTATGTAGACCATGTACAATTTTCAACCTCTAATTACTGTACAATGTCGACTGGGGCGACCCTATACTATTTAAGGATATTTTTCATTAGCAGTTTTTTTTATCCCTTTAGCCAACCTAACTTAAGACCTAGTAAATTATCTCCTAAAAATAGATAGGGTTAACTAGGTTGACTCTGTACAGCCAACATATTCAAAAGGATTTAAGGAAAGATCCACCTATATATACAAGTTCATTTCCAACCATTTATAAGAAGAGAAGTGAAGAAGAATATGTGTGAATTAACTTCTACTTATTAACCATTATACTTAAGGAATAAAGCTTAGGGTTCTATACTTTATTTGGAGATACAAATCTTATCTTATGGAAAAGTCTTTTGGATGCATAGATAGGTTGTGTAGCCTAGAGTTGATTTGTCTTTGTTATCCTTACATACCATAATAATTTCTTGTGAAATAACTTTGGCCAAGGGAATAATTGAGACTTAGTGGGTTCATCTTCAAAGGTAAGTATTCATAACTTTATTTTTCCTTTGTAAAAGTATACAAATAATTTATTCATGCTTCTTTCCCATGCATTAGGATTATATATACATCGACATGAGCATATGTCTTATATGCATGTTTAGTTTAGTTTGTTTTATTTCTAACCCCCACTTCATACCATAAGATTTGGTTTGCACTAGATTAGATTTAATTTTTTATTTATTATAATAGAGTGAACATTAAATGTAGGGTTCTTTTAGGGTTATTTCATGATTGTGTTAGACTATAGGCTTTGGAATACTTCCTAGAATGATGTATTGTGACAAGTGATCCTCTAATCATGTTTAGTGGATCCCCATATTGGTCATGATCTTGGTTAAAAAATGTATTCCCAATCAGAAGTGTAGGTATGTTCTATCTTCTCTGAGCTAGGGTTGATTTATAGACATGATGCATTTATGATTGGATACATTGTGGACCTGAACTTAACATCTTATTTTCCATTCTGAAATGATTTCTATTGAAACATGATCAATTAATCTTCCCAAAGCCCTTAATATTTATTCACACTTCTTCATAGTCATGGGGTCGATGACTTTAGATCTTGAGCTTCATTCATTGTTAATGATGGCCTTGGTGACACTTAAAATCTCTATTACTTAGTTATCTTACAATTATTTCTCTATATGCATCCTTTCTAATATCAAATAGAACACAATCTCTTTATGTTTTCAATTTTTCTCATTAGTGTATGTGGGTGCTATTAAATTTCACTTTGGTAGTGTTTTCTCATTTGTTTATAGTTTGAATTTTGCATTTAGTTCTACATTTGGATTCAAATTTGCACAAGATTTGTAAACTATTCCACTTTGCCATTTGCTTCTTTATACCTTAATTTTGGATATCTTATTAATGGATAATGAGTAATGGAATGGTGGTACATGTATTTCATGAAATTCACTAAACTCACAAAATCCACAAAATTCCACTACCAAATTCACATTTATTATGTATCCTTGTGCCTCTACCATCATATTCATTAAATTATATTAATGGATTTTTCATTGAAGTGATAGGTGATTCAAACTATCAATTCCTACCAATTGTTGGGTATGTGTGAACTATTTTGAAGTTCTTATTCTTATGTTTTGTTCACCTTGGCACAACCTTTACCCTTATTATGTAAACCTAGGCATAGTGTGTCACATGTGTATGATTCAGCTTCCTTGGTTCCATCTCTTCTTCTAACTATGCTTCCTTTTAAGCACACTTCCATTTCTTGGTCAATTTATCTTTGATTTTAATATCTTTCGTTGGTCTACCCTAACATATAAAAATTATTACACTGGTCCACCATGATTCATTCTATAGGTTTCTTATATACTAGCATCTTGTACACCTCTCTTTTATCAACTTATTACTCACATCTTCCTATATTTGGAAAAATTTATGTGCCCATAAACATAGGTGTCTGACCTCAGGCACTTATAAAGATGTTGTGCTCGACTCACCCAGTTAGAGATGAATGTAGGGACTAGAATAGTTATCTTATGGGCCTAAAAAATCTTTGCTTATTCCCCTAACATAAAAAACACAAAACATTATAAAATATTTAGCTTACACCAAATTTTATTATGGTTAGCACAACATAAATGACTTATGACCTGGAAGTCAGTGTCTGATGGCACAAGTTCCATATTATTGACTATAGGAATTTAAGCTATTAAAATTGAAATGCCTAGAGAGCATTTCACCCATAAACATGTGTAACTTTCATGTGTTATTTCTTAATATGTTTTAGATGACATAAGGACCCATCGATCTAATTTTTAGCTTGCCTATGTGCTTGAGGTACTTGTAGTCATAAATTAAGACAATTACTCCTTCAGTAATTACCTTTCTCTTGATATTCTTATCATACCATAGCTTCTAGCATGCCTTCTCTAATTTTTGGCTTCATCTTTCTTGGGCATATGTCTCCACCAAATGCTCCAAGTCTTTTAATCATGCACTAAAAGATTCTTGGTCATCCAATTGATTAATACATGCAATATGCAATGAGGGCACTAAAAACTCCATCAATAGAATGACCTCTATTCCAAACACCATTTAAAATTATGTATCCTTATTTAGGCACTTATACAACACGTGATAGGCCCATAATACTACTAACACATGATCATCCCAATATTTATGACCAATATCACATATCCTTGTGAGGCACATCCCCAATATCTTATTAAATGCCTTAATGATGCCATTCACTTGGTGATGACAAGATGATATCTCATGGTGCACTACCATGTATTCAATTAGTAGGATACACACACTTTTGTTAATGAAGTACATGACATGATTGTTATTTAGGCTAAAAAGGCACCCATAGTGACTAATGATGTTCTCCTAGATGAACCTTTCTATGATGATAGTTGTGCAATATTTAGTTTGTATTACCTTAGCCCACTTTGTGAAGTAATCCATGGCTAATAGAATATATCATGCACCTTTTCACCTTGTAGTGGGAATAATAATCCCAACAAATTCAATGGCCCATTTTTCAAATGGCACTTAGGAAAGAATGGGAATGAGAGGTATCTCATCCCAATGGTTTGGTTTTCCTATGCACTGATAGATGCCACATGAATTTGTGCACTCTTTTACATCTTAGAAAAGGATTGCCCACCATGAGCCTAACTTTGTCACCTTTTCTAAATAACATATCCAACATAATGGCCTCCTACTATCCCCTCATGTGCCTCTTGTAATAAAAAGTCTTTTCACTCTCGATGACACATTAGTGTAGGACCTCATCTTGTATCAACTTGTATAGTACCCCACCATTGACATAGAAGGTGGTAGTGTGAACTGTGAGTTGCTTCTTTTCTTTAGTTGGCATATCTAGTGCATAAACCTAGATGTCAAAAATTTAGTGATCTCTATGAATTATTCAAGGATGTGGTAGAATCTATAGAGTTATGCATCTAGCATATGATCCTCAATAGGCATTTTTGCATCACCAGATTTGATGCAGGTTAAATGCTTTGAGCCTGAGTTCTATTTTCTTGGGTTTACTACAACTGAGAATTGTAATTATTAAGATAGAACTATCCATATAGAAATGCACCCATAGAGAGCATACTTGTTTACTAAGTACTTAATTGCTTTATGATTAGTGAATAACATGAAATGGGTTTCCAATAAATATTACCTAATTTTTTTCAAAGCTAGACCATGAAAAACACTTCTCACTTAGTTGTGGTATAATTATGATCTACCTGGGTCAATTTCCTACTTACAAAAGAAATAGGATGATCCATTCTACCTTTACCTAGCTACACCAGAATGGTGCTAATTATAAGACCAGATACATCGACATAGACATGGAATGGAGTCATCTTGTTAGGAAATTATAATATTAGTGTGATAGATAATTTTATTTTTAGGGTTTCAAAGGTATATCCTTGTGTTACACCCCAATAAAATGGGCCATCCTTGCATAAGAGTTATTTTAATGACAATGTAATCCTTGCATAGTTATTTATGAACTTTTTATAGTATCTATAGTGTCTAAAAAAGGCATGAACATCTTTCTATATTGATAGGGTTTGGATTTGAAGGATGACTATGATCTTCATGAGATCAACAAGATCATATTTTTAGATGATGTGCCCAAGCAAAGTGCCAAATGGCATCATGAAGACACACTTTATGAGGTTCAAAGAAATCTATAACTATCAAAACCTCTCAAACATTAGGCACAAGATGTCATAATGGTGTTTCACTAGACCATACACAATCCAATCATCTAAATACACTTGGAGTAACTTATGAATTATGTCCTTAAAAGTGGTGATCACCACTCAAGAGAATATGGTGGGTACATTCTTGAGTCTAAAAGGCATAATGTTGTATGTGAAATAATCCCATTCTATCATAAATATAGTTTTGACTTTGTCCTCCTCGATTTTTACTTGATGGTATCCCAAGAACCCATTAGTGAAAGTGTATATCTCACATCCTCTGATGCCATACAAAACTTCATCGATGAATGGAGTCAAAATTTGATATATATTTGATATACATCTAAATTTTCCCATATTATTGATACTAATAACCATATGGATAACCCACTCATATTATTAAATAAGGTAGATTATTCATATGGCTAACATACCATCAATCTCTATTTTGACCTTGGTACAAATATTGGGATTCATCCTGTAACATTGCTTCTTAATAGGTCTCATGCTATTGACTATCTTGATACTCATATTTCCAAGGGATGGGTGTGTGTCCTTCATGTCTCTATAGTTATTAGGTAACAAGTCTTCTAATTCCTTTAGGAGGTCCACAACATACACTAGCTCCATGTTAGAATAATATGCACCCAGAATAGTAATCTTTGGTTAACCTTTTAAGTTGATATCTAACTTGGTAGTTTTGACTAGGACATGGTAGGGATCATTCTTCTCTTTATTTTAGTCCTAAAATTACATACTTACCTCAATTATTTGTTTCCAAAGGTGGGAAGGGTCTTCTTCTTCTTAAGTGATATATTCACCTTAGTGCACTAGTTCTTGTGTTCCTATCAGGTTTAACCAGTTACATGCCTTCTATCTTTCATCATCTTCATAAATGGAATCATTATTAAGGGTTTAATCTTTAAATAATATTATTATCACCAACATATTTCACTAAACATGTCTTTTAGGTGCTCCTCCAATATTATAATGTCCTTAAATATTGACCTCTAAACTATCTATAGTGGCTCAATCAGTTCAATATTTTGTGAAGAAAAGGAGAAGGTGTGAACAAACTTATCTTTGAGTGTATCCCAATTAAATGTATTGTAATAAATCTCATGGAAAAAGTACCAAACTTACACCCATAGATTCCTTGGGTCATTCTTATCATAGATAGTCAATGTTTTTTCTCACAAGCATACATGCACTATCAGGTCAGAGTCACTAGAGTACATAAAAATGTATAGGTATTCATTTATCTTCCCAAATATAGTGAAAATTGATAATTTCACATATTTCCAAGTTGGAAAACTAGGCCTTTATGCTATCCACCAATGAGTGGTAGTGTTCCTCAATGTATACACTAGTGCACCTATTATATCAATCTCTTTTAGGATGCATGATTTGAGGTCATGGACATACTCTTAAACTATATTTATCCCATAATATCTTGGGAGTTCTGTAATTTTACCTTTAATTAGATGAAAAAATCTCTTTCCCTTATTCTTGGTGTAAGTGACCCACATCTTAGAAGCATGATTAATGTGGACCCATCCTATCTTCACTAGTTTTGGTTCTTTTACATGTACCAAGTAGCATCTTCAACTAGTGTTATCATATGCTTCCTTAACCCATTGATCCTAGGGAGAATCAGTAGTATATGTGTTTTATTTCCTATCTTCACAAGAAATCACTCCTTGATCATTAGAGTTTAGTGTCTCAGTGCCTTTCACCATGATGTTATATATGTGGTTGATCTCATCTTTGAGCTCCACACTCTTGACATAAGGGATTCCTCGGTCACTTAAGAGGGGGATAACTACCCTCTCCTTTCCATTATAAAAATTCATGTAGCACCTCTTGAAGTGAATGTATATGTTATTTGCATAGCACTATGGCCTTCCCAGAAGCACTAGGTAGTTATTTTGTTCAACTAGGTCGATCACTTCAAAGACGACATATAATTAATCACCCATGATATCTAAAATTTTTCTCTTTAAATTTTTTATGGGCTATGCCATGGTATTATAGGCCATGAAAAGTACATGAGGGGAAGGCTTCAAGGCTGGCATACCCATTTTCTCCTAAACATTCTTAGTCAAGATGTTGACCTTGGTACTTGTGTCTACAAGGACCTCACATATAAACCATCCATTAATGGTGGAATTCATAATGAGTTATTAATATTAATTTGTATTCTATGTATGTTGAGATTATCATACCCACTCTATGTATAGCACAATGAATTCAACTAGCCTTTTCCCTGCATGCTTTAAGAGCAAGATTTTAAATAGGGGCAACATTCTTTCTAGTTATAGGAGGTGTAGGATATCCATTAATTATTATATTTGCACATGTTATCTATCTTTATTATTTTAAGAGGTAACAACCTCTGATTCTATATCTCACACCAATTAGAGCTCTCCTTGTAGGTTTTTAACTACACTCATGGCCTGTTGTAATATATATTTTTGGTACAATGGGTCAGGGTAAGGTATAGATTTAGATCCAGGACACACTATGCACTTAGTGTAAGTCTTTTCCCCATATTCTAAATATAACTCAAGTATTGGTGTAACTAGCAACTGAGTGGTGAATCCATTGCAAGGAGTCACCTGTACCTTGACTATTTTTACATTGGTTAGTTACACCTTTAGAGTACACTTATCCATTTTTTTCTTATGCCTAATCATCACTATGCCCTTGTTTATGGTAGGCCTACCTTGGGTTAACTTATTTTACAAGGTAATTATTCAACCTTATGGGACCCTCAAAAATACCCACATATTGGATGTTTAGGGTAGTCATATTGATAGTGTTCTATCAAGCCACACTTGTAACATGAGTGGGGTGGGAACCTTCCATCATCACATCCTCCAAATTTCTATTTGGTACCTAATTACATCATAAAGCTTGTGTTTTACTGGTTATATGCTTCATTTTATTGGTTAGTCTACCCTCTAGTTAATGGAGTGATCTACCTTACACCTCTTTCTATGTCATCATGCATCTCATCAATTATCTAGCAATAAGTTTTAGTATGGGTGTAGGCATCACACAACCAATAGTAAATGTTTGTGTTGACCTGGTTGGCATGTTGTAACAAATGGTAGTTTCAAACATCATGCACCTCTCAATAAACTTCATACCTTAGAAGTAATGTGCACACATTCCTTTGAGGGTAGTTATTCCTATTATGACCTTCTAATTTTTAGTCAGTGAATCATAGTCCACTTCAATCATATTACAATGAGCTAGAGATAATATTTTGGAGTTAGGATGCCATAGATTCAATCTATACCTCCATAAATGGGTTGATCATAGTATCAACACTTCTAAATACTTCAACTTTGAGCATGGATTTAAGTACGTTTTGAGGGTCTATAAAGGTCTTCATGGAAAGCACTCTTTAAAATGGTACTAACAACATTTTAATGAACCATTATGCATATCGGTAAGGGTGTATGTCATAAGGTATCTTTGAAAGGAGAGTCTTGACCTTATTATCATATAGGCACATGATTTTTGAGAGTCCTTATGTTATTTATTTTAGTGTGGCAATGATCTACTATTCAAACTCTATAATGTCAAATTCCTTAAGTTATGCCTCAATCAAGGTGTCATAATCTACCATAGCCTAGTTAGGGTAAATTTTTTTATACCAAGTATGGGTACGATAAAAAAAATGGTCATAAATTGGGTTGCCTTATTGTTTAACTAGGTTATTCCTCAAGAATGACACTATAGTTCACACTTCATCACATACTTTATGGTATTTTCCATGCCATGATACTCTAACAAGTGTATGACCATTTTTTAATATATTTGATGTGGTGAGGTAGATGGCATCTAGGGTGCTTATTTCCTTGGCATTTATCTTGTTGGTGGCCCTCCAATGCCTACAACCACTAGGTTAAGTGCTAGCCCTATTATTACTATTAGTGTTTTTGATGTTAATGGTACTACATTAATTAATTATGGCATTGAAACACTTCTTATGGGATGGTTCCCACTTTGCATCACTAACATTATCTAAACTGGGATGTTTTCACTCAATTTCTATTGTGGCAAGCTAGCACCTAATGGTCTAGAGTTAGTTTTTCTCACCTCCTTTTAGGGAATAACTTTTTCAATCACAAAAACACATTCTAAATATGAAAATCATCTAAAATCTATGTCAAAAATAGGATCAATTATCACTCTTTTGATTTCTTCAAGTGGGGGATCTAGTACATGAGCATGCACCATAAGTTCAAAGAGGGTAGGTGCATCAAGTGTATATTTAGTCACAAAGTATTATAAGAACCCAATGGATTCCACACCTATCAAATACTGAGCTTGATCCATTGCTTCATCATATCTCTCCTCCTTTCACTACTATATTTCAAGATATCATTATACATGCCCTTCCTATTCACTATGGGTTCTTTTGACACTTTTAAGTTCCATATATTCCATCAACCTGCACCATTTCTTATTATAAGTCTATCTTCTAAGCTCTCAGGTGTCAATATATTGATCCCCTTCCATTTTACCTCACATTCACATCCTGTTTACCCCTCTACATTATTCATACACAAAAGGACTTTATACTTAGATTCCCAAAGTTTCAAACCCATAATACATCATTATTTTCTTGAGTTTTGTGCCTAACTCTTTCAAAAACATATGTTTGGGTTAACAAAAAAATTGATACTCTAATTATTTAAGGAATGAGTATGTTGAAATTGTAAACTCAGTAATGTAAATTTTAAACACTCCTTTCGACCATTTGTCTACTTCTATAGTCCAAGTGGTATCCAAGGTATCGAGCCTTTCTAGTTGATCCTTTCTCCATTCATAGTGTTATCCATAATTTCTTCTTCTATGGGTTGAATATGTATCCAGTCAATGGTAAAAATGCTCATGTACTTCATATAAAAAGACCTCATAAATAGCATCATGCATATTGTTCTAAACCCACTTTCTTTGTTTTTATCCTCTACAAGTTGGATTCTTTAGTGCAAATCTATCTTCTACCTATTGTAACTAGTGTGCAATGTTTTAAAGGGAGAGTCATAAAATAATTTTGTCACAACATTATATAAATAAAATTCAGCATGAGTTCTAGAAATATAACCAAAATGTTTTAAAAATTCCTTGTCAAGGGGTGCAAGGTTGTCTCAGTTGGTTCTGGACGCACTATAACTAAGAAAAAACATGGGATATTCCTATAGTGCTCAACAATTTACATTAAATTTTATTAGTATAAATTCACATAAGGTGAAAGCCTTATGTGCTCACCTAAAGCATAGCATATAAATAACTAGCGCCTACATTGGGCTAGTTGTGCCATGGTGTAAGACATTACTAATAGGAATTGGTCGATTCACAAGAAGTCTTAAATAGATACCTTGATGCAAGTATTTCATGGACTAGGCTTGGTGATCTATAGGTACAATCTAATTTGTGTAACTTATTCTAAAGTCATAAGTGTGAAATCCTTTATTACTCTAAGCCTAGAATCATATAGGAACTATATGGGTCAGGAGGTTGCTTTAAATTTAATTACTCATACTATGCTCATGATTCTTAGCAAAGGCATGAACATTTAACACATGATCTCTCTACACTTAAGATATTTATATAATATTTTATGACATCATCATTTAATATAGGGAATCCATTAATGATGTAAACAAGAATATTGACTACACATTAATTAACATAACTGAAGTGAACTTACAACATTACATTCACATTTATATAAAACTAATAAAGGCACATAAACTAGATTAAGATAAATTTGATGCAACATTCATCTTCATTAAAAAAATTCCAAATAAAATAGAGTACATGTTTTTAATAGAACAAATGCCTTACTAAATATATCTAATAACTTTGAGGATCATAGATGAGCTTAAGCATACACAAATAGAGCCTTCATGGCATATGAGATATATCTAATACTAATGGAAGCCATAAAAATGCATATATAACCAATTCTCCATATCTTCATTGCATCAATTCACATCCCTTGCATTGGTTGGTTCAATCTCATTTTATAGCCTACAAGAACATCTTATCCCAGGGTGGAATGCACACACTAGGTGTCAAGATGGATCCTAAGTAATCATTCCATTAGCTCTATTACCTTGCACCCTTCACACTTACATCACCATGTATCACCCAACCTAGAAGGTGCCTCTAGATTCTTGGAAATGGTTAGCTATCTTCTATCTAGCATAAGTTGTGAATTAAACCCTCTAGCTAGTGCCAAGATGCCAAAATAGAAATCATCATGTCAAGTGATTGCCTCATCTGAAGTGTTCATCATGATAGCACAAATCCCATACTTAATGAAATAGGGGACCAATACTCTACCTCCATTATCATAACACAAAAATTAAGTCTTCCTTCCTTATTATCTCAAGTTCATGTTTTTTTCCTCCTTTATCCCTCATCCATTAGTTATAACTTAGTCCACTATATTTGCATATACACCACCTATCATTTCTCTATTACTCACTAATCCTCTCACTCCCTCACCATTTTCCACCACTATAGTCCATCCATATCCCATTCCACCTTCAACTGAGATAAACTCTATTGTTAACAAAACAAAAATGACATATATAAGGAAGCCCATCACTCCTCCTATTTCACCTTAAAAGGTGGAAGTTGAGGGAAAACATGAAATTGTTCCCAAGGAGGGGAAATGAAGAATAAAGGGTGAATTAGGGTAAGATCTTATTCAGATTTATGATAGTGAGGAGGAAAGTAAAATATTAGGAGATGAAGAAGAATGGGTATCAAACATAAATACAAAAGAAACATAATCATTTGATGAGACCACACAAGTAAAGGGAGATAATGAATGGATTACTAAGGGAAGCACCTGATCAGGAGGAATAAAATTATGGAAAAAATTTAAGGAATTAAACCAAGGAGAAATCAATGTCCATTAAATTGATAGTATATAGAGAAGGAGAGGAATAATCAAAGCTATACATTATAACATAGGGGCCATCCTTAACTACACCTCTAAGCTATCAATCTCAATCCACTTTAATGGAAACAACAATAAATAGTGCCTTAGTTGTCTCTCTAATGGTTGTAAGTCCTCCAAATCATCATTTTTTATCAATTACAACAACTACAAGTGATGTAGTAAATTATTTTAATTATTTAAGCAAAATAAACCACCCTTAGGGAACTACAATGCTAATTTTGCCTACCATAACCCAACTTAATGCTATGAGCCTTTCCACCACTACTATGATTATTTTGGATGTATACACTTATGTTACTAACCAATTTTAAAACCTACCTTAAGCCAAATAAAGGAGTATATTTTGAAAACTTGTTTTCCACCTTAATTTTTTTTACACTATCCACCCTTCCTAGGTTGAATACATAATTGGAGATGCCTATTGGCCAAACAACCTAGGAATACTCACCTACAATTGGTTTCAGTACATAAATTAACAAGAAAGGCCAAATATGTAATTAACACACTAATCCAAAAGTAGGTTACTGGATGAAATAAATCATTCTTAAGTTTCTTAAAATAAGGACATCTTCTCCTAAATACATGCTACCTCCAAGAAAATTACCCTCAACTACTCATGTATAATAAATAGGGAAAGCACATAAAAGATAGAAAAAGTTACATTGAACATTCCTTCATGGATTAAGAAGTTACAACAAGAAGAAGTAGGTAGACGAGATTTAGTTATTACTAAGGAACCCATAATAAAGTTTTATTTATTTAGAGAAAGGTTAATATGAAAATTGTGGTTGTTGAAGGTCAATAGGTTGAGATGGAATAAAGAAAAGACATATTATCTTTAACAAAATGAAGAAAAATAAATCCCTCAGACCTAGATAGATATAGGAAGGACCCCTGTAATTTTATAAATGCTAATATAAGTTTCATAAAATAGATATTCAAAAGTTTTAATCAACCTATAAAGAGGTAACCAGAGGTGAGCACCATCTAGGATCCTAAATAAATAGTGGATAACATGTATGGAATATATATGAAGCTATTTGATACTACCATTTCAATAAGGTATGCAATGGTGACCTCCCAACCCAAAAGGGGAGATATTATTAAATTTTTTAACAAAATAAAAGGCATTTATGGAAAGATACATTGTATAATCTAGGAAACAAAGAATATAAATTATGCTCATTTAAATTTAATAATAACATATGAAGTTTCTTGGACACAAAATTATATTACTACCAAAATGGATAGAATACTTGAGTGACATCAATAGATGTGATCTCTAGTTCAAAAATTTTCAAACTAAGAAAGGGAAGTAATATTTATCCTAATAGAATCAAGAGTTACTCAAGTGGGCACTCCATAAGGGGCAATTGTTACCTAGACCCATTTTTTAAAATCTTCTACAAGCCACACTTGAAAACTTTAGAGTAGAGATTGAGGGAATTATTTATATGAATATTGATGAAATAATGTAATTGGTCAATTTTTCAATCGATAAAATCATAGGAATCGAGGCATTACATCCTGAGGTTAGAGATGCATCAAGCATACACAAGAAATTGATGTACAAGCTTCCTTAGTTGTTCAAAATAGATTTTATTGATTTTGAGACCATAGACATCAAATTTTAGGAAAACCATGAACTTTATATATACATATATATATATATATATATATATATATATATATATATATATATATGGAATCTTCCAAACATTCAAATTCAATAGTACGGTCCATTCCTATTCTACTTGAGAGTTCTTAGCTTCCCAAGTACACACTAATGTAGACTTAAACCAGGATTACCTATGTGCCACTTCGATAGATTACTACCACAAATATAATGGTGGCCACTTATAACATAACTATATTTATAGTGCATATTCTGATTGAAACTCAAGTTACAACTTTAGTTACACCTATTTCAGTGCCTACTTTAGCTATGTTATAGTTTTCTTCTTTTAGCAGTAATGCATTAACACTTTCTAAATACACGTATGCATTTGTATATTCTAATTGTGATGGAAATTTTAGTTCCTAATTCATTTAGCATGTATATACTATATTTTATATGAATAATTATATTTTGGAGTAAAGATTATTGTACATGCATACTCTACATGAGATTAACATGTAATGTTAATTTTGGATATGTATTTTTAGAATTTGCTTGATAGATGAGGCCTTATCCATCCTAAGATTATATATACTTGTATCCTCCTAGTCCCAAAGCGAGGAAACTTTTAGCTATATAGATTAATAGGAAATTATGAGGAAAGTTCTAAAAATAATATTGATGTGTAATTCTTGATTCTTCTCCATAATTATTGAATATGTAAGAAGTTATGTTAACTTAGTTTCTTAGAATTTTTGTTTTGCATGAGTTATCTATTTAATATCTAGTTATTCATATTTATCTATTAATTATCTAAACATCATTTTCATGTGAATCATAATCCCACCTTGTATATGTGTTATTATAATCTTACAAACATGACAACCTTTGATTTTGTGTTTTAGTTAGATGTATTATAGTTCTATTTGACTTCTAATTATGTTTAATTTTTGGTGTGATATAGTATCATACAACCAAAATTAGTCCTTGATTCCCTATCCAAGATTTAGCTTAAGTGATGGCCTAGAAAAGTTTCATTTAGTATAGTCTGTAAACATCCTTTTTTGTCCTTCATTTCCCTCTTTTTTGAGTTTATTTTGGTCATACCTAACTTAGGTTATATCCATCATCAATACACCCATATCAAGTGGATTTAAATTCATCCATACCTGATATATCCGCACTCATTGCTATTCTACCAATAGTTGTTTTACAAAACTAAATACCCTAAAACTCATGCCTTGGAGTGAATTCCATTCATAGATCTTGAAATGTTAGAAGTTATCTCATAAGGTTTATAGGATTTTCATAAAACCCACATCAAAATTAATGTAGTCTATTGATATAAGGAGGGCCTTACCTCCACCTCTATTTTTTTGAAAATAAAACACTTGAGATACATTGGAAGTGTAGACACCTAAAATTGGCCACCATTGGCCATCGACCAGACCCTAGATTGATTCTTACCAACCATTAAAAATTAAGCCTCAGAATCACTAAACATCCAAAATTTTATTTTACATCATTTATCAAAGCTCAAAATCATATTGAGGCATCCATTATTGGGGTATCCTATTGTATGTAACAATAACCTCTTATGAATTCATCCCTAAACTCCTTATGGCATTACAATAGTCGATTTGGCCTATGGACCTATTAAGTGGGGCACATAAACTTAAATAAAATATTGAAAGAAATAAATGGCTAATCAAAATTAATTAACAAGCTAAACCAAATTTATATCCTAGTTGAATTATCCATGGGTAATTAATAAATAAATAAATAAATAAATAAGGAAATTCAAAAATGCAAATATCCTAGCCTTTCATCATGACCTTTCTAAGTTGTCAAGATCTTTGGAAATATGGTTAAATTTCTCATTTTTGGGACCCATGCCTATTCATTACAAATCATTATTAATTGAAAGCTATTAACTCTACTAAGGTTAGTTTCAAATCACCTAGGTTAGGTTTGAACCCATTCTAAGCCTTAACTTCACCTTAACGCTGTTAGGATTGAAGTTAAATCCATTTGATATAAATATAATTCCTAGTCTATTAAATTTTAAGCTATTTTGATGCAAATTTATAATGCACAAATGACTTCAAATCTCTTTTTATATAACGTTATAGTGTCCATTTTTTATAAGTAAGGTTATAATTCTATAATATTAAGCTACACTAAGCCAAAACACAAGACAATGGTGCCAAGGAGAGAAGAAGCCAACAAACCTCCATTGATAAAGACTCTTTCAAGTACAAATTGATCAATCCACTCAATAATGCATTTGGAACTCCCAAGGTAAAAGATTCATTGTCATTTGAATTTTAGTTATGTTTTCATTTTTCTTTTATTAACTAACCTCACCTCTAAGATATAAGCTTGTAAGTGTTAGTATTAGTGTGTTTCTTTGAGTTTTTGTTACTTGAAGTAACATGTTAATAACCTCCCTTCTTAGATTCCTATGATCATAAGAAGAACTTTAGATATTAATAAGGTCTACCTTAAACACTAAGTTGCTATACCCACCTTTGTAAATCCATAAAAAGTTAGGTCTTATAAGGGAGTTAAGAAAGGACCCTAGGCTAAATCATCCCCTCTAGGTAGACAACCCCATCTTATACTATTCCCAATGGACCTAGATAACTATTTCAACTATCAATATTGTTAGAGCTAGGCATGATTTACCAAAAATCCCTAAAAAGTATCTTCCTTACTTCTTTTCCCCAAGGAATAGGACTAATAATGTAGAAGTCAATTTTGAGATGTATTTAAATCTTTATGGAGATGGATTCAATGGGTATATATTTTTTATTCTTTTCTAATGATATGTGGAACACAAAAAATGGAGCTCATATGCTCCTTGTACAACTGATCAAAGTTTTAGTCAAGCTGGTCAAAGTTGTTCAAATTGTATAAAATGACCATAATGGAACAATTATAAACTAGTTCCATGGCATATATCTCATTGAAAGGTTTTTGACACATTTAATGGTTCAAAAAATGGAGCCTATATGTGCAAGTTATGGCTAGTCAAAGTTATGGTCAAACCTGGTCAACATGATGATGTGGAAAAAATGTGGACTAATGAGAACATGACATATGGTAGTTAGATCATATGGGAAAATTGTATGTTTATATATCTTGTCTTTTAAAAGTGAATGTAGATCATCTTCAGTGAAAAACATAACTGGCATAAAAAATTAGGGTTTGAACAAAACATCCAATTGGATGTCAACAAGTGGCATGGTGAGAGGTCAACAAGTGGGAAAAGGATATTGAACCATGTGGTGGTTCCTCAACCTACCATGTGGATTTACACCACATTATTTTCCATCTTCCAATTTTATTCTTGAATGTTCCTAACAAACCATTTCCACATAAAGTCCACGTGACCCCATATTCCATGCCACATTCCAAGTCACATATACCATGTGAAATCCCAACATCCACGTGATACCACTCAATGCCCACAAGATTACCATGATTCCAACATAATCCCCACTAAATATATGCCAATATAAATTACTTGGCATAACAAAACTTAAACTACGTGGTATTGAAATATCCCAAACTCTTCCCACTTATTAATGTGGGACTAATGGATAAAGCATAGCTCAAAATCCTATAGATGTGGGAATCAAACCTTGCCCACTATAGTAAAAATATAATTATTTGGTTATTTCACTAGGGCATGTAATCACTATATAAAGTGTACAAATTTGTATCTGAACACATAAGACTCAGTTGAGTAGCTAAGAGCTTAAGGAGCAACTAGCATTCATACTCAATTTTGAGGCTTTTAGAGGCATTTCCAGAATTCGAAGTGAACTTGAGATTTGTTCTACACTCCAATATGGTTCCAATAATATGTGGAGTGTTATTATTTAAGGATGTTTTATGTACTTTTTAATTATTAAAAGTGAATCCTAGATAGACTGTGTATCAGATTTAATAGACTAGTTTGTAGAAATCTCAAGTTTTGAGAAACTTGAAAAGGGTTTCACATCTCAGTGTGAAATAAAGGTTTGTCCTAGAATCTGAGAAAAATATTTTCATATGTGTAACTTTATAATTTTATTTTGTTAAACATATTTTATATTTCCATAAAAGTGATTGGTTGGTGAATAATTTTAGGAAGGTGAGATTGCTCATGCAACAGGAAGGTGTAAGGTCTGGCTGGGTATTATGAGACTTTGTGAAAGGCTATTTTTATTTTTTGAGTAGTCCAAAAAGGTTGATTAGACCATTGTTTTGTAATCACTTTTCATATAAATGGATTGGTTCATATTCTAAGTGAACCCAAAGATGTAGCCTGAGTAACAGGTGAACTCTATTATCAATTTGGTGTCATGAGTACTTTATTTATTTTTCATTCATTTAAGATTTTTTGAGTTAATCAATTATTTACTCAATTTAAATGCATAAGTGATTAAAAAAATGAAAATTTAATTGAGATTTAAAAATTTTGAATTAATAAGTTGATAAAAGTATACAAGGTAAACATTAAAACATTTAGTTGTTGTTTACAAATCAACTACTGAAGAATACATAAAGGCCTTCAATAATACCCTGGCTATATTAAACCTAAACCATGAGGACATGGCATGAAAGTGTTTTACCTTCCATTACAAGATGTTTCCTATAACTAGTTTCTCAATATCTCAAAAGGATCATTACATCCTAGGATCAATGTCAAAACACCTTTTTGGCATAATTTTTCCAAGTCACTATCAAAAGTGTTATCTATCAAAAATTTGTAAGAATGAGAAGGGAACAAAATGATCCAGTCCAAGATTTAATGTTAGGCTCTAGAAGATGTATATTCATTTGAAACTACCTAAAAACCTACTAAGACTTTGGCTCCCAATATGTTATAGACCTTGTGAATACAATGTTTATATGCAGAGATGTTAGTGTTGATATGTTGCCTTTGGCTTATGCTGAAACTATCAACATAGATAAACAATTGAACCCTTAAATGCAATCTTTGGCCCCGCTTAGTCTTGGTCTTATTTTTTGGCCTTCAACATAATACCAAATAAAAATTATAATAATGTGGCCCAAAATTAGATTTGGTGGTACTTTCATGTGACTTTAACCCATACTACACCAAATTAACACCTTAGTTTCCTAAATAATTCTATACTTAACCAACAAAACTAGAACCAACAAAACCAAAAATAGTCCCTAATACTAGTCAATACTATTACTACATAGAGTATTAAGTATGATTCCAAAAAGATAGAATTATAATCTACTCAAAGGATGGTACAAAAATTAAGCAATGAGTTTTTCAACATGCAAAAATTCATGGGTAACACTGGAGGACAAAATATCAATCAAGTTTTTGGGTTCAAAAAGTACAATTTGAATTTCAGTAAGCCTAAAAAAACCTATAACAACTACCCAAAATGGTGCCAAAAATAAATATCATGGAAATATCCCTTCCTAACTAGTGTCAAGTTCACAACATAGCACAATATGTTGATCTAGATTACATAGAGTTATCCACTACTTTTAAGATCTTTATGAAGGATACGAGTAGGAAGGATAGAATGATCTTACTCTACCATTCCAAAACATTATAGTAAAACAATGTTCTTTGAGACATATGATATCCCATTCCAAGTATAGGATTAGAATAAACTTGATGATATATACTTGATATCCATACATTCTAGTAGTTCCAAAGGAATCATTACAATCTAAGGAATAAAAAACTTGTTACTACTTCAACACCTCTAAATAATAGTTAGACTCCTCCTCCAAATTATTGGGCTAATAATAATCTTCCTCCCCTAATAGGGATGAGAAATTATAGAGTGAAAAATTTTAAATTAAGGATAAGTAAAACATTATTGAGGACATTAAGAAGATCAAGGCCATTATCACCCTACATAAACTATCTCAAATCATTGAACAAAGAGAATTATTGAACAAATACCTTATTGGGAGATCCTCTACCTTAGATAAATTTAAAGTTGTGCATATAAACATGTTTGTATTTAAAGACAAAATTGAAGTACCACTATTTCTTTTGATGGTCTGAATGTTTACAAAGAACATGCACAACTATTTGGTTGACTTGATCACCTTGGAAAATATGATGCTAAAAGCTATGTCCATGAAGTTGGTTTTGACCCCAAACAAGTAAAAAAGGTGTTCTTATAATTGGACAAGTCTTATATCCCATGCATTGGAGAGTTAATAAATGTGCACATCTAATTGGCATCATAACCATGTGTACCTAAATATATAGATGTTCAAGTCATTAATATTCTATAAGATTATGGTCCATTATCAAGATGTGATTGGTCTAAAACATTTAATGAATATATGGACACTAATTTTTCACACATGTGGTTTCCATATAAAGGAGTAATAAATCAAATTTAGGTAGACACAAAACCAAAGATGAAGTACTTTGTTATTGAGTACAATGAAAATAATGATAAATTTAAATTTACATCTTTGTATGTGGGAATATACACATTCACTACCAATAAGGAGCTTTAAGAACAATAATTTGAAGGTCCTTCCCATTTATGGACTCTCTATTTTTATAGAGCTAGATCAAAACAATGTTTTGGTGTTGAAATGGACCTAATAGACATAGATGGCAAGAAACACCTAGCTACCTATATGTTATAATTTACTTGCACCAATAATAGAGATAAGTATGAAGCTCTAATCCTTGGTTTGAAAATTATACTAAATCATAATGTCAAATGTCTATAGATATTCAATGATTTTGAGCTAGTTAACCTAATTAGAAGTAAGTATCAGTGTAATTTCACCTACTTAAATAAGTATAAACATCAAGCATGGGACCTGATTGATTCCTTTAAAGGATTTAACATCAAATCCATCCCAATAGAATAAAATCACATAAAAGATTCATTTGTAGCTTTAACTATGAATTTGGCACCACTACAAGTATATAAAATGTGGAGATTCTTTGTAGAACTAGTTCCATGTCCCTTTATTCTAGACAATGTGGACAACTTCCAAGTATTTGATGATGATCAACAAATTTTCTAATTCATGAGTAGTTTTGGGACATTCAAATCTTAGTTAATAGATGAGAAATATGTGGAGCCCATGAATATTGAAGAATTGGTAGAAGATGGTGTCCTATAGTTGAAGTAAAAATACATCTATCTGAGAATGGTTTCCTTATAATGATATTTCTATGTGGATCCACAAAATCAAAAGCAGAAACATTCTAAAAAATTGAGTCTAATTTCAAAAAATAAAACTTGGGCACTTGACCAACACCCTCAGTATGTGAATATTGGATTGAGATACATTAAAAGTGAGAAATATAAATTAAGGGATCTACTAATAGATTACAAGAACATAATACCTAGATGTATGAGGACTTGAATATCTTTGGCCCTAAAGTCATTACCCATATCTTTCCATTTAAGCTAGAACACAAGTATTTTAGGTAGAGATAAAGGCTAGTTAATATAATTATAAAACCTCCCATTCAGATAATGGTATAAAAACTATTGAATTCTATTATTATATTTCTAATTATAAATTTGACCTAGGTAGCCAATCTAGTACCAATTAAAAAGAAAAACATAGAAATTAGACTCTATGTGGACTTTAGGAACCAAAAAATAACATCAAATAAAGAGAATTACCCAATAACTTCATTAGATGAGGTTATTCATATGGTAAGTGGGTCAAGGATGATGTCCTTCTTGGATGGATTCTTATGCTATAATCAATTAGAAGAAAAATAAAGGATGACTATTACCTTTAATACCAAGTGGTGAATTTATGCATATAAAAAGATGTCATTTGGTCTAATCAATATAGGAGATACCTTCTAGAGAGACATGGAATTTAATTTCTAGGGGATTATTGGTAAATGTATAATCATATACATGGATGTATTATTAGTATATTCAAAAGGTATATATGATCATGCAAATCACTTGCATAAAGTGTTTAACAAATGAAAAAGGTATGGAGTGGTATTTAATCCAAACAAGAACATCTTTAAAGTTACTGAAGTGAAGCTATTAGATCATGTCATCTATAAATATGGGATCTCCATTGATCCAGATCAATTTCAAGACATTTACAAGTTGACACCCCCAAGAAAAAAAAGAACCAATGTCCTTCAATAAGATAAAATTTGTGTGAAAATTCATCTCTGTATTTCAAAATATTTTCAAACCATTGAATGCCATGATGAAACAAAATACTAAGATCGAGTGGATAATAGAGGCTAAGATATCTTTTTAAGACGTTAAGATAACCACTGTTCAAGTCTAGTTCTAATTAGACCATACTTTAATAAAGATTTATAGCTTTATTCATTTACTTAAGAACACACCATAGTTTTTGTACTTACATAGAAGGTGGATGACAATGAATATCCCATTGCCTTCATGAGCACCAATCTAAGAGTTGAGGAGTTAAAATAATCTATGATATAAAAACATATATATGCCTTGATCAAAGATATGAATAAATTTAGGCACTATATTATGAGGAATAAAATATTCACAATTAAATCAGACCTAGATATCAAGCTCACACTTACCCATAAGGAATTAGGTGAAAGAAGAGGTAATTAGATGGCTAAACTTTAGGAGTTTGACCTTGAAATTATGACAATAAAGATGGTGATAGGCTAGGGGATTATCCAAATGATGATTGAGACTGATCTATGCATCATTATTGAATAAATTAATGTCTCAAGTAATTAGTGATCAATGGTACACTTGAATATTCCACTATTTACTTATTGGTACATTTCCTCATGATCTAAACAAAGATCATAAACGAGACCTCAAGCTCAAATCAATTCATTATATGATCAAGAAGGGATTAATATATAAAAATAAATAGGAAGGCATCTAAATAATATGTGTTTCAAAAAAAGAAGATGTAGACATCTTGGATAACTTAAATCAAACGATAGGTAGTGATTATCCCTTAGGTAACACAACAACTAAAAAAAATTTGAGGATGGATACCACTAGACCACTATATTCAAGGATGCACATAACCATGTCAAGACCTATCATAACTAATATGTATTTTGGAAAAGAAAAGTGAATTATAACATTCCATTGAAACCAATCATTAAATGATGTCCCTTTGCCTATGGGGCCTTAATTTTATTGGGGTGGTGAACTCAAACTCTTCAACAAGATAGAAGTTTGTCCTAATAGCCACTAATTACTACACCAAGTGGATATAAGTTATAACTACCAATAATTTCATATTAATTGATGTTATCAAGTTTTTTAAAAATACATATTATCACCAATTTTATACCCTAGGATAAGATGTTCAAGCATTATCTAATATTTTGGCAACATTGATTACCTCCAGACCTATGTTTTGCCTATAGCATAGGTAAACCTCTAGGTTTAAGGGCTAGATATCTATATCTCTCTTTACATGCTAATCACCTATGCTACTTTCTTTCTTAGATGAAAAGGGGTATAATTAAACATGAAATTAAAATAATCTCATGAGGTGATACATAAAAATGATATCCACTAAACTACCATACCCTTTGCACTAAAAAACATGAGTCACAATACTAGTTTAAACATCCTAGAATACTCTAACATAAATATTTCAAACATGGAGGTGATATGCATTATACTACTCAATTTGAGTGAATTATAGGTTATATTGAAGACACTAAGGTTATTACTCACACTTAAATATAGACAAATTCACTAGATACACTTAATGTGACCTATTAGAGAGAGAGAGAGAGAGAGAGAGAGAGAGAGAGAGAGAGAGAGAGAGAGAGAGAGAGAGAGAGAGAGAGAGAGAGAGAGAGAGAGAGAGAGAGAGAGAGAGTTAATTGTATCAAACATGGAAGAGTAAAGAGAAGTCAAGGATAGATACTTATCACTATACACTTCACTATGCATCACTTAAAAAATTTAGACATGAATATTTTGAACTTAAAAATATTTTGACTACATTATGTGTAGCTTTGAGATGGATTTAGGTCAAAATGACCACTCTCTATTATTACTATACAACTCAATGGTCTTATTGAACCTTTTTACTACCATTTAAGGATATAAATTGGATTGGAGGTTTCATTTGGTCTTAGAAATGAAGTTGAGACTCATTAGGGCTTAAACCTAGCTCTAGGCCTGATACACCTAACCTATGTCTCTACATACATGACCACCTTTGAGTGGTGTTAATTGATATAAGTGATTATTAACACTTTTTAACCTCTACTTAAACTTATTACACCTTTATACAATATTTATAGACTCCTCATGACATGCTTTCACCATCTACAAACCAAACCTATAGTTTTGTCTTGGCTAGGAGTGGCCTCTATCTAAGACAAAATAGAGGGAATATACACTATTTTATTAGATATAATGATATAATGGTAGCATAAAATATGTATTAAATATGTTCTATACCAATTTTCAAGGCTTTTTCACCTCTGAAAATCTCCCAACATTACAAACCCTTAAAACTAGCTTCTAGAGTTGATGATTGTGTGCAAGGTTTGTATGCAAAGGTGGGATTTTTTGTTCATCTTTAATTTACCATATTTACTTTCTTTGAGAATAATATGATGTTTTTTAATATCAATTTTATAGTGTTAATCAACATATTCATCCATCATACTCCCTTGCTAACCTTCAAATTGATATCTTGACTAGCCTAACCTAGTTTGTCTACTCAGTCAAATTATGTCACCTATTGGTGATAATCGGGGAGAATTCAAAGGTCCTGTATAATTAATAACATATGTCTAATAACTATTATATATATATATATATATATATATATATACATAATTTATATTGAACTCATTAGATCATATTTACCAAAAACAGACTCACTATGCATGTAGTCCATTCTTCTTACTCCCCACTATCAACACATTAGGGGTCTACAATCAAACTGTAGATCTTGTTTGGGGGTATATGAAACTTATAGGTGGTTATATGAATGAATTTCATTGAATAATTATTTATTTTATATTATTTGGAGATATTTTCAAACCTTATTTACATAATTCTCATTCCTATAGACCATGTAGTCATTCCACTATAGTTCGCTATAAATAAGGTTGCTTATAGTCATTTCCATATAGTGTTTACTGAGTGTTTTAGGTCAAGACCTGCCTGAGTTAGAAATCACTCAAAAAACATTCCCTTCTAATTAATAAACCATTTTATTATGTCAAATCATTGATATTAGGCTTGGTATATTATATGGAAACCATTAGGCCTATCTATATCTCAAGGCATATCATCATGGAGTGGAAAAACATATGAACATTATGTGATTCAATGAAGTTAAGGTAAAGTATCTCAAATTCAACTTTCCTAACTTTCACACACTAAACTAAAGTTTAAATTCACATAAGGACCTCACCATTTTCATAATGTTCTTATCTATACCCTTAGACATGTTTTAAAGTGTCAAGTGAGTTCAATTATCTCTATTTCAACATTACTCAGACCTCTGTTGAAGCTTCCTATAGGTGAACATTACATTCAAGACTCTGTGCTAAGTCAGAATCTTATCATCATCCTAATGACCTTTCATTAGGATCATTAAATTTTTTAATATTTAATTTAGTTTCAAAACATTCAATATCACTTTTTTCATTTCATATCTTGATATTTACTTCAAGTTTAAACTTTAAACATATAGGTGCTTATTCCAAAGCTACTTGATTGTGTTAGGTATCTTGGGATTTGCATATCATAAAGGAAACTCTTGAGACAAAAAATTTCATGAATAATCATGACTAAATGTATTCTTATATGTTTAAATCAAACATTTCATCCTTTTTCTAAATCCATTTACAAGAAAATAAAATATTCACAGGTGAAACATTGTCTATAGACTTTCATGGTGCCTTCAACTAGTGAAATGATGTGTTTTTTCCAACTTATTCACCTTCACATGTGAAAAAAAATATTAAAATTATAATAAGGATGGTAATGCCTATCTATATTAGTTACACTACTTGGTTTGCTCAGACCAATCCAAATAATGAAGAAAATTAAAGGCCATGAGAATGTGTAGGTAGAAAAGAGTCACAAACCTTCTTAGTAAAGGTTCATGAAGCTCAAAATAACAAAAATATAAATGTGAACATGAATTTTTAGTAAATATACATTATTATTATTATTATTATTATTATTATTATTATTACCCACTAAAATAATTTTATTTGACTCACCTCCTCTTGTTTGGTACCATGTAGAAATTGGTTGACCTTTTTAGCTTGTCCAAGAGAGTGATAGGAAAGATATAATTGTTTTGGTCATTTTTATTGGATTTTTGGAATACCAAGAGACATTCCTAAAGTTATCCCTTGTGCCAAATGTGTTGTAGAGGCCATACAACTACCAAAAACTACATGAAATTACCTAATCTTCTTATTTTCAATGTTTCACCTATATGATTTCAATTTAAAAAGGTTTATCTAACATATAATAACATTTAGGACATTAGAGTACACTTGGACACACTTTTATTCCTATAAAAATTATACCATTTCCTTAAATGACTCAAAATGTGACCCCTAGATGACATAAGACCAACTATAAAAATGTAACAAGAGATGAAACATACATATGACATAATTAAAGACCATGGTACATGATATACACCCTATTATACCCTATTAAAAGTATAAAATACATAGGGGTTGACTTAATTTGACTTGTGGTCAAATTAGTCAATATTTTGTCATTTTCTTAGGGGTGGTAAGCTAGCTATGCCAAAGACCAGTAGCCTCCTCCTATCCATTGGGATATGGATTCACCTATACACTATACTTGACAATAAATTTACTCTAAAATAACACCAAAAAATAATAATTAAACGTGAAAAATGACACACTAGATCAAAAACACTTGTGTTCTCAAGTAAACTTAGGGAAAACACCCACAACATAAGCAAAAACACACACCTATCCTAGTATGTATAAGGCCTCAAACACTTGAGGTAAAGAACAATCACCATCACTTCAACTAGGATCAGATATAGTACCTCTTGCATCATTATTGTTATATGAAATTATTCCACTATGTGAAGCATACTTATCAATAAACAATTGTTTATGTTGATGGTCAAATGACTTACCATCATTGGGTCTTTTTTTGGTTGTAATTATGTCACTTAGAGCTATCAATAATGATCCATAATTACAAGAGTATTTTTTAGCTTGATATCTTACTTCACTTCTATCATGTTCACTTGGTAGTACTTAAAATGAATCTTGGGAGTCATCAAATTTTCCTAAACTCTACATTCTTCTTTAACATGATGTACTTGGTGTATTAAAACATCATGATTATCATCTTTGTGCTCCAACATATCTGAGAATGGTTCAGTATCATTTTGAGGTTGAGAATTCTCTTCAAACACACACATTTTTGCCTTATGTTCATTGGACTCCTTCATGACTTGATCCTTCATGATATTAGTATGGCATACATTCTCATGCTTAACAAGAAACTATGCTTCATGCTTAGGATATTCATCAACAACTTTATCATTAGATTCATATTTATTAAGAAGAGAAGTTAACTTACTTAGCTACTCAAATTATTGAACTATAGCATGAAACTATTTCCATAGGTCATTTTCCTCTTTATGGTTTTCACCTTCAAATATTCGTCCATCTTGTGTAGGTAGAAATGCATTATTATTTCCTCACTGTATTGATCTTCCATACTTTTAAGAACATCACCATCATGCATATAAATAAGGTAATTACCCTTAATAGCTTGTGGAAAATAATTATCAATGATTACCTCAAATTTTTCATATCCTCCCTCATGGATGATGTATGCACTATCACTTGGATTTTCACCCTTTTAGGACATGTAAAACTCTCCTCACTGAAGTGGCACAATGGAATCAGCTCTAGTCTTATGGGTAGCCTAAGGAATGAGGTGAATATCTAGATAAGGTTAGATCTCTTGATGTACCACTTTGAATTGAAACTAAAACTAAATTTGGGAATGAAAAGGGAGAGAGATAAATAAAAGTAAACTAAATTAATGGAGGTGATACACCAAATTAATTGATGGCATCCAACCATATGAATAATACACTTGAACTCAAAGGACAACTAAACATACACTCTCTAATCTATGTCTTCTTGAATCAATGTTACATTATGGAGTTATAGATAAATGTGAAAAGCTAGGAGGAATAGACAATATGCATTGAATGTTACTAATGAAGAAAATTATTCACTTAAAGTTTGACATTTCTTGGAACACATCACATTCCCTATAATAAGAAGCTACAAATAGGTGAGAGAATGTGATAACTTGAAAAGGAATCCATAGTATTCACTAAAAAAAATTCAAAATTCAAGTAAATCACACTATGAATAGTCATGGAAGAGGTAAAACTTAGTAATTTTATTAATCAAAAGGTATACAAATGAGTAGGGCTTCACCATACTCAGGTAGAGCCTATAAACATTGCCAAAATGGCTAGTTCTTATAGAACTTGTGAAAGAGAGAGAAGAAGAGAATTACAAGGGTCACAAGGACACTTTTTGAGCTGATTCAAGGAGTTAATTTTACATGTGGAGAGGTTATGGGATGAACCATGAAAGGTTAAGAGTTAAAAGTGTCAATCCAAGTCATAAACTTCATGAAAAGTGGCAAGAAAACTACTCAACTAGTTTTTAAAAATTACCTTCATGATTGGGCCTATTTGAATGTCCCATAACTAATGAGTACTAGATTTGATGATTGTAATAAATGGTATGGAAATTATACATTCCTCTAAATGCATTGGTTGGATGCCTAGTCTTCTAAATACAACTAGAAAGGAACCATCATCATCTACAATCTAAAAAGAACTCCTTTCATGTACCCTACACACTTAGTTTACAAAAAGGAATTATTTATCCATGAAAATACATGGAAGGGAGTGAAAAATTTTAATACATTTCATATCCCTAGAAGCATTAGGCACACCTTAAAATCAGCCAATTTGAAGTTTTCGATCTTCTCACTAGCTTGTCCAATATTCCAGTTTTGACTAGCTGAGTTAACACACCTAGTTGGAGAACATAGAAGTTGATTCAAGGCATGAAATTAATATGGATATTTATATTAATTCCTAATATTTCAACCAAATTTGGTTTCATCTCTTGACACCTATAACCTAAAAAACACAAAAATGGTCAAAAAGAGCCTACTTTTTATCCCATCCATACAACTTCGTAAAACTCATATTGGTGTGAAGTATCCTGAGGGAGTCCCTTCCAATTTAAAATAGTTATTCTAGTCTAATTATCTAATTATATTGCATCTCCAACTCCATTTTCATAAACTAGTTCTAGTTGAGGGTTTAGTAGGGTTTTAGACCTATTTCTCGTCTTAAAGATTGTTCACAAAGATGGGACATTGAATTTTTATACCAATACCACAAATTAGTTTCTAGGGACATCCTCTAACTCCTCTAAGTTCCTTTATCACCCATGTAGATATTCCTAGAATATGTGAGCTCTAAAAGTTGTCTTATCAAGCTTGCTTCCCTCTTTTCTACATGTTTGAGTGGGGTTTGGGCTCAAAAATGACCTATTTACAAAATATATACTATATAAAAGATTTAAAACCTCTATATTAGCCTCGAAAACATACTCCATCATGTTTAAATACATATCTCATTCCTTAAATGTGATTGGCTCTTCATTTGGCCACTAGTTCTAAACCTTGCCTAGTAGGTCTGAGTTGGTTTATCCCAAAAATGGTTCGTCATGGATTCCCATATAATTATATATGATTTAAAACATTTTATATGGTCCCATAAACATGTTATAATGGATTTTTAAGCCCAATTAGATCCAAAAATTAAGGTGACCTTTTGTTTGACCTCAAGGCATACCTTTACCTCAATAGGTTTGACTACAACCTTAGATGTATAGACTACACTTTTTGGTTTCAACACATAATTATTGGTTTAACATGTTGATCTAGTTGTATTACAATTTATAAAACCTTCACATAAGGTCCTCCAAGCTTCTGGTTCATATTTTTAGTCCTATTCCTCAAGACTACAAGGGTTTGTGTATGAGGAAGTGCCCCCTATATGAGATAAAAAAAGGGTACTTCCCTTATTTTATTAGAATAATTGAGTTTTTTAGGATATTACCCAACTCATATACACGTTTTTTACCAAATTTATACACTTTTTTAGGTGTTTAGACCCTCAAAGCTCCTTAATTTCTAAGACACACCTCTTGGAGTGCAGATTGTGCAAGGTTTCTAAAGTGGATTATATGTTACAATATTAGAGTCCTTTCTCTACCTATTTTCACATTATATGGTCATATATGTCTTATCTAAATTTAATGAATATATATATAATACATTCATCTTACTATGCTTTTATCTATACCCCTCATACACCTTGAGCTCTCAAACTATGTGCTTTACCTTGACTAACTATGTTTTGCTAAGAGAGGCATATATAGGTGTATTATATAATGGTTTTCCCTTGAGGAAAAATTTTACAACTTATTACTTCTATAAAGGTTCATTTAATACTTTTTTGGATCATTTGAGATCATTTTTATGCCTTGATAGCTTTCACACCTTGTTTTCTAGTCCACTATCTGTATCCATTCTTGACCTAGCTTTAGGTTGCATTAGAGGCCTATGAGATCTAAGTGTGTTTAATTTATATTTTTTATAGTATCATGGAGATCATAATTATCCTCATGAAATTTATCATGATTTTTCTTATCATATTATTCTCTCTCCAACCTCTTTTGTAAGCACCTTAAAACCCAAAACTAAGTTTTCTCCCTCAAAGTAAACCCCACCTGCAGGTGACTTCCTCCCCTTAAATGGGCACTTGGTCATGTTTTTTTAAGATTAATCTTGAAACATTTAGGTTTTATAAATGTATTATAAAACATTTTATTACCTTAATTTTCCTTTAATGGTTGAAACACCCTCAAAAACCTCACACTTAAGTCACAGCTTGCCTCAGTCACTTTATGTTGGTTATAGATGCATTTAAGCCTGTGTACAGACTAAGAATGATCTAAAAATAAAAACACACAATTAATTAACTATTGAGGATATTATAGAAAAAACATGTAATTTTTATATATTTTAAACAACTCCTCATGAAGACATAGTTTGATTTTGTAATTTGGATGAAGGAAGGTCCTTTTTGGACTCAAGACTATAGATAACATTGAGAGAATTCAGTGTTTTTAGGGCGATTTTAGACCTTTAAAATATCCTCCTCAACTAATCATTATCAATTATAAATTTATAGGTCTATTTTATTATGATAGGGTTCCAAAACAAATTATTGGTAGACTCATTATATGACTTTGGTAAAAAGGTCTCAGAGCTCTATTTTACCTTTTTTAGGGCAAGTATCCCTAAACTAAGATTCTTATCCTTTCAAGTTAGTTTCACACTTGATCAATATATCACTCCACATGAGATATATAATGATTATATAATCCTACCATGACCTTAATAAGGGTTCAAACACTTATTCTACCACTTCATAAGGAGTTTCCTATTCTCTGCCAGCATCTACATGTAGACTATCTTTTAAGGTACAGGTAATGAGGTAGGGTGATAGGTAATGAGCAAGGTATGAGATATTGAGGAAGGGGATAATATATTTCATACCTATAAATACATTTTACATAATTAAAAATATTTTAAACTAGCCTGATAACCTTCCTCTCAATGTGGAAACCTCCTTCAAAGCACCTATGGGTGAGTATTAATGGCAGATTAAGAACATAAGTTGCACATGACTGCTATCTAAAACATTTTGTGATATTTGAAAAATTTAACCTATTTTTTGTTGTTTTTAAGAACATAAAATCCTATTTAAATCTCAAATAAAACTCCATGAATACACTATACATGTTCTACACACATGATCATCATGATTGTAAGGATGAGCAAAGAATTGACTATAGAAAAGGTACAACTGAATCACTTAACCCAATATTGATGTAGTGGATTAAAATATGAATGGAGATAATAATATAATATTTTAAGAATTAAAATTAAACTATAAAAATATTTTAGATCCACTAATAAAGCCTAGAAATTTAGAAAATAATGGAAACCTACCCATCAACACATAAAATTATAGCTCCTACAAATTAAGATGATTAGCATAAAAAACATTATGAAACATGAAACCAAGTTTTGAAGAATTGGATAAGGAATTAAAAATTCTCTAGAATTAAACTTAACATCTATATTGTATGAACTTCTTCAAACCAAGGCAAAACCTGAAGGGTGCATAGATTGATAGGTAGATTTGCACAGTCGATTTCAAATGAATGGTTCATAAATAAAAATTGATCACTCTAAAATTTATTTATATGAAAATTAATGTATAAAAGTGTAAAATAACCTCCCAAAATAATTTTGCTTGGAACTCTTTCTACTCAGCATACTAAGTACAAACTTGAAGGTCACTTCTATTTTCCAAGAAGGAAGAAAAGGAAATATAATGATTTTGAGAAGAAATGACATAACTAGATCAAAAAAAATGTGGAATGAGCTTGGGGAAGCTTAATATTCACATTTAAACCTTTTTCAATTGACACACTTCCCAAAAAAGCCATACAAGTGCCATTTTATCCTTTTTTCCAAGAAAGCTACCTACTCTCTAAATAACATACCATATTTTCAATAGTGTCAATTATCTAAGACTTATAATGACACATGGGACATAAAATAATTTTATAAAACTTTTACATTTCCCAAAAAACTTGTACAAAGTATTAAATTCACCTTTTTGACCCATTAAATGACCTAAAAATGATAAATAGACATAAAAACTAATTGACCAAAGCCCATATAACATTAATTGACATAAATTGACATAAATTGACCTATGAAACACCTTTGGATAAGATATTAAACCCCTAGAAAAAATTTAAACCTTAGGTTTTTACCTAGGGGTGCCTCAATTTGACCTAAAAGTCAAATTTGGTCAACAAATTTGTGACTCATAGGGGTAGTATGCCTTTTATACTAACTAGAATAGTATATTTATTAGTCCATTGGGATTATGGAGTTGTTTAAGGACTGAGACAAACAATAAAACATTAACCATTGACCATAAACCCTTTGATTAAGACAAGACACTAATTAACTACCTCAACCACACAAAGTAAAGGACACACACACACACACACACACACACATGCTCTAAGCACTTATGGGAATTAGGAAACAACCTATTATGTAAAACTAGTAACTAAACATACCTCCTTTACTAGATCAAAAGGAGAAATTTTTGAATCATCCTTATGGTGATATGAAACATAGTACCAAGAATGATTCTATTTGGATTAAATTATTTGTGGATCAGACCTCTTCCTTGGCACTTCACTTGATCTAATCTCAAGTATATCATCAATAAATGGGTCTCTAATGATGACATATTCCTCTTAAACATGTTCACATACTTCATATTTTTGCCCACTCTTCACATCATGATCAACTTGTATCTCCTTAGTAGTCATGGCTTCAAGAGGAATAGCTTCATGTTCCTTAGAAGATTGATTCCAATATGAGATTATTCCATCCTTCAAAAGATGATTTGTTTCTCCAAAATGGTTGGGAGGGTGATGGACCATCTTGATGACTTCAAACATGTCATCATGAAATGTGTATGCTTCTTGAAAGGATATATTTGAAAGATTTATTTCCCTTTGTATACTTACTTAAGTACCAATTCTACCTTCTCCATCTTTGACCAGCTCATATCATCCTTAAATAGGAGTATATCCTTCTTCAATTATTTCAAACAAGTCATCTAAAAGTTGATTAGGAACTTATCCTTACCTATACATGGTATTTTTCAATGTGAGAAAATAGTTAATGATTATTTCTTCTTCTTTGGAAAAAGGAATACATCCTTCCTCCTCAACCTAATATAAAATATCCACACAAGAAATAACCTTTTATTTCTTTGATCAAATCATATTCAAGTGCTAATTCCTCTATCTTGATCTCATGAGACTCTCTCAAGACTACTACTTCTTGAAGGATAGCTTGAAAGTGTTCTACCTTCTTGATAGCACATTCCACTTCAAATATGGAGGAAAAAGCATGTGA
Source organism: Torreya grandis (assembly GCA_037957365.1). Classification (NCBI taxonomy): domain Eukaryota; kingdom Viridiplantae; phylum Streptophyta; class Pinopsida; order Cupressales; family Taxaceae; genus Torreya; species Torreya grandis. The sequence continues at coordinate 149,764 of JARHVA010007705.1, read as the reverse complement.
ATTTCCCTTTTATTCACCAAAGGGAGTCCCTATGGTTATTTATTCCTCATAAACACTCATGAGGTATTCTTTATTAGCCATGAATTTAGAATGTTCCTCATCATTTACCTCTCTAAAGATAGGTTCTTAAACACAAAGAAAACATTCTTCATCATCAACCAGGAAAGGAGATTCAATACAAGGACCTACCTTATCTTCATCAATTAAGACCTCTTGAGGGATTTCAAATTTAAATTCAGATATCATAATATAATCTCTTTTTTAAGGGCTATAAGATCTTCAACCTCTTTCATGGTGATGCCAAGACTAGGCATCTTTAAATCATGTGATATAGCCCAATGAGGCTGCCAAGGAGGTAGGTTTTCTTCAAGAAAGAGTTCTCTTTATTTATCAAATAGATAATCTTATTTTGGTTTCCATATCACAGGTCCATCAAGGCAAAGGGTGATGGGGTAAAGACAAGATGAACTAGTTGGTGGAGGTGGCACATAGAACTCTAAATTATATTGAGGATTCATGGTAGGAGGCTCTTTATGAAGATCTTGAGGGAGGGGATATGGGATGTGTTTAGGCATAGGATCTTGTCTTTGGTCTAAACCTTCCATCACACCTTCACTTAGTAGCTTCATCTTTATCTCTAGCTTATCTATTTTCTTGGCTAAGTTCTCTTGGAAAATTTTCTCTTGAAGCTCATATGAATCATCATGAGGATAAGGAGTACATGAGGTTTGCCATGGAACACAATAAGCTTCTTAAGGAAGGGTGGGAAGATCTTGAAAAATATACACTCCATTATCCACCTCACACTCTTGGACAGTGTTTCTATTTTATTTCTTTCCAAATAACTCTACTATTTTGCTTGAGCTTACGACATTATGATTAGATGGCTTCTCAATTTCACACTCTTGGTCAAGACCTTTCTCCTCATTCTTTTCCTAATTCCACTATCTTACTTCAACTTGGGATGCTAGGATTAGAAATATCTTTTTGAAGTGGTTGGGATGTAATGTGAGATGGCAATGGGGATTTGAAATCATCCTCCTTTGCTGCCAACATGGATTGCTACATATGCATGTTAGCCAATTTAATTTGCCTATCAAGGTTTGATTTGAACACAAGGTTCTTCTCAACTCTTTCTTTCAACTGATTGGGAAAAGGATGGCCTTGATAAAGTTGATTTGGTTAATGAGTGTGAACCATGTAGGGCTGATATAAACTTTATGGAAGTGTAAATGAAGGCTGATAGGTTTGGTGAGGCTACCTTCCATGAAATTTTAACCTATCTTCTAAGGAAGAAAGTAGAACACTCATATCAAACTTCTTATTTTATTATTTCTATAGATCTATTGTTCATATCCTAAATAATAAGGGTCTAGAATGATAGGAAAATAATATATTTTAACTGATAATTATAGAAGATAAATATAAATTAACTTATCTAAATTTTTACTAAAATGGCAAATTTTGAGGTTAGAAATGGAAGAGCAGGACTGAGACATTATCAGGAATCTGAATCTAGTTTCTATTTTTTGACTAGATAGGAGCATTTTAAATAGGACACCCTAGTTTTTGATGCTATAATCTTTCCCAACATTATTATTTTATAGATCTAAGCTTTCTAGGTTTTGTTTGCTTGGTCAGTATGAGCTTGTGCACCAAATTTTGAGGGCTAAAAATCACCAAATATCACTGTGGATCCATTTTAATCTTCAAATTTGTATCCATATACATACATGAAAATAATGAATACATAAAAATAAAAAGGGGGAAAAAATAATTTAGAGGAAGAATGATCACACAATCAAGAACCCCTATTGTTCTGATTATTGCTTATATTAACCCTTAAGCTAGGGTCTCAGATTTGATGTAGTTATCCCTTAGGGAATGTGCATAATCAATTTGAATTATAGATGCAATAATGAATTTTACCTAGGCCCCTCCTTGAAAAATCATGCAAGTCTTGTGTGATGTAGAATGTTGAGCTATACTATTGACTAATTTTTATTATGTCTAATGTGCCAAAGTAGTAAGTGCTAGATATAAAATGCCTTATGTAGTCCTTTATATAAGAGACTCATTATTTAAAATTTGGGAGTTTTATTCACATTTTAATGACATTGGAAAACTTATGAACAAAGAAAAGAAAAGGGGTAAGACTCATCTTGTGCCTAAAACTGACCATTGGAATCAAATTTACACTTGGACAATAGTGCCAAAAATTGGACACCCTGGGTTTTAGCATTGTAGTCCTATTTGGGTGTTATTATCTAGAGGGTTTAGAACTTGGGGGGATGGAATAAGAATTAAAATACTAACCTTGGTCAATAAGTTTTAATTTTATAAGGTTATGAATGTTTCAGAAAATTCAAAAAGGTGTCTAGGGTATGAAATAAGACCAAGGAAAATCAGACAAAAAGACATTGCTGGATGTGATAAGACTCATATTCTCCAGTCAGAGTCTCTTATGAAATGAATATTAAAATACACTATATGTGTGGTTGTTTTAAAAATTTAGGGTGTATACATTTTCCCCCTTTTAATCTAGTGATATAATGAAATGGAGTACTAGAGTAAAAGAAAGAAGATGTGTACCTGAACTTACCTATGTGGAGATAAGTGTGCTGAAAAAGAGTCCAATTTCCTAGCCAGGGAAGTGGATGGAGAAGTAACTAGTGCTTGGAGAAATAAAGAATACCTATAATATATGCCCCCTATACTAATATGAATAGTGCCTAGAGAAAGAAGGAATCCCTATAATAGATGTCCCATGTACTAAATCTTAATAGTGTCTAGAGAAAGAAGGAATCATTATAATAGATGCCCCTTATGTCTGAATCTATATGAGAAATGCTTAGGGGCCCAAAACCAATTTTTCCCCTTTATCCCATATAAACTCATGTAATCTGGAATGTGTGTATAGAATTTGTATGCTATGAAGAGCAAGATCTGTCATGCCCCCACTTTGAATAATATGAAATAAAAATAAAAAGTGCTTAGAGATTCAAAACCAATGTCTTGCCTTTATCCTACATAAACTCCTAGGGTTGAGTAATGCTATGGATTGAATACTACAAAAAATCATATGATCCAACCTGGTGAAAACCTAGGTATGCTTAGGTGTAATTTGAAAATTTTGGTAAGTGTGTAAGAAGAAAATGGCTTGTCCTACCATTCCAATCTATATAATCCTAGATGCTGAAGAACATGATAATTTATGTCATGCCCAAAAATATGGTATGTGAGTTATTTTTCTAGATAATCTAGAAACTGTATAACCATATGTATCATGATCTATCATGCCATGTCCCATGTGCAAAACTAGATATCAAAATAATGTGCTCTACACTATGCTTATAATCTACTATCTGGTCATGTTGTATGAAGTTGTATGTATGAGACATGTAGTAATTTACATTCCCCTAAATCTGGTGTCTGAGTTTGAGTCTGTATTGAAGTCACTATGATTCCATATAATCTAAACCACTGTATTTGAATAGCCTATGTATTTTTAAACTAATAGTATATCCCTTTAGATGTCCAAGTGATGTTGTGTGATGCTAAGTGACCCATATATTCTAAAATAGTATATAATGTTGAATAATATATACTAAGTAATGATAATAATCTAGATTCTAGAGGTGTAAAAAACATGTTGAGTGACCCATTGTAGTCTGAATCACTGTATAATCTTGACCAATCTATACTCAGGCTAATAATCTTCCTGTTGGAGGTGTGAGAGTCAAGGTGTATTTACCTATAAAATTGGATAGGGATACTATGTAATTTTTAGATATATTAGGAATGATACCCCCATTTTGGGGAGAGGGATGAGATCTGTGATAGAGGAGACTGAGCCAAAACTGATGTCTAGTTGCATATGAATAGTAACTAGGTTGGCATATAACAAATAGATCAAAGTCTTTTATTTGATTGGTGAGAGTTGAATTAATAGGATTTAAATGTGTTCTTAATTGGTTAGGAACAAATATTGTGTGTAGGTATAGTAGAGATTATAAAAATTCATGCCATGCTAGGCAAATGAGGTGGTAGTAAATTGAATGAATTAAAAAGTTGATTGATTTGGTTGGGTTATTTTTATGAGTTTTTGATTGATAGGTACCAATTTTTTTGTTGGGGTAAAATAGAGGTATAATGATGTACATATGCTATATATTATGTAGTGATAGAGAAAGTCATGTGTGATGTCAAAGGTATCATTGTCATGATTCTATTAAATAAAATAGTTTGTAAAATGGAGCTACGGGGTTCTAGTTATGGGTAAAATGGTGTTTTAATTTTGAATAAAAAAAGTTGGTTGATATAGGGATTTTGATTGACTTTGGGTTAATTTATGCATTGAATAGTTTCATATATTGGAGATCTTAGAGTGATAAAATGCCTAAGAGATTAGAACCTTCTATTACTCATTTTGAGCAACTAGTAGACTAGATTCAGTCTAGTGGAGAGATTACCCTAGTGAGTAATGAAAGTACCTAGTTTTTGCCTATTTAAAATACTATATTTAGCATTTTAATATGTTTTAAGTTGCATAGGAAGTGTTTATATATTTATAATGATCTTATCTTAGAGGTAGTGCTCCTATATAGGATGCAATGCTACTTTCCAAGTTTTAGCACTGTTATCCAATGTTAGTGTCCTTCTGCAAGACTATTATCCACTAAGAATAACTTTTTTATTTTTTGAGTTTTTCATGTTGTTGTCTTGCTTAGTTTTTTTACCTGTCATGATTAATTGATATATATGTTGTTATATGATGTTTTTAAGGTGAGGTGTGGATGAAGGAGTTATATAGAGGCTAGGTGATGGAGACATTGGGGATGTTGCCCTTGTCACTTGATGAGAGAGCTATGATAGATAGAGTAAGATTGGATCTTGTATGTGACCTAGGTACTATGTAGTGGGATAGGTATTTGATTACCACCTTATGTGAGAGGTGGAATGCAAACACTTTTACATTATGGCTTCCTATAGGAGAGACCATTGTGACCCTAAAGGATGTGTATTAGCTTCTACATTTTCTAGTTAGTGGGCAATGGGTGACATTTTAAGATGATATGGGTGATGATGCCATTAATCATGCATCATTATATTTTGTTGGTGTGCCTTCAGGTACACATTGAAGAGGTAGTGATAGTGATGTATTACTATTGGTTATTATGCAGTTGAGTGTTCTACACCTATAAAATTAGTTATCCATGATGTTGGCTTCATTTGTTGTAGTGGATGGTAGCAAAGTTTATATTGCCTATAGGATGCATGGGGTGGTTCATAGTGTTGAGATGTATGGTATTGTGTTCTTATGGGGTAGGACTATGTGTTCCCACTTATATAGAGATTTATATAGATTTATGAAGGAACCATTTAGTGTTGGTGTGGGTGTAGATAATCTATTACATTATTGGGCTTATGAGCACATAGTAGTTGTGTGACTAATTTGATTGTCAAGGGAGAGTTGGGCACCTCCACAACCAAATTGGGAATAGTGGATGAGTTCATTATCTATCAGGTCTCCTAGGATAGATCACTATATATGAGTTTTGGATAGACTAGAGGCCCATGAGATCATATGGAGGCCTTATAGAGGATACCCTAGGTGGGAAGAAGATGGAGTGTAGTTGAGATACATGAGGGTTAGTTATTGGATACATGACCATTGGGTTGGAGTGTATGAATGCTTTTAGTATGAATGTGTGACTAAGAAGTTTGGAGTTTGACAGGACATTCCTCCTATATCTTGGGTATGGTTGAGGAGTGCATGGGAACCAACAAGAGCAAGATCTCATGCAAGACCCACTAAGGTTGAGTTGGTACCATTACCTTTGAAATATGAGATGTAGTTATAGATATTCTTGATGTAGATGATGTGGGATGTACTAAGGCATATATTGCATAGTGGGTTAGGCATTGATGGGCTCCATTATATCTTATTAATGGAGTGGATGTTCTTATGTATGAGAATCTTGATCTGATCTATATTATGGGAGATAAGCTATGATTATATTAAATTGTGCCTATGTTTATGCTTTAGTTTGATTTGAAAGTATATATCTAATGTATCTTTTTACTTTCTATGCATGCAATTAGAGTGGTAGGTGCATAGGATGAGGCACCTATTGGGGTGGGGAGGGGAGATGATGAGTTTTGGGAGACCATCATTGACTCAACACTCTAAGAGCTCACACGACATGTTCTTGATGATGTAGTGGAGGAGGGTTTGATAGAGTGGGAAATGGCTATAGCTAGTGTCTATGCTCATTTGTTTGATAGGGATGTTATAGCTATACCTATATCTATTAGGGAAATAGGAGAGAAATATGAGTTGAGAGCAAATTTGGATAGACATAGGATGCCTCCATCTGATTATGGCATGATGACCATGAATATTGTGGATGATTATATCGATCTTTAGTGGTGATATGCAGACTTGCATGAGGAGTATGGTCAGTTACTAGAGTGAGATAGTTGGCATAAGAGGCATTATATATCTCAAAGAGGTGTAGGTACATTGAGTGTGAGACTAGATTATGGGACTAGTACTAGAGGAGAGAGTGAGACTAAGATTCAGGGTATGATGCCCATTCATGATTGATTGTATTTCATATAGTGTACATGTATTTGAAAACTTGGTTACATATATATAGATATTATTTTGAGTTTGTATTTACTTGTATTCATGTTATGGATTTTGGAATACACTAGTATTGTAATTTTTTTATTTGAAATAGTTGATTTGATGTTGATGTTTGATTTGTAATCATATGTAAATGATAATTTTGTTGGTTTTTTGTAATTGGTAAAATTTATTTGGTAAAGTGAATTATTTTACAAGTAGGATATAAGTAAGGTTTAGATTGGTAACTTGTTTAGATAAGTTGAGGTAATTTGATATTGGTAAAGGGTTTATATCAGTTGATTTGGTAGGATCTGGGCTTTGACGGGTAGGTTTTAGGATATGGATAGTTATAAGTAATTAGGAATGTTAGTTGTTAGTAGGGGAGATGTGCAATAGAACTATGTGCATATTACTTCCTCGAGAGTGGCTCAAGAATATAAAGGTTAGCTAGACCTTTGGATCTATCATTACCATACTAAGTGAAGCTTGCGAACTAAAAACTAGTATGACTATACATTATATTATTCTATGTTGTATCACTATATAAACCCTATCGACCAACTAAAAAAGTGCCCATAATGCTCATGGTGTGTAGGAATGTGCTCTAAATCTAATGTTTTGTTTTGTGTGCTAAATGTATTTGTATGTGGAGACTCTAAAAAATACAACCTTATTAGATGGTGTAATGAAATTGTGTGCTATGGAAGAGGCTCACTGATTCACAATCATAGTAGATTATTATGTGAAATAACACCTTATGGCCTTTGTTATGATGCATATGACTAAGCAATAGATCGATATAAAAATATAACATGTGATGAGGGTTCATATAATATTAATTAAAGTGGGTTGCTATTGAGTTAGGACCCTAAAAACATAGCTATAGTGAATATCTCTCATGAGTATGACTTTGTTACAATACTTGTGACTCTATTAGATATGTATATGGAACTACACTATGTATTCCTTAGACTATGGTTCTATATGTAGGTTGTTCTTGTTGTACTAGTTTCTAAATCTTCTACAATGGTGGAATAGGAGATTTCCTAATGAGATTTTTGTCCTAAAATATGCATTGCATTCATGATGAGTGACTGATGATTCTTATAAAGGAATGTCTTGGGATGAATCAATCATGGAGGAAAGAGGTCTAGGGTTCCATAATAGAGGAGATATCTATGACCCCTATGTGAATGTTATGATACCATAATTAACACATCTAGTAATGCAATATTTGAGTCCAAAATAGTCATTATCTCTATGTCCATAGATATGATGATAGTTACAAAAAGGTTAATGTGGTTATCTATGTAAGAAATGTGAATCTCATCAATGAGTAGAAGGTAATGTGATTAACCTTCTATCTAGTAGAGCTCATAATATGGTAGATGGGCTATCTTGATTTGAATAAAATTGTAGTGTTGCTTTGCTATAATTTTATATAGTGTAGATGGTTGGTTGTGTTCTAGAAACTGGCTCTTTATTCTTAATTGGTTGCTTTTTTGGTTGTGGTTTCCTATCTTGTCTAGGACATGGTGGATGTTGAGTGCTAGGAACTATATCTAAAGATGTTATTAAATCTAGAGTGATCTAATCAATTGAATCTACCTCAATCAATCCGAATTTATTTTCTAAAGATAAAGCTATATAACACAAGTGTCAAAAAGAAGACTCTATTTGATATAATAGATTCTCAAGTAGAGGTTGGTGAAGCCCATTAATAAAGATATGTTGAATCTTTAGATCTAATTATATATATATATATATATATATATATATATATATATATATATATATATATATATATATATATCTTAACATGTGAGCCTTAAATCTTAAAATATACTCACTTTCTCTCAGGAATTTTGATGTATTGTGGCAAGTTTCTCATATGTAGTATGAGGGCCTATGTTTATGATGTAATATCTAAGAAATGCCTCCTATAAGTAATCATATGTGTACAATGAACCAATAGGGAGTAGATGATAGAACCAATTCTATGATTCCCCCACTAATGTATATAGGAATAACTTGAGTAGAATCAATAGGCTTACATGAGATGGTAAAGCCTTTTAAAAGGCCTGAAGGTGTACAAATGGATCTCTAGTTCCATTGAAGTGAGATAATGATGGTATCTAGAAATGCTTAGGTAGTGAAGCTTTTATGAATGTCTTCAGAACAAGGTTACCATGTAGATCATTCGCATCCATCCAAGACTTTTAAGCTTTGTTTTCCAAGGTAAGGAGATGTACTTGGTGTTGTAATTCACCAACTACATGCATCAAAAATATGATCTCCTAGGATGGTACATTAGTATATTGATGTGGTTCATTTTATTTTTGTATTTGATTGTTAATTTTAATAATGGGAGTGCTACATTTTGGAGTTAGATCATAAATATGTGGTGTGCTCATTGGAACCTTGGGTGTAATGGTAACTTGGACCTTATTAGAGGGATGTGGGCTACTGTTCTCTTTAGGTGAAGAGTGAGAACTAGTTTCTATTGTAGTGAGGGGTGTCTTGGGAGATTCATTGGTATCTTTATGTTTTAGTAAATCACATGCTAATTTAGTAGAGGATATGATATTATTATTATTATCATGTGCATTATTTGAAATATAATTATGAAAAAAAGTAGAAGCAACATTTTAACATCCATTAGATTTGAGAGGAGTGAGAGAAGAGGTATAAGCATGAGATGCATTTTCTTCTTCATTATATGCATAATAGTCATCATTATTCCATGCATTATCACAATCCAAAATTTGTTCATTTGAGATAGTAGAACTTGAAGTATCATTTTCATATTCACTTTCATTCTCATATTCATTTTCATGTTCACTATCATACTCATTATGACTTCCATCATTACTAGGGAGAGGTGTGAGAGAAGAATTTTATTCCTTTCTAATATGTAATACGTTATCATTGGAATTCAAAATATCATGTGTATCTATGCTATCCATGAATGGAGTGTATGCATTTTGTTCATTTACATTATGAGAAGTAAGAGTAAGAGAGTTATAATTTGAACATTCTCTGGATAAAGAGTTGGGAGCATGAGATGAATCATTTTAACTATGAGTTTGTAATTTGATTCTACTGCATTTATATTGTTGTATTTTGAACATAAAAGTAACAGAAGAGAGAGATTAGGTTCACATGGAATCAAATTATCACGTATTAGAGGTTCATTTAAAAGTGCATGACTCATTTGTTCATTTTGTGCATTTTGCATAGGAGAATGAGGGGAGAAGTATTTTTCCCATTTATCAAAATTATTTTCTTTAGAAGAAGGGATGAAAGAGATAGGTTTGAGAGGAGAAGATGCATCTACTTTTTCTTCACTATCACTTTTATAAGCATGATAATATTCTTCATTTCAATAATAGTAATTATCTTCATTGTAAATAAAATCATTTTCCACATTTTTAGATAATGTGCAATTTTTCAAATTTGTCCACTCAGTATCATAATTATGCAAAAAATTAATAAATTTTTCTATGACATCAAAGGGAAGAAGTGCCTTAGTGGCCATTTTATTTTTTTCACCAAAAAGAATATGAAGAATAAATATTAAGAAAATAAATTCAATAATAAATAATATGGAAAATTTGAAAATACTGGTGACTATCTAAACAATTTGTAAAAAGTTTGAAATTAAATTCTAAAAATTGCAAGGATGAAGGCTTTGAAGGTGAAGGACCTAGTTTAGGTATCTAGGGTTTGGGCCTAGGGTTTTAGAATTTTTTGAAATTATAGCTATAATTTAAATTCTAAAATTAAATTTAACAAGATAATTGCACAAAAATTGATACTAAAATTATAAATTATAAATTGTTTTTTTTCACAAAATAACTACTAATTTTTAAATTAATTCCTAAAATTTATAAGGGAGGGAAACTTGGGGTTTGAGGAGCTAGTTTGGAAATATAGGGTTTTGAGGTAGGGTTTAAGATTTTTTGAAAATTATGGCTATAATTTAAATTATAAAATTAATTTGAATAAGATAATTTTACAAAATTAGAAATTAGAAATTGAATTTTTGCACAAAATATGAAGGAAAAAACCCTAAGGGTACTTAGGATTTTAAATTTATTTGAAGTAAGTTAGGATCACCAAATGTTTTATTATTTTTGGGAATATAATGTTTATATCTGAAATAATAAGGGTCTAGAATAATATGAAAAATCTACTTTGATAGGGGAAAATATAGATTTTAACTGGTAATTATAGAAGAGAAATAGAAATTAACTTATCTAGATTCAGATTGAAATGGAGGATTCTGAGGATAGAAATGGAAAGGCAAGAATGAGACATTATCAATAATTTGAATCTTGTTTCTATTTTTTTATTGTATAGTAGTGCCAAAAAAAGGACACCCCAGTGTCTGGTGCTATAGTCCTCAGAGTTGTTGTCCTAGAGATCTAAACTTTTTGGGTTTTATTTATCGAGTCAATATGAGCCTATGTAAAAAAATTTAAGGGCTAAAAGTCATTGAATCTTGTTATGAATCCATTTTAATATTTAATACATGTATATGTTTAAACACATGCAAAAAATGAATACATCAAAAGTAAAAGGTGGAAAACCTAGGTTAGGGGAAAAATGATCACATAATCAAGAACCCATACTATTTTTATTATTGCCTACATTAACCCTCAAACTAGGCTCTCAAATCTGATGTAGTTCTACTTTAGAGAATGTGCATAATCAAAATGCATGATAGACACAAGAATGAATTTTTCCTAGGACCCTCCTTGTTCAATAATGCAATTTTATGTGTGATACAAAATGTTAAGCTATAATATTGACTAATTTTTATTATGTCTAATGTGCCAAATAATAAGTGCTAGATATAAATTACCATGTGGTCATTTATATAATAGAATCATTATTTTTAATTTAGGATTTTTATTTACATTAGGATGACATTGGAAAACATAGGAACAAAGTAAATAAAATGGGTAAGACTCATATTGTGAGAGAAACTGACCATTGAAATTAAATTTGCACTTGGACAATAGCACTAGAAATAAGACACCTTGGGTTTAAGTGCTATAGTCCTATTTAGGAACTATTATTTGTAGGGTCCAAGACTTGGGGGGATGGAATAATCATGAAAATATTAACCTATTATAGTAATGGTTAACTCTAGAAGGTTATGAATCATTGAGAAAAGTAAAAAAGGTGTTTAGGGTATGAAATAAGACCAAGGAAAATAAAAAAAAGACATGGCTAGATGTGAATAACACTCATATTCTCCAATCAGAGTCTCTTATGAAAATACTATGAAAAGACATGATATGTGTGGTTAATTGAACAATTTAGGGTGTATACACTTCTCACTTATGATCCTTTTCCAATTGGCTCTCTCAATAGGTATTCACTCCTTTTTTACTAGCTCTAATGCATTTTTCACTTGATGGATGGAATGATTAGGAATATTTTGGCTACATACCCAAAGAGTATCAATCTCTAATATATATTTGTCATATATCAAGAGTGTCTTATTGAAGGTGGAAATGGGCTAGCTTGAGGAGTGGTTTGGTCAATTAGCAACATGACATTGAGAAGGATGATTATAGTATTGATATGCTTCATGCATGGGATCACAAGGATCATATTGGAGCTGATGAAATTCATATTGTGGTTGGCAAGGGTCATGACAAGATTTACCAAGGACTTGTTAATATTGATAGGGAATGGTACAAGCTTGAAATGTCTCACCAACTTGTGTAAACAAGAAATCAATACCAAAGTTAGCCATAGATCATCATTGAAAGTAAAAAAAAAGAAAAATGTTACCATAAATCTTAAAAGGATAACCTAGGATACTTTTCCAGTTGATATATCTTTGGAGTCATCATTGATGCTTTAAAAGATGCCTTCAAAGCTTGATTATTGACAAACAACACCAAAATTCTCTCAATCTCTTGGAATAAGAGTGCCACTGGGCATGCAAAAAATTGTTTTCACTTGGATTTTCACCCTTTGAGGAGATGAAAATCTCTCCTCATCTAAGTGGAAAAATGAAATCACCTCTAGGATTGTGGGTAGCCTAAGGAATGAGGTGAATCTCTAGATAGGGTTATCTCCCTTGATGTACCACTTTGAATTGCAACTAAAACTAACTTTGAAGATGAAAAGGGAGAGAGATAACTAAAAGAAAACTAACCTAAGGGAGGTGATACACAAAATTGAATAATGACATCCAACCATATGCATATTACACTTGAAATAAAATGACAACTAAACATACACTCTCCAATCTATGTCTTATTGCATCAATTTTACATTGTAGAGTTATGGATGAATGTGCAAAGCTAGGAGGACTAGAAAAGAGGCCTTAAATGACACTAATGAAGATAATAACTCACTTAAAATTTGAAATATCCTAGAATACATCACATGCCCTACAAGAGGAAGCTACAAATAGGTGAGAGAATGTGACAACTTGCTAAGGAATCCATCATATTCACTAAGCAAATTCAAAATTCAAGTAAATAAAATTATGAATAGTCATGTAAGAAATAAAAATTATTAATTTTATTGATAAAAATGTATAAAAATGAGTAGGACTTCACCATACTCAGGTGAAGCCTCTAAATAATGTGAAAATGGTTAGTTCTTATAAAACTTTTGAAAGAGAGAGAAGAAGAGAAGTCCAAGGGTCACAAGGACACTTGTCAAGATGATTCAAAGAGTTACTTGTGCATGTAGAGAGGGTATGGGATGAACCATGCAAGTTTAGGATCTACAAGTGTCAATCCAAGTTACAAACTTCATGTAAAGTGGCAAGAAAACTCCTCAACTAGCTCGATAAAATTTCCTATTATCAATCAGACTCACACCCTTATGAAGGTAGTTTCAAGCCTCCACAGTCTACTAAAACATGGAAATAATCTAGGCTATGGTTGACCTAATTAATGGATTTAATCTCTATATTCTAAGGGCTAGTTCCCTTTGGTGTATCAATTAGGATCTCTACTCTATGATAAAAAATATTAGGGAAAAGGGGATGAGGGAAAAGGTAAGAAAGAAAAGTGAATGAAAATCCTATCTAAAAATGGTGATACACCTATATTTTGGTTCATCCACTCAATTTGAGCTTCTAAAAACACTAATTAGACAAGAAAAAGACTGAACTTTCAATTCCAATTGGCTCTTATGCATCAATATTTAATGAAAAGGTTTTATCCTAGTGATAAAATCTTGAGGGAAATGATGGAATAGGACTGATTTAAGGCACTAAATAGCCACTTACATCCACTATAACTTCAGCTAAAAGGCATCAACCATAGAACATGACCTATATAATCTAATCAACTAGTAACTAGGTAAGAATTAGGACTTGACAAGGAAGAAAATTCTATCACATATGAAAATCACTGACATAAATACACTATGCCAGTACCCTAGAATATAAAAAATAGTCCTTTTTATTTGAAAATATTACAAAACTCAAATTTTGGTAGAGTCAGTTCTTGCCAAAAGATGGATAAATTTTAAGGCTGAAAAGCCAACTTATATAGTAAAAGGCATACCAAAGCCAAGAGATTAGAATTGAAAATAGGAGAGGATATCAACTCCCACATCACACAAGTATAACTTGAGCTATAAAAAGATAACACAACTTTCAAATAATATCCTTTTGTCTTATGTCTTTCATGAAAAATCTCTTTGGTGTAGGAAAAAGATGGTGGGCCCATCTTGGACTAATCCAATCCATGTATGAAAGCTACTCCAAATATTTAAAGAGAAACTCTACTTGATATGTTTGAAAGTTCAGTTGAAATAAAATAAAGTCCTTATTTACATGTAATACAAGGAAAATGCATGATAATATTTATCTAGTCAACTCCAAGTAACTTTATCCTATATGAGATGATGCTAGGCCAATCCTTAGGTGAAGAACTTCAGTTTGAACAAGTTGAAAGTGTTGAAAGCCTTCGACTAAAAATATAAATCATAATGAATGTGACACTTTGATAGGAGTCAATTCAAGCTTAATACCAATCAAATCCAAATGGCTTCCACTTGCATGAAAAGGGGCTTTGAAAAATGAAGCATGCTTGAAATTCCATGTTAAGATCAGATATGCAACATTGAAACTCCATGTTAACTCCTTAAAATTCCTTAGTCTTTTCTCTCAGGCTCTTTATTTTTTCATGTATTCCTTTGAGATATTTATTTATGGCCATTTTTTTATGTGTATTTCCATAGATTTATTTCTTTTGGACTTTTATCTTGGGATAATTTATCCAAAGGAATTTATGTTTTCAGACTTTTTTTAAAAATCACTATCTTGTGGACAATTTATCAAAAGGAATTTATATATTCAAACTTTTATCTTTGTTATTTTCCTTCAAGATTTCCTCTTCAAAAAAATTCTTCTATCTATTTCTTTTAGAGTTTTGTCCTGCATGAATTATTTTGGGCTTTTTCCCCTAAGGAATTATTTCAAATTTTTTGGTCTTCAGATTTTTTGCCCAAATAATTTCCTTCAACCTTTTCTCTAAAAGGAAATCCTTAAAAAATATATTATGTGAATTTTCCCTTTTTAAATGCACCCTCTCAAAAATAAATAACCCTTCAGACTTCTTGAATATGACCCTCAAAAGCCTTCAAATGATCCCTTTTTGAATGGAAATTATCCTTTAGATTTTGTGAAATGGTCTTCAAAAAAGTTGCTTCAGTCTTTGAAAAAAGTTGTAATGGTCCTCTGAACTTTTGAAAAGGTCCTCAAAAAAAATAAAAGGACTTTTATAACTTTTGAAATACCCTTTGAGATTTTTGAAAATGACCTTCAAAAAATTTGAAATGGTCTTTTCTGAAGGAAAATAACCCTTTTTCTGAGAAGTGCCTTTCAGATTTATTGCAAAGAAATCTTTAGAATTATTTTTTATGGTTCCTTAAACATTTAAAATGTCCTTTTCCTTTAGAAAAATACCTTCAAAATTTTTGTAAAGGACCCTTTGGAGTTTTTGTTTTCTTCAATTTCCATGGACAATTTTCTTATGGACTTGATTCTTTCAACTTGTTTGAAAAGTCCCTTAGGTTTTTGGAAAAAGGACTGTTGGATTTTTAAAAAATTGTACCATTGGCTTGGGATTTTATCTAATATTAATTCCTTTGAAATTTTCTCAAAGGACCAATTCCTTCAAATTTTTTGAATTTTACTTCACTGGGTTTCTTGAAAAACTTTCTCCTTTCACTGCTCTAATAAACATCAACACTTTCCTTCAAAGAACAAGATAAGTGAAATAAAAGAGCCTAAATCACCTAAAAAAACTTAATACCTATTAACCATGGATTATTAAAGGACTTTTTATGGATAATTATTGACTCACAAGACAAAACAACATAATATGCAAAGTTTCAAATGATAAGGGTGGCAATTTAACTTGTGGGGTCAAAATTGTCAACCAGACCATTTACATCAATTCAACAGGGAAGAATGCCTACTATGCTTGAGAACCAAACCATTTACATCATTCCTAGACTCACAAAGAAATGATAAATCTTATCCATGAAAAATTCTATGCTTGAGAAAGAAGAAAAGGAAGAGACAACTCTTGAAGAACTTACAGCTATTGAAATCCTTAAAGGTGAACTTAATCATGAAGATACATGGAAAAAATTGTACTATCTTTCAGGATGAGATAGACAAGTTTAACATGTCAACATTGGATGATTAATAATGCAAGAATGATGAGATCCCTCTCACTTTGTTTGATGAACTTCCATTTTATCTTGAGGAAGATTATGATCAATCCATGAAATATGAGTTGAATAAGTTTTAAGAACCTATTGTTGGGTAGCTAGAGACTCTTGTGTTTGAGAAAGAAAGTAATGATTTTTGGAATGAACTAGAAGAATATTGTCTCAAATCCAACATCATACCTGCTACCCTTGCTCAAGAAAGTCATGATGAATCTAAAAATTAGTTTGTCAAGCTTCTTGATGAGATAGATTAGTTAGAGAAAAACTAAGAGCCATGCCTAGAGGAACATGAGCCAAAATAGCCTTTAAAGAATGAATAATAGTAAGGGATATGTCTTTAAGATCATAATGAGTATGTGTAAATTGGGAACTTGTTTTATGTTGATACATTTGGAGCTTTTCCAAGCATAGTAGCAAGCAAAAAAGGATGATTCACCAAGTTTTAACTTCAAAAAACCATGTGTATGGCATCATGAGGTTTATCATAATGGAAGATACCTAAGGAACATCCCTTTTGAGCTAGGAGGGAGAGGAAAGTACCATGTTATATTTACATATTAGTTTTGCTTTTAGTTGTTATTTTCCTTTAAGTACATCATGCACATGTTTTAGATTTGTTTTCTCTTTCTACATTGTTTTGTCCTTTCCTCCAAGTTCTTGGGTAGATGTTTTATCCTTTTTTATGTTATTTATGTCTATGTCTATAGTTTCCAATTCTAATTTTGTCTAGCTTTTTTTTAGAGATTCTAACTTCTTTTGACCAACAGTGTAGTCAACTCTAGAAAGTCACCAAAATGCTAGTAATTTTGAACTGTTAAGGCCAAATTACTACCCTAACATCAAAAAATTTCACAAAATGGTCAATTAGCCTTTAAAACTAGTAAAAATGGTCATATATGGTCAAAAATGTCAAAATATGGGTTTAAAAATGCATAAAAAATGGTTTCAAAGGTCATTAAATTATCTCAAAGGAGCTTTAAATATGTTTAAAAAGGTGATTATATCCTAAGTCTAAAATATAAAATCATATAAAGGTCATTTGATATGCCAAATAGCCCCAAATTAGCTCTCACATGACATATTTGATATTATTATTAATATCCATATATTTTAAAACATTTAAAATGCTATTTCATGTAAAGAAAGTTGACTAAGTCAATGGGGCCTACCATTTCTTGTTTCAATGACAAAATGGATTTCTTAAAAAAAAATTAAAAGATTCTTGAAAATTATTGTATTAATTTTTGAACTTTAAAAAAAATTTGATATCAAGATGGGTCCCACTCCAAGAAGGAGAAGCATGCAAGTGGAGTTGACTTATAAAAACTTGTTTCTTGATTTCCATGCAAAGGGGAATCTTTTCTTATTACAACTCAACTTGAAAGAACCTTAAGTGGAGTTCTCTTTAGAAATATGGAATAGCATTTTATGAAAGGATATTTATCTTATCATACTTGGGCCCACCATTCTTTTCAACACTAATATTTGGAGCTCATTATGTAATTTTTGTGGAATTAAGGATTTAATGAATAAATTATTGTAAAATGAATTAGTCTTGAGTTGAGTCAACCAATACTAACCCTTATCTCCTCCCACTTCTTGTTTTAATGCCAAAAGGAAGGTTTCTTGAAAATGTAAAGAAAGGAGATATTTAAAGAATGTTGTAATTAATTTGAACTCAAAATTGACTTGAGTTCACATCCACTTAATCTTCTCATATTATTTCAATTCCAATCTCTTGGCCTTTTATATAGTTTTATATAGAATGACATTTTGGGAAGTCATTGAAAGGAGAATTGATATTCAATAATAGATTCCTAGAAGTTGAACAAAGTAAATTGATTTTGAGTTATATATTTTTTGGGTTTTAGATGTGGGTTTTGAATTGTGTGTATCTGACTACATACATATAGTTGGGATTATATCCCCTTTGGGAAAGTCCCTTCCCCATCTATTCTTTCCCATCTCATTCTGCCTCTCTTCCCTTGTAGGTCATTTGAAGAGGTATAGCCCTTCATCTGAAATATTTATGCAAGGGTAATATAGAATTCCATTTTCATTTTGATTAATAGTGCCTAGAGAATATCACAACATTTAGTTACATCACCCCATTAAAATAAGTTTTCCCTTTTGATTTCCCCTTTAGTTTGCCCTACCCTTTTTCATTCAAGAACATAATATAAATTCAATTTCCCCTTTAGTTATCCCCTACCCCTTTTTATCTGAAAACAAGAAATCAATCAAATTTAATATATAAATCTTAAGGAAACCATCCCTCTCTAGAGATTCTTCTCAACATAGAGGCACCCACCCTCTCAAAAGATCACATTATTTCAACTTGAGTGAGGATTTGATGTTTTTTTACATCTTCAATCAGGGTGAAACTCTAGTTTAATAATAGTTTTAGACACGCCTGGTGGGAACACAAAAAATCCTTTGCATATCTGAAGAAGTTTGAAGCCGAGGAAAATTTTTACAGTAGAAAAAGATATCCATCATCACCAAAAGTTAGTTAAGAAGTCCAAGTGTACCAAAAAAAATCAAAATTTTTGGTATGTATCAATATTCATTTGATCAATATTATTCTAATAAGACCCTCTAACAGTTTCATCAAGCTAATGTTGTTGATGTAATCACCTCAAGTAGTTCTCCTAGTCAATCTAAATGTGTTAGGGAGATAAGGTCAAAATTTGAGAAGAAAATATAAGAGTGTGATGGGTTGGATGATTTCAATAGGTATCAAGAGGAGCTTAAATATTAGTCCTTTGTTTACCAATAATAACTAAGATATAAAGAACAATGTTTGGCCAAGCAATCCTAAGACAATCTATCTAGGAAAATTGAAGAGATAGAGATGAGAACAAAAATATTAAGCCAAGGAAGCATGGATGAGACTACTAGTTTCCCTCAAGAAGAAGAACCTAGAATCCCTTTTGATTGGAATCAAGTGATAAATAAATGGAAAGAAGAGAACCAATATTTTCTAATGTGTTTCAATCAAGGATGGTTCTTTCCCTCCCACCCTCTCCTTTGAGAAAAGAGAATGCACCTTGTGTGAGAGGGAAGATGAGATTTCAAAACTTAAAGGTGAAGAAGAAGATTTGAATTCAAAATGAGTAGATATTGAGGACCCATAGTGGTTTCATGGTGACATGAAAGGCCTGAACTCTTTTGATCCCTCTTTCTTTGAGTAAGAAGAAAAGGAAGAGACAACTCTTGAAAAACTTGCAGCTTTTGAAATCCTTAAAGGTGAACCTACTCATGAAGATACTTGGTAGAAATTATATTATGTATTTTAGTATGAGATAGACAAGTTTAAAATGTCAACATTGGATGATGAATAATACAAGAATGATGAGTTCCCTCTCACTTTCTTTGATGAACTTCCCTTTTGTCTTGAGGAAGGTTGTGATCAATCTATGTAATATGAGTTGAATGAGTTTCAAGAAACTATGTTGGGTAGCTAGAGACTCTTGTGTTTGAGTAAGAAATTTATGATTTTTGGGATTAATTATAAGAATATTGTCTCAACTCCAACATCATACCATCCACCCTTCCTTAAGAAATTTAGGATGAAGCTAAATATTAGTTTGGTAAGCTCCTTAATGAGATAGATCAGTTAGAGAATAACCAAGAGCCATGCCTAGAGGAACATTAGCCAAATAAAACTCTCAAGAATGAAGACAAGAAAGGGATATGTCTTGAAGATCAAATGAGTATGTGTAAATTGGGAACTTGTTTGATGCTAATATATTTGGAGCTTCTCTAAGCATAATAGCAAGCAAAAAGGATGATTCACCACATTTCAACTACAACAAACCACTTGTATGGTATCATGAGGTTTTTAATCATGGAAGAGACCTAAGGAGCACCCTTTTTGATCTAAAAGGGAGAGGAAAGTACCAAGTTAGATTTGCATGTTAGTTTTGTTTTTAGTTGTTTTATTCTAAGTACATCTTACACATGGTTTATCTTACACATGGTTTAGCTTTGTTTTACCTTTCCAAGCTATTTTGTCCTTTCCTCCAAGTGCTTGTGCACATGTTTTAGCCTTTTTTGTGTCAGTTATGTCTATGTCTATAGTTTCTCATTCTATTTTTGTCTAAGTTTTTCTAGAGATTCTAACTTCTTTTGACCAATAGGCTGGTCAACTCTAGAAAGACACCAAAATGTTAGTAATTTTGGCCTATCAAGGCCAAATTACTACCCTACCATCCAAAACATTCCAAAAATGGTTAATTAGCCTTTGAACCTAGTCAAAATGGTCATATATGGTCAAAAATGTTAAAAAAGGGTTTAAAAAAGCATAAAAATGGTTTCAAAGGTCATTAATTATCTCAAGTATCTTTAAATATGTTCAAAAGGGTGATTTTATCCTAAGTCTAAAATTTCAAATAATAAGAAGGTCATTTTATATGCCAAATAACCCCAAATTAGCTCCCACATGATATATTTGATATTATTATTATTATCCATATATTTAAAAAAAATTAAAATGCTATTTCATGCAAAGAAAGTTGACAAAGTCAATGGGGGCCACCATTTATTGTTTCAATTCCAAAATGGATTTCTTGAAAAATAATAAAATTAAAAGATTCTTGAAAACTATTGTATTAATTTTTGAACATAAAAAATAAATAAAAGTAAAATAAAATAAAATAAAGATGGGTCCCACTCCAAGAAGGAGAAGCATGTAAGTGGAGTTAGTAAAGGTTGACTTGTCAAAGCTTGTTTCTTGATTTCCATTCAAAGGGGAATCTTTTCTTGTTATAACTCAACTTACAGTAACCTTAATTTGAGTTCTCTTTGGAAATATGGTGTAGCATTTTATGAAAGGATATTTATCTTATCAAACTTGGGCCCACCATCATTTTAAATGCCAAGATTTGGAGTTCATTATGTAATTTTTATGGAATTAATAATTTAATGAATAAATGATTGTAAAAGGAGTTAGTCTTGAGTTGAGTCAACAAAGACTAACCCTTATCTCCTCCCACTTCTTATTTGAATGCCAAAAGGAAGGTTTCTAGAAATGATAAAGAAAGGAGATATTTAAAGAATGTTGTAATTAATTTGAACTCAAAATTGACTTGAGTTCACATCCACTTAATCTTCTCATATTCTTTCAATGCCAATCTCTTGGCCTTTTGTGTAATTTTCTATAAAATGACCTTTTGGGTAGTCATTAAAAAGGAGAATTGATATTCAATAATAGATTCTTAGAAGCTGAACAAAGGAAATTGATTCCGAGTTATATATTTTTTGGGTTTTGGATGTGGATTTTAAATAGTGTGTATCTGAATACATACTAGTACTAAGTGGGATTAAATCCCCTTTGGGAAGGTTCCTTTCCCACATATTCCTTCCTATGTCATTCTACCTCTCCTTCCTTGCAGGTCAATTTAAGGGGCAGATCCTTTCATCTGAAATATTTATATAAGGGTAATATAGAACTCCATTTTCATTTTCATTAATAGTGCCCAGAAAATATCACAACATTTAGGTATATCAACCTATTAAAATAAGTTTTCCCTTATGATTTCTCCTTTAGTTTCCCCTACCCCTTTCCATCTGAGAACACAAAAAAATTAATTTCCCATTTAGTTTTCCCCTACCCCTTTTCATCTAAGAATAAGAAATCAATTAGATTTAATAGATAAATCTTAAGGGAACCATCCCTCTCTATAGGTTATTCTCAACATAGAGGTACCCACCCTTTGAGAAGATCCCATTATTTCAATTAGAGTGAGGATTTTCTAATTTTGCACATATTTAACTAGGGTGTAACTCTAAGTTGATAACAATTTTTGGCATGCCTAGTGGGACCACAAATAAATCCTTTACATATCTGAAGAATTTTAAAGCTAAGGAAATGTTTTTCAGTAGAAAAATACATCCATCATCACCAAAAGCTAGTTAAGTAGTCCAAGTGCACAAAAAAATAGATAGTTTTGGTATGTATCGATATTCATTTGATCAATATTATTCTAATGAGAACCTTTATCATTTTCATCAAGCTAATGTTGTTCATGGAATCACCTCAAGTATTTCTCCTAATTATTTTTCCCCTAGTCAATCTAAGAGTGTTAGGGAGATAAGGTTGGAATTTGAAAAGCAAACAGAAGAGTGTGATCGGTTGGATGAGTTCAATAGGTATAAAGAGGAGATTCAATATCAGTCCTTTGTTCACCAAGAAAATTTGAGATACAAATAATAATTTTTGGCCAAACAATCCCAAGATAATTTAACTAGGTAAATTGAAGAGCTAGAGATGAGAACAAAAATCTTGAGCCAAGGAAGCATGGATGAGACTACTACTTTCCCTCAAGAAGATGAACCTAGAATCCCTTTTGATTGGAATAAAGTGATAAATAAACAGAAAGAAGAAAGTCAAGATGTTCTAATGTGTTTTAATCCAATCAAGGATGGTTCTTACCCTCTCACTCTCTCCTTTGAGAAAGGACAACACACCTTGTGTGAGAGGGAAGATGAGATTTCAAAACTTAAAGGTGAAGAATAAGATATAAATTCAAAAGGAGTAGATATTTAGGACCTGTAGTGGTTTCATGGTGACATGGAAGGCCTTAAATCTTTTGATCCCTCTTTATTTGAAAAAGAAGAAAAAGAAGAGACCACTCTTGAAGAAGTTGTAGCTGTTGAAATCCTTAAAGGTGAACCTACTCATGAATATACTTGGTAGCAATTATACTATGTCTTTCAGTATGAGATATACAAGTTTAACATGTCAAAATTAGATGGTGAAGAATGTAATCATGATGAGCTCCCTCTCACTTTCTTTGATGAACTTGCCTTTTGTCTTGAGGAAGATTGTGATCAATCCATAGAATATGAGTTGAATGAGTTTCAAGAACCTGTTATTGGGTAGCTAGAGACTCTTGTGTTTGAGAAGAAAGTGATGATTTTTGGGATAAATTAGAAGACTATTGTCTCAACTCCTAACATCATACCATCCACCCTTCCTCAATAAAGTCATGATGAAGTTATATATTAGTTTGTCAAGTTCCTTGATGAGATAGATCAATTAAAGAATAACCAAGATCCATGCCTAGAGGAACATGGGCCAAATCAACCTTTCAAGAATGAAGGCCAGCAATGTATATGTCTTAAGATCATAATGAGTATGTGTACATTGGGAACTTGTTTGATACTGGTATAATTGGAGCTTCTCCAAGCATAATAGCAAGCAAAAAAGATGATTCACCAAGTTTCAACTTCAACAAAACACTTTTATGACATCATGAGGTTTTTTATTATGGAAGAGACCTAAGGAACATCCCTTTTGATCTAGAAAGGAGAGGAAAGAACGAGGTTAGATTTGCATATTAGTTTTTCTTTTAGTTGTTATTTTCCTCTAAGTGTATCTTGAACATGTTTTAACTTTGTTTTTCCTTTCCAAGCTATTTTTTCTTTTCCTCCAAGTGATTTTTCACATGTTTTAGCCTTGTTTGTGTCAGTTATGTCTGTGTCTATAGTTTTGCATTCTAGTTTTGTCTAGGTTTTTCTAGATATTTTGATTTCTTTTGACTAGTAGGTTAGTTAACTCTAGGAAGTCACCAAAATGTTAGTAATTTTTGCCTGTCAAGGCCAAATTACTACCCTAACATATAAATCTTTCCCAAAATGGTCAATTAGCCTTTTAATTTGGTCAAAATGGTCAAAAATGTCAAAATATGGGTTCAAAAAAGCATAAAAAATGGTTTCAAAGGTCATTAAATTATCTCAAGGAGCTTTAAATATGTTTAAAAGGGTGATTTTATCCAAAGTCTAAAATTTCAAATCATAAAAAGGTCACTTGATATTCCAAATAGCCCCAAATTAGCTCCCACATGACATATTTGATATTATTATTAATATCCATATATTTTAAAAAAATTAAAATGCTATTTCATGCAAAGAAAGTTGACTAAGTCAATGGGGCCCACCATTTATTGTTTCAATGCCAAAATGCATTTATTGTAAAAACAAGAAAATAAAAATATTCTTGAAAACTATTGTATTAATTTTTGAACTTTAAAGGAAAAAAAATGATAACAAGGTGGGTCCCACTCCAAGAAGGAAGACCATACAAGTGGAGCTAGTAAAGGTTAACTTGTCAAAGCTTGTTTCTTGATTTCCATGTAAAGGGGACTCTTTTCTTGTTACAACTCAACTTGTAAGAACCTTAAGGGGAGTTCTCTTTGGAAATATGGTGTAGCATTTTATGAAAGGATATTTATCTTATCAAACTTGAGCCCACCATTCTTTTTAACACCAAGATTTGGAGCTCATTATGCAATTTTTGTGGAGTTAATGATTTAATGAATAAATGATTGTAAAATGAGTTAGTCTTGAGTTGAGTCAACTAAGACTAACCCTTATCTCCTCCCACTTCTTGTTTTAATGCCAAAATAATGGTTTCTATAAAAGATAAAGAAAGGAGATATTTAAAGAATGTTGTAATTAATTTGAACTCAAAATTGACTTGAGTTCACATCTACATAATATTTTCATATTATTTCAATTCCAATCTCTTGGCCTTTTGTATAATATTCTATAAAATGACCTTTTGGTGAGTCATTAAAAAGGAGAATTGATATTCAATATTAGATTCTTGGAAGCTAAAAAAAGGAAATTGATTTTGAGTTATATATTTTTTAGGTTTGGATGTGGGTTCTAAATAGTGTGTATCTAACTACATGCCAGTACTAAGTTGGATTACATCCACTTTGAAAAGGTCCCTATTTCTCTAAATTTTCACTAATTACATTCAAATGAGAAAGAAACTAAGGTTAAGAGGTTATGGGTTTGATGTTACCCAAATTTAGTGCGCACTGTATCCAAGCCTTGTGGGAGCTCCTTTTTGGCTATGGAGGAAACACCCATAGTAAGAATTAAACTTAAACAAGAAAGATGTTAGAAGAGGATATGGTGGACTGCCAAGCTACACGCTCGGTCCCAGAGGTGTGAAGCTCCTTAAGGGATGATAGTCCATTGTTTAAAGAAAAAATTATTGTAAAGAAATGATAAATGACTAAAAAGATAGAAAAGTAAATGGTGTGTACGTATACCCTATAGTCTATGTATCTCAGAATACTACAAAAGGCTGGCTGAAGGTTTTATCTGGTCTAGATGGGTTGTTTAGATGGCTTTCTAGTTTGCTAGTTCAGAACACAATCACTAACATCGATAGGTCTGCCGAGGTCGGTCAGGAAAATGGTGTCAACATTGGTTGGGTTGCTAATGTTAGTTAGGGTTGTTGGCCTTAGACAATTTTTAGAGTATTTTTGAGATAGATAGAGGGGTTTTTGGAAGTTCAGAGGTTGGTGCAGGGTTGTGGGAAGGTGAATGAGGTTTGAGGAAGGATATAGGTGGAGAGTTGGTGTGAAGAAGGGGTGAGAAAAAGGGGAAGGCTTTTAAGCCCCTCCATAGAAGAAGTCAGACCTCTCGATAGTATTTAGAAATATTAATGAAAACTAATTGACAATATATTCTAAAACACTGAAATGAAAACCAGAGTACTTAGCTTTATAAGGTGAAGAACCAGAGATGTTAGAATAGTGATTCTTGTTGTGGCTGATGTGACCAATGTTATGAGCCAATAAAGTGAACATGGATTGTTGTAATTCAGTAGCTTGAGGTAGAATCTTTCAATCTAGTCTCTAGAATGATTTGTGCAAAGCTTTGGTAGCCAGGAGAATAATAGTTGAGTTTTGGTGCTTCAAGTCTCAGAGTGTTCATGTGAATATGAAAAAAGGTGGGGGCTAGCTTAATGTTAGAGCTTGGCTTATGTAACTGATGTCAGCAATCCCGCCAACATCAACCAATGGTTGACTAACATCAGTGGAGAGAGAATAGGTAAAAGGGCTATTTTTAGCTCTTTGCTCATTTCTCCACGCACCAAGTGCCTTTTCCATTAGAGAACGGTCAAAACAAGGGATTATGAGGCACGGGAGTTGGTTAGGGAGTTAAGATGGAGTGAGAATAGGTCATGGGTAGTTAGGATTTGGAAGACCTAGTCTCAGGCTGACTCATAGGTTAAGAAACGGTCTTAGGGTGAGGTGTCTAGGTGAGGTGTCTAAGGTGAGGTAATTGAATTAAAATAAGTAGTTTTTAAATTAATAAGGTGTGCAAGTGTGGGTTAGGAGTGTTAAAATTTAGAAGGGGACCAAGGGGGGGTTGACTTGATATTGGTGTCTATATTTGCCCCTTTTTTTCTTATGGTTTGTCTTGACGAACTGCGCCCCAAGTATGGGATGAGGTATTCCCCCTCAAAGTGGGAATCGAGAGAAGGTAATCCAAAATTAGGTGCTAATTTGATAGGTAGTGTATGGGTAGGGTGAGGTTGGAGTGTGAACACTACAATAGTTGAGATTGTGCATATACCACTTCACTTGATAGGTAGGTCAAATTGTTGTAGGCAAGGTCGAGGAGGACTAAAATCGAAGTAACTAGTCCCCAGCTTATTAGTGGTAGATGATTGGGTTAAAATGATCAAAGTTGTAGCTCTAATGGTTGAGGAGGACTAAAATTATAGTAACTGGTCCCTAGCTTATTAGTGGTAGCTAATTGGGTTAGATCGATCAAAGTTGTAGCTCGAATGGTCATCTTGTTCCAAGTATCTGAGCTAAGAAGTGCTCTTGGAAAACACAAAAATGTCACAGATATTGGGGATCAATTTGGTCACAATCTGACAATAGGTGTGAGGGGCATGTATAATTTGCTAACTATTCATGAGGTAGCATATGTAATCAAAACAAACAAGGCAAAGTTGTCTCAAAAGTGGTTGTGGTCTGAGGAGATAGTTGCGATCTCTGAGGTCATTTACTGAGTCAGGTTGAGATATAAGTGATCTCGAGTGTTGTTTGTTGTGGTTAGGGAGATGTATGTGATCTCCAATGTGCCTCATGAAAAGTCTAAGGTGAATTCTACAGTGTTAGGGCTGGTTGTTTGGTCATGATTGTGGGTAATTTTAGAGAAGGCATGTGTTCTTAGGTCGCTAATAGTTTTTGCATGGATAGGCGGTGAGCGTAGGGTTCAGGGTAGGCAATGAGCCTAGGGTTTAGATAGTTGGTCCATTAGGTAGATGAATGAATGAATGGCTGAGCTAACCTCAAAATACCCCATGTCAACTAAGTGCTGCCTACATAGCCCCTATTTTAAGGGCCTCAGGCCAATGTAGTTCTCCCAAAAGGGAAGAAGAGTCAAAGAAGTTGTTAGTTGGTTTGGTTATGTTAGTGTTTTTAGCATTTCCCATATGTTTGATGGTACATTCTTGAAATGATAAGTGTATGGTGATGTTATAGCCTTTTCCATATTGTGTGATGGTGTATGTTGTAACATAGGTTATGTGGTTTTTCATCCTTAGCAATTTTCCATATTGGTGATGGTGTATGCTAAAAATGAAATGATTTTATTTATGCTTCAGTAGGTTTCCATATTGGTGATTGTATATGCTTGACATAAATTGTGTTTGGTTGATAGTTTTCGTGTGTATTTTTTTCCATATATACTAATGTGAATGGGTTATGATAATTTATATAACACAAATTGGTATTTTCATTAAATAAATCATGATGTTATGTGAGTGGTTAGAAAATGTTTTGGTTGTATTTTATCAGAAACATGTGATGTTATTTATGATAAAATTGAGTTGAATGTTAGGTTCATAACTTTATAGTGAAAATTATGAGATGACAATATGCGAGCATATAATTTTAAGACACTGCATCCTAAAAGATAAACTGGCATGTGACGAAGGTGTGTAAGAAGTGAAAGGCACATTGCTCTTTCATTGACAAGGACCATAATGATAACATAGATAGGGTTTTTGCAAACAAAAGCCCCATTCATGCATTACATCATTGACCATTGGTTTTTGTTAGAGAAGTACCCTAATCACTTGATGTTAAGTGAGCTCAAAATCCCTTGGGTATTTTGGGGTAATAGGTGTGATTATGTGATATGTGAGGATAGCGTAACCCTTTTTAGTAGGGATAAATTTACCCCTTTTATAGGTGACCCTAAGAACGACTATAGGCAAGTCCATGACTTAATAGTTTTTTAGTCAATTTTTTTTTGGTAGATTGATCAATGCGGGAAGTCTACTTAGGGATGTTGTTTTCGTTTTGTGGTCATGTGAAGTTAATCGATGCGGGAAGCTTCTAAGAGGGTGTTGTTTTTGTAGCAAAATTTGGGCATAGCCATCCTTCAAGGGAGTGGTCTATATTTTGATTTGTATGTTCTGGTTTGTTTGAATAGATATCCTTCAAGGGAGTAGTCTATTAATTACAGCAATAATGTAGTTGTCCTTCGAGGGAGCAGTCTACAATTATAGTTTATGACCTTTTAATGTTTTTTTAGGCATCACAGTTTTATGTTTTTGTGTTAACTAAACTTTTAGTCATGGACTAGACTATAGAGGTTTAGGGGTTTCCCTTTTATTATGACAAAGCATTAATGCTTAAAAAAGGGTTAACTAATTTTTTTAGGGAAAAAGGGGTTAAAAGGAATAGGAATGAGGATGACCGGGGTTGTTCAAGGGACGAGCTCAAGTTAAACATCAATTGAATGATTACTTGGTTAACAGTAGAATGGTCACAGATGTAAGGCATTAATGGGCTTAGGTTCTAGCTGGCCTTCGAGAGAAAATAGATGATAAGTGTCTGATCCATACTTGTACATTATTATGTAAGGTCCAAGCCAATTAAGAGCAAACTTGCCGCATTTTCTTCTTTCCATATTGGTCACATGTTGGTTTTCTTTAAGGATGAGATCTCCAATTTTAAAATCTCGCTCTTTAAAATTTTTGTTGTAGGCATGCTTGATGCAATCTTGGTAGATATAAAGATGATTAAGATTGGCAAGACTAGGGACATGAAGCAGGTTAGCATGTTGTTGGCATTTGATACAACACCGAACATAGCCACTACAGTCTTGTTTAAGAGTGGGCCAATAATAGCCCAGGCAGAGGATGCACTTTGCAATCGAGTTACAACTGAAATGTCCTCCACAAATCCCATCATTGACTTATTTGATGACATGAGATGTCTTAGTGGTGGTTAGGCATCGGAGAAGGAGGCTGTTGAAACCTTGTTTGTAGAAAAGACCCCCTAGTATGGTGTATCGAGCAATACTCTTGATAAAAGCCCACTACCAATTGTTAGAGAGATCAGGAGGAATGATAGAATAAGTCAAGTAGTCAACAAGTTGTTTATACCAAACATCATGTGGACTAGAGTTGATATTGCCAATAGGGGTTGGGTGAAGTTATTTCACCATGGAGTCGTGAATTGCCCCCAAAGATGTTGGTTGAGATGTGCCCAAGATAGAAATCTTGGGCTTTGGTGGTGAAGAGGGCTTGGTGAATAAATATGACCAAGGGGTAAAAACCTGCTCTTTTCCTTTATCCTTTAGGGTTTAGGACCTGGTGGCCACATTAATAGAGTTGATTTCAAATTAAGGGGGAGAAGGTGGTAAAGGGACCATAATTTTGTGTTGGGATCCCGATTCAAGTGAGGAGGTTTGGGAGGCATGGGATGGTTTTGATAGTTTGTCAAAAAGGTGGTCAGGAGAATCCTTAATGAGAAGGGTGTCCTTTTCTAGGTGTTGGTGAATGACAACCTTAAGAGTGTAACAACTCTCAGTATCATGCCCAGGTGTGTGATGATATAAGCAGATTTGAGTGTCATCAAACCAAGATGGTTTTGATCTGAGAGGTCGATATGGCTTAATGGGTGGGAGAACAATTCTAGAAGACTACAATAATTAGCATAACATTGAAGCATAGGAACCCACTAATGAGTCTACACTCCTTGTTGCAGTAGGGGTTGACAACTTCTATTTAGGAGTTGTAGGGGGAGTTTTTAGTACAACCTTTTTGGTTGGTGGTGTGGCCACATGCATAGATGGCACTTTTTAGATGATAGGTGTCAAATTTCTTAGAGGAAATATGTTTTTGATGGGTAGAGGGAGTAATGGAGGTAGTTTGTCTTTGCGAGGTGTTGGAATAGGGAGCACTTCTATTAAAGTGGAAGGATGTGGACCCAAGATAGAGGGTAATGGTGAATGTGGGGGAGGAGTATACTGGTGTGGTTTAACATCATTATTTAGTATGGTGTGAGGACCACTATTGTGTAGGGCGAGGTTCAAATCTAACTTCACTTGTGGGTGAGTGAGGTTTGATATAGGGCAAACACCGAGAGATTTAATCTATTTCAGCATGGTGGACACCTATGAGGTTTTTGATTTAGATGTGGAAGGCTGAGCTTCTGATGATTTAGGAGTGGAAGCTCGATCCTCATCAGAGACTTTGGGGTAAATCTTTGCAAAAGGGTTGGTAGTATAAGGTGAAGTGGGATGTGTACGATAAGGAGCCCTAAGTTGCTCCCATAATGCCTCATACTCTAGGTTCCTAAAATGGAGGAATCCTAAGTTTTCTTCCAATCGAGAAAAGGGTTTAGATGACATCACGCGAGGCCTTATAGTCAGTCCTTTAGAGGATTTGGGCGATTGTGGGAGTGGAAACATGTTAGATGCAGCAATCTCAGGCCAAAGGTGAGAGATAACCATCACCAGATCTTCCTCAGCCGAAGTGGGTGAGGTGGCAAGTTCTTCTCTTAGCGGAGAAGGGATTGGAGAATTTGGCTCTTCAAGTGGATAGAGCGCAGGAATGATCATGCCTTCCATGTGTGGTCTAGGAGCATGGAAAGTATGATCCTCCATTGGTAATAAGAAGGATAAGGGTAGGGCCACCGGTGTTGGTATCATCAAAGCATCCTCTAATATGGGAGAAGTCAAATTAGACTCTTCAATGTGTGAAAGGGGGGTGGATGGAGGACTATCCTCCATTAGTGGAGGAAAAATAGGAGAGGAAGGCTCCTCTAAAGGGTGAAGCAGAGGGTTGATGGCCCCATCTTCATGAGGGCTTGGGGTATGAATGGTAAATTATTCCAATGGTAGAAGAAAAGGGAAGGTGGGGGCAAGAAGAACAGGTAATATGGGATCCTCACGAGGTAGAAGAATGGGTAGAGGAGGTGTTTGATGTTGTGGGGGTGATGCAGGTGAAACGGGTTCATCCACATGAGGAAGAGGATGAGGCAAAGGGAAATCTTCATTGTGTGGGGGTGGTATGGGTAAAATAGGCTCTTCTACCCATGGTGGAGAAATGGGTTGACCAACCTCTTTAGATTGTGGGAGAGGTTGGATAAGAATGAAAGGAAAGACTATGTTGATTGTGCGTATGTTGCATTCTTGAGGGTCATTAACCATGGTCTGAACATTGTTTTGACTTGGGGGATGGTTAAGAAATGGTTGCCTAAAGACATCCATGTTTTGGTTGGATAATACATTAGGATTATCCGAAATAAGGTCCCCTTTGTCTAACATGTCTTGAATAATGTTTTTTATGGTTTTGCAATTATCCGTGTCATGACCCTTGACACGATGATAGTTACAAAAGTTAGTTTCCCTATACCATGCAGGGATGGCTCATGAGGGGTCAAATTAGATAGGTGGTCAAATTTGAGGGAGGTTGAGGACTCCCTAATTCACTAAATTATCCAATATGGAAGCATATGATTCTCTTATTGGAGTGTATCATCATTGTTCATACCGTTGTTGGAATTGTCTAGTGATGTTTTGTGAAGTGGAGGGCTCAGATTGGTTGGTTGTGGTAGAAGATGGTGACCTAAGGACCACATCATTCACTGATCCCTTAGACTTGGAGTGGGAAGAAGAAGGTTTGGAAGAAAAAGGGTCATTGGGTTTTGCATTGGTATTTTTGTTACACAATTTGACCCTTTCTTCTTCGATTGCGCAAAGTTCAAGCTTTCGGGCCATAGTGAAAGCTTCATCGAATGTGCAAAAAGTTTGAACCTATAGAGTGGATGAGATGTGTTTGGAACATGCTCTTGAAAAGAGCTCAATGAGCTCAGGTTGAGGTAGTGAGAAGGAGAGTTGGTTGATCAAACCTCTCCAATGGGCGACGAAGTCAGTTATTGACTCATCCTCAAATTCGCTAATGGAATAAAGGTCTATGATGGAGACCTTCTTGGTAATATTGATTGAGAAATGATTAAGGAATATCTGAGTGATTTGAATGAAGGTGAAGAGAGAATGACTAGTAATGGAGCTATACCAGTCAAGGGTGGCACCAGAATGTGACATAGGGAATGTGCGAAGCAATAACACATCATCATGTGCTATGAGGTAGCGAGCGTGTTTAAACGCTCTTAGATGTTGTTGTGGATCCTCTTTACTCTAAAAGTAAGTAAATTTTGGGAGTTCCCACTAGCTAGGGTATGGTCAAATAGGAACTAAAGGGTGGATAGGTTCATTGCAAATTTGTTCGTATGAAAGAACACTCCTCAAACCTAAAATAGATGTCTCAAGGTTGGACATCTTATCCATCAACATCTTAATTAGATTAGTAGATGGATTGGCATGAGGGTAACCCCCTAAGTTATAGGATACCTAGAAGGCATTAGAAGGGGCATATGACGTAGTTGGTTACATTTGTGTAGGTGCAACATATTGATAGTTTGTCATAAGGGCTGATGTCAAGGCCAAGGGGGCTTATACCGTGAAGTTGGAAGGCACAACTTGACTAGATGCTGCCAAGGGTGGTTGAATGGTGGTGACACTAGTTGAAGGAGAGGTGGTCACTCTTGTGTTTATAGGTGCAAGAGTGGATGGGATAGAGACAATCAAGTTTTGGAAAGTTGTCAAACTTGGTTGAATTGTTTGCAGTTGAGGGGGTATAGAAACCCCAATGGAGGTAGGGAAAGAAAGGATAGAAGTGGAGGCCAAATCTTGAACATTGGCCATGGTTGGGTTACTGGTCGAGGCAGTGGCCTGAGTGACCATAGGTTGGGTAGAAGATACTGTTGATATCATTACCACTTCAACCAAAGAAGTTGGCATCCCATAAATAGGGTTACCTAAAGGATCTCACATTTGGCTTCTAGCAAGATAATGTTGGAGAGCCTTGACGTTATGGTCAATGAATCTCTCAAAATCTTGATCCCCTTTAGGAATAATAGGAGGTTGATCAGGGGTAGGTTGGATTAGAGTAAGCTCAGTGTCTGAAGTATACTCCATTAGATGACTTAGCATGAAGGGTGAAGGTGGGAGTGGCTATTGACTCACGTGGTCAACAAGGAATTTGGCTTGACTGCGTGTCAGGACCGTCCAAGGCAAAAGGGGTTTAGGTTCCAAAAACTATGTGTTTTAGTTTTAGAAAACTAGAATTTATGTTAATTAGCAAGAAATTTGGGTTTTAAGCTTGTTGTTTGGAAATTATTTATTTATTTATTGATAGTGATTGATGTTAGTTGTTTAACCAATATCAGTTAGAAAATGTTGTTGATGTTGGTCAATTAATTGATGTCAGTGAAGTTGGTTACCGACATCGATGGAGAAACTGATGTCGGTTTCTGTGTAATTCCAAATACACAAAAGATTGATAGTTTTTGGAAGAAGAAGATATTTTAAGTTATTTTGGACTTCAGAATGGTATGACCTTACCAACTCAAACACTCAGATAAAACTAGTAGAATAGATTATTAGGCATGCAACCTCTAAAACATTAGATTCCTAGGAATGAGTTTTAAATTCATGGTGGCTTATGCCTTAAGAGAATGTGTTGGGAGTTGGGCTTGTAGAATAGGTCCTAGAGAGGAAGTCTATGGCTAGTTTCAAGTTGTGTTATGGTGCTTAAAGATATCTATGTTAGGGTCAGTATGTGGCTTGGTGCTAGTGCTTGCTCCCTTCACTTCATGAACCCAAAGTCGAGCTGGGCCACTTAGCTAAAATATACCTTCCCTATAGTTTATACTCTGCCAGAGAATAGAGTGGGTCCTCCTCTTTGTGGTGAAATCCAAGTAGGATCACTGGGTGGGGTAAGGTATCTACTAGGTGATGAAATCCTAGATGGGCCTTGTCTCAAGTAAGTTTATGTGTTTGATTTGAAGTGATTTTGGTTTGGTTGTGTCACATTTGTGCACTACGATTCATTCATAATGCTTTAATTACTAAGTGGGCTAAGTGTGCATCTAAGCAAGAATGAAATGTAGTAGTTTTTAACCCAAATCAAAATATGTTATTCAAATGCAAACAAATGGAGAAGAAGTAAAGAGTATGAGTTTTTTACTACTCTATGATGCATGTAAGAAGTAACAAGAAGAAAAAGAGATGTTCTTTTTAACCTCTACTAATGATTTCCTTTTGAAACAAAAAGATAGAAGAGGGGATGCAAGAAGTGAATATTTTTCTAATGCATCTACATGAAAATTTGATTTTTAAAAGAAGAAGAATGAACCCAAGGAAAACTCCAAGGGTCCCACTAGGTGTTCCAGAATGTTTCTCTAAATTTTCACTAATTACATTCAAATGAGAAAGAAACTAAGGTTAAGAGGTTATGGGTTTGATGTTACCCACATTTAGTGTGCACTGTATCCAAGCTTTATGGGAGATCCTCTTTGGCTATGGAGGAAACACCTGCAGTAAGAATGAAACTTAAACAAGAAAGATGTTAGAAGAGGATATGGTGGACTGCCAAGCTACACGCTCGGTCCCAGAGGTGTGAATCTCCTTAAGGGATGACAATCCACTATTTAAATAAAAAAGTATTGTAAAGGAAGAAATGATAAATGACTAAAAAGATAGAAAAGTAAATGGTGTGTACCTATACCCTGCAGTGTATGTATCTCAGAATGCTACAAAAGGCTAGCTAAAGGTTTTATCTGGTCTAGATGGGCTGTTTAGATGGCTTTCTAGTTTGCTGGTTCATAACACAGTCACTGATGTTGGTAGGTCTATCAAGGTCAGTTAGGTAAATGGTTCTAACATCGGTTGAGTTTCCAATGTCGATCGGGGTTGTTGGCCTTAGATGGCTTTTAGAGTATTTTCAAGATAGATAGAGGGGTTTCCAAAAGTTTAGAGGT
Organism: Torreya grandis; assembly: GCA_037957365.1. Classification (NCBI taxonomy): domain Eukaryota; kingdom Viridiplantae; phylum Streptophyta; class Pinopsida; order Cupressales; family Taxaceae; genus Torreya; species Torreya grandis. The sequence continues at coordinate 114,463 of JARHVA010007705.1, read as the reverse complement.
TGGTACAGGATTAGGAGAAGGTAAATGAGGTCTGAGGAAGGATATAGGTGGAGAGTTGGTGTGAAAAAGGGGTGAGAACAAGGGGAAGGCTTTTCAGCCCCTCCATGGAAGAAGTTGGGCCTCTCGATAGTATTTAGAAATATCAATGAAAACTAAATGACAATATATTCTAAAACACTAAAATGAAAACCAGAGTACTTAGCAGTATAAGGTGAAGAACCAGAGATGTTAGAATAGTGATTCCTATTGTCACTGATGTGACTAGTGTTGTGAGCCAATAAAGTGAACATGGATTGCTGCAATTTAGTAGCTCAAGGTCCTCGTACAATCTTTTAATCCAGTCTCTGGAATGATTTGTGTAAACCTTCGGTAGCCAAGAGAATAATAGTTGAGTTCTGGTGCTTTAAGTCTCAGAGTGTGCATGCAAATATGCAAAAAGGTGGGGGCTAGCTCAATGTTAGAGCTTGGATTATGTAATCGATGTCGATGATCTCGCCGAAATCGACCGATGGTTGACCAATGTTAGTGGAGAGAGAATAGGTAAAAGGGATGTTTTTAGCTCTTTGCCCATTCTCCACCTACCAAGTGCCTTTTCCATCAGAGAATAGTCAAAACAAGGGCTTATGAGGCATGGGAGTTGGTTAGGGACTTAAGATGGAGTGAGAATAGGTCATGGGTAGTTAGGATTAGGAGGACCTAATCTTAGGCTGACTCATAGGCTAGGAAATGGTCTTAGGGTGAGGTGTCTAGGTGAGGTGTCCAAGGTGAGCTAGTTAATTTAAAATAAGTAGTTTTTAAATTAATAAGGTGTGCAACTGTGGGTTAGGAGTGTTAACATTTAGAAGGGGACTAAGGGGAGGTTGACACGATATTGGTGTCTATAGTCCCTTCCCCACCTATTCCTTCCCATCTCAGTCCACCTCTCTTCCCTTGTAGGTCATTTGAAGAGGTAGATCCCTTCATTTGAAATATTTATGCAAGGGTAATATAGAACTCCATTTTCATTTTGATTAAAAGTGCTTAGAGAATATCAAAACATTTAGTTGGATCACCCCATTAAAATAAGTTTTCCCTTCTAATTTCCCCTTTAGTTTCCCCTGCCCTTTTTCATCTGAGAACACAAAAAAAATCAATTTTCCCTTTAGTTTTCCCCTACCCATTTTCATTTGAGAAAAATAAATCAATCAGATTTAATAGATAAATCTTAAGGGAACTAGCCCTCTCTAGAGGTTCTTCCCAACACAGAGGCACCCACCCTCTTAGAAGATCCCATTATTTTAACTGAATTGGGTATTTGCTATTTTTGCACATCTTCAATCAGGGTGCAACTCTAGGTTGATAAATTTTTTTGGCATGCTCAGTGGGACCACAAATATATCCTTTGCATATCTAAAGAAGTTTGAAGTTGAGGAAAATTTTTGCAATAGAAGAAGATATCCATCATCACCAAAAGTTGGTTAAGTAGTCTAATTACACAAAACAAAAATTAGAAAGTTTTGGTATGTATCATTATTCATTTGATCAATATCATTCTAATGATCACCTCTATTAGTTTCATCAAGATAATTATGTTCATGGAATCACCTCAAGTAGTTCTCCTAATTATTTTTCTCTTAGTCAATCTAAGAGTGTTAGGGAGATAAGGTTGGAATTTGAGAAACAAATGGAATAATGTGATGGGTTGGATAAGTTTAATAGGTATCAAGAGGAACTTCAATATCATTCATTTATTGACCAAGAATATTTGATATACAAATAAGAACATTTGGCCAAGCAATCCCAAGAAAAACTAACTAGGAAAATTGAAGAGCTAGAGATGAGAATGAAAATCTTGAGCCAAGGAGGCATGGATGAGACTACTACTTTCTCTCAAGAAGATGAATATAGAAGCCCTTTTTATTGAAATAAAGTGATAAATAAATGGAAAAAATATAACCAAGATGTCCTAATGTGTTTCAATCCAATCAAGGATGGTTCTTTCCCTCCCACCCTCTCTTTTGGAAAAGGAGAATGAACCTTGTGTGAGAGGGAAGATGAGATTTCAAAATAGAAAGGTGAAGAAGAATATATGAATTCAAAGGAAGTAGATATTGAGGACCCATAGTGGTTTCATGGTGACATGGAAGGCCTTAACTCTTTTGATCCCTATTTATTTGAGCAAGAAGAAAAGGAAGAGACAACTCTTGAAGAAATTCTAGCTTTTGAAATCCTTAAAGTTGAACTTACTCATGAAGATACTTGGAAACAATTGTACTATGTATTTCAGGGTGAGATAGAAAATTTTAATGTGTCAACATTAGATGATGAAGAATCATGATGAGCTCTCTCTCACTTTATTTGATGAGCTTCCCTTTTGTCTTAAGGAAGATTATAATCAATCTGTGGAATATGAGTTGAATGAATTTCAAGAACCTGTTGTTGGGTAGCTAGAGATTCTTGTGTTTGATAAAGAAAGTGATGATTTTTGAGATTAATTATAAGATTATTATCTCAACTCCAACATCATACCAGCCACCCTTCCTCAAGAAAGTCATGATGAAGCTAAATATCAGTTTCTCAAGCTCCTTGATAAGATAGAGTAGTTAGAGAAAAACCAAGAGCCATGCCTAAAGGAACATGAGACAAATCAGCCTTTCAAAAATGAAGACTAGCAAGGGATATGTCTTGAAGATCACAATGAGTATGTGTAAATTGGGAACTTGTTTGATGTTGATACATTTGGAGCTTTTCTAAGCACAATAGCAAGCAAAAAGTATGATTCAACAAGTTTCAACTTCAACAAACCACTTGTATGTCATCATGAGGTTTCTCATCATGGAAGAGACCTAAGGAATGCCCCTTTTGATCTAGGAGGGAGAGGAATGTACCAGATTAGATTTGAATATTAGATTTACTTTCAATTTTTATTTGCCTCTAAGTGCATCTTACACATGTTTTAGATTTGTTTTACCTTTCCAAGATATTTTATCCTTTCCTCCAAGTTCTTGTGCACATGTTTTAGCCTTGTTTGTGTCAGTTGTGTCTATGTCTGTAGTTTCCCATTCTAGTTTTGTCTAGGTTTTTCTAGATATTTTGACTTCTTTTGACCAGCAGGCTATTCAACTCTAGAAAGCACCAAAATGTTAATAATTTTGGCCTATCAAGCCCAAATTACTACCCTACCATCTGAAACTTTCCCAAAATAGTTAATTAGCCTTTGAAGCTAGTCAAAATGATCATATATTGTCAAAAATGTCAAAAAATAGGTTTTAAAAAGAATAAAAAATGGTTTCGAAGGTCATTTAATTATCTCAAGGAACTTTAAATATGTTTAAAAGGGTGATTTTATCGTAAGTATAAAATTTCAAATCATAAAAAGGTCATTTGATATGCCAAATAATCCCAAATTAGCTCTCATGTGACAAATCTGATGATATTATTATTAATATCCATATATTTAAAAAAAAATAAAATGCTATTTCATGCAAAGCAAGTTGACTAAGTCAATGGGGCTCACCATTTCTTGTTTCAATGCAAAAATGGATTTCTTGAAAAAAAAAAAAATTAAAAGATTCTTGAAAACTATCGAATTAATTTTTGAACTTAAAAAAAAACAAAAAACAAATTGATATCAAGATGGGTCCCACTCCAAGAAGGAGAAGCATGCAACTAGAGTTAGTAAAGGTTGACTTGTCAAAGCTTGTTTCTTGATTTCCATGCAAAGGGGAATATTTTCTTGTTAAAACTCAACTTGAAAGAACTTTAAGTGGAGTTCTTTGGAAATATGGTGTAGCATTTTATGAATGGATATTTATCTTATCAAACATGGGCCCACCATTCTTTTCAACACCAAGATTTGGAGCTCATTATGAAATTTTTGTGGAATTAAGGATTCAATGAATAAATTATTGTAAAAGGAGTTAGCCCTGAGTTGAGTCAAACAAGAATAACCCTTATCTCCTCCCACTTCTTGTTTTAATGCCAAAAGGAAGGTTTCTAGAAAAGATAAAGAAAGGAGATATTTAAAGAATGTTGTAATTAATTTGAACTCAAAACTGACTTGAGTTCACATCCATGTAATATTCTCATATTATTTCAATGCCAATCTCTTGGCCTTTTTTATAATTTTCTATAAAATGACCTTTTTGGAATTCATTAAAAAGGATAATTTTTATTCAATAATAGATTCCTGGAAGTTGAACAAAGGAAATTGATTTTGATTTATATATTTTTTAGGTTTTGAATTTGAGTTCTAAATAGCATGTATCTAATTACGTACTAGTACTAAGTGGGAATGTATCCCCTTTGGGAAGGTCCCTTCCCCACCTATTCCTTTCCATCTCATTGCACCTCTCTTCCCTTGCAAGTCATTTGAAGAGGTAGAGCCCTTCATGTGAAATATTTATGTAAGGGTAATATAGAACTCCATTTTCATTTTGATTAATAGTTCATAGAGAATATCAAAAAATTTAGGTGCATCATCCCCTTAAAATAAGTTTTCCATTTTAATATCCCCTTTAGTTTCCCTTTCCCATTTTCATTTGAGAACACAAAAATAATGTCAATTTCCACTTTAGTTTTCCCCTACCCCTTTTCATCTGATAATAAGAAATCATTCATATTTAATAGATAAATATTAAGGGAACTAGTCCTCTCTATAGGTAATTCTCAACACAGAGGCACACACCCTTTGATAAGATCCCTTTGTTTCAATTGGAATAAGGATTTGCTACTTTTGGACATCTTTAATTAGGGTGCAACTTCAAGTTGATAATATTGCCTTCATGATTTGGAATTTTTAAACATCTCATAACTAATGTAGAATTTTTTTTATTATTTTAATTTAGGTTATGGACATAAAAATTTCCTCTCCATTCATTGGTTACATGCTTAGTCTTATGGAAATAATTAGAAAGGAACCATCATCATCTACAGTCTAAAAATAATTCTTTTCATGCACCTTACACACTTGGCTTCCAAAAAGGCATTTTTTATCCATGAAAATAAATGGTAGGAAGTGAATGACATGTTTAAAGAACTTTTATGTCCCTATAAGCATCATTCACACCTTAAAATCATCCCACTTGAAGTTTTCCATCTTCTTCACTAGCTTACCCAATATGCCAGTTTTGACCGGCTGAGTTGAAACACCTAGTTTTGGAACTTAGATTTTGATTCATGGCATTAAATTCATATGTAAATTTATATTAAGTCTTAATATTTCACCCCAAATTTTTTTAATCTTTTGATTCCTTATAAAACCTATAAAACAAAAAAATGGTCAAAAAGAGCCTATTTTACACCCCATCTGTATAATTTTATACAACTCATCTTGTTTATAAGTAGCCACAGGGAGTCCTTTACATGTTATAATAGGTACTATTGTCAAAATATCTCATTATATTTCATCTCCAACTCCATTTTCACAAACTGGTTATGGTTGAGGGTTTAGTAGGGTTTTAGAACTATTTTTGGTCTTAAGGATTGTTCATAAATATGGGACATTGAATTTTTAGACAAATAGAGAAAATTAATTTCTAGGGACCTCCTATAACTCTTTTTAACACCTTTTTCTCCCATGTAAACCCTTCAAGAAGATTTGAGCTCTAAAAGTTGTCCTTTCAAGTTTGCTTCCCTCTTTTCTACATGTCTGAGTGGGTTTTGGGCTAAAAAATGACCTATTTGCAACCTCTCTACTATCTACAAGATTTAACATCTCTATATTAGCCTCAAAAATATACTCCATCATGTTTAAATGATGACTAGCTCTTCATTTAGCCACTAGGTCTAGACCTTACCTAGTAGGTCTAAGTTGGTTTACCCCCAAAATGGTTCTTCATGAGTTCCCATGTAAGTTTATATGCTTTAACACCTTTAAAAAGGTCCCAAAAACATTTTATAATGGATTGGGAATCCCAATTATATCCAAAAATGAAGGTGACCTTTTATTTGACCTCAAAGCATACCTTTGCCTCAATAGGTATGATTCCAACCTTAGATGTCCAGACAACCCTATTTGGTTTCACTACCTAATTTTTAGTTTTTCATGTTGTTAAATATTCACATAAGGTCCTCCAAGCTTCTAGTTCATATTTTTAGTCCCATTCCTCAAGACTGCAAGGGTTTGTGTATGAGGAAGTGCCCCTTGTCTAAGATAAAATAGGGGGCACTTCCCCTATTTGATTAGACTAACTGAGTTATTGATGACCTTTCCTAACTCATATATTTTTTGTACCAAATTTGGACCCTTTTTCAGGTTTTTGGACCCTCAAACCTCCTTAATTTCCAAGATATACCTCTTGGATTACAGACTGTGCAAGGTTTCTAAAGTGGACTGTATATTAGAATATTAGAGTCCTTTCTCTACCTAATTTCACATGATAGGGTCATATATGGATTATATAAACATGTTGTATATATCTAAATACATTAATCTTACCATTATTTCACCTATACCCCTCTTACACCTTGAGATCTCAAATTATGTGATTTACCTTGACTGACTATGTTTTGTTTAGACATACATCTATAGGTGTATTCTCCAATCGTTTGACCTTGGGGGAAAAGTTTCCAAATTATTCCTTATCTCAAGGTTAATTTTATACTTTATTAGATCATTTGAGATAATTTTTATGCCTTGATAACTTTCACACCTCATTTCTCAGTCCATTTCCTGTATCCATTCTTGACCTGGCTATAGATTGCATTAGAGCCCTATGATATCTGAGTGTGTTTGATTGACATTATTGATAGTATAATGGAGGTCATAATTATCCTCATGAAAGTGATCATGATTTGTCTTAACATATTATTCTACCTCCAACCTCTTTTTCAAGCACCTTGAAACCCAAATTTGAGTTTTCTTCCTCAAAGCAACCCTTGCTTGTAGGTGACTTCTCCCCTTAAATAGGCACCTGGTCATGTTATTTAAAGATCAATATTGAAACATTGAGATAAAAAAAATGTGTCCTAACACCTTTTATTACCTTTATTTTCCTTTAATTGTTGAAAAACCCTCAAAAACTTCACACTTAAGTCATTGTTTATCTTAGTCACTTAATGGTGGTTGTGGATGCATTTAGGCATGTGTATGGACTAAGAATGATCTAAGAAGAAAAAAAACAATGCATGCCATCTTAAGTATATTATATTCCAAGCATGTCATTTTTAAACATTTGAAATCACTTTTCATGAAGGCATAGTTTTATTTTTCAATTTGGATGAAGGAAGGTCCTTTTTGGACCAAAAATTGTATATAACATTGAGAGAATTGAGTGTTTTTAGGGCCATTTTAGACCTTAAAAATATCTTTCTCCACTACTCATTATCCCTTCCAACTTGACAAGGATATTGTCTTATGATAGGGTTCCAAAACAAAGTCACTATAATGCACCAAAGTGTTGTTATACTCATTATATGACTTTGGTAAATAGGTCTCAGACATCTATTTTGCCTCTTTTAAGGGCAAGTCTCCCTAAACTTAGATTCTTATCCTTTCAAGTTAGTTTCACACTTCCATTGATCAATATCTCACTCCACATGAGATCTTTCATTATTATCTCATTATACCATGACCTCAAGAATATCCCAAACACTTGTTTTACCACTTCATAAGGATTTTCTTGTTCTCTGCCAGCACCTATAGGCAGGTTGTCTTTTAGGGTATAGATAGTGAGGTATGGTGATAGGTAGTGAGCAAGGTATGAGATATTAATGAAGGGGATAATATGTTTCATACCTATAAATACATTTTCCATACATAAAATCATTTTAAACTAGCCTCATAACCTTCCTCTCAATGTGGAAACCTCCTTCAAAGCACATGTAGGTGAGTATTAATGGTAGACTAAGAGCATAAGTTGCACATGACTACTATCTTAAACCTTTTTTACTATTTGAAAAATATAACCTATTTTTTCTTGTTTTTAAACACATAAAAACCTCTTGAAAACTCAAATACAACTCCATAAACATACTACACATGTTTTACACACATGATCATCATCAGTGTAAGGATGAGTAAAGAATTGACTATAGAAAAGGTAAGACTAAATCACTTGACCCAAGCCTATGTATTGGATTAAAATATGATGGGATATAATCAATTAATATTTTAATAATTAAAATAAAGCCATCAAAATCTCTTGGAGCCACTAACAAATCCTAAAAATTTAGAAAATGATGGAAATCTACCCATCAACATAGAAAAGTATAGCTTCCTACAAATTGAGATGATTAACATACCAAAACCTTATAAAACATGAAACCAAGTGTGGGGATAATTATATAAGGAAGTCAACATGCTTTGGAGTTAATCTTAGCATCTATATTTTATGGAATTCTTCAAACCAAGGCAAAACCTAAAGGGTGCACAAATTGATAGGCAAATTTACATAGTCAACTTGAAATGAATGGTTCATAAAGAATATTTGATAATTATGAAACTTATTGATATTAAAATTAAGGTATATGATTTTAAAACAACCTCCCAAAATCATTTTTCTTAAATCTCTTTCTACTAGCCATATGAAGTACAAACCTAAAGGTCACTTTTATTTGCCAAAAAGGAAGAAAAGGGAGTAGAATAATTTTGAGAAATAAATGGCATCTCTAGATAAAAAAACCATTGAAATAAGATTTTTGAATCTTAAAAGTCATTTTTAAGCCTTTTTCAAGTGGTACACTTCCCAAAGAAGCTGTACAAGTGCCATTTTATCCCCTTTTCCAAGAAAACTACCTTCTCTCTAAATAGCCTACAATATTTTCAGTAGTTTTAGTTATCTAATACTTCTAATGACACATGGGAAATGAAATAATATTTTTATACTTTCACATTTCCCAATAAACCCATACAAATAATTAAATGCACCTTTTTGACCCTTCAAATAACCCAAAAATGATAAATAAACATAAAAAATAATTGAACAAAGCCCATATAACATTAATTGACATCAATTAACCTATGAAACACCTCTTGACAGATATTAGAACCCTATAAAACATGTATAACTTAGGTTTTTACCTAGGGGTGCCCCAATTTGACCTAAAAGTCAAATTTGGTCAACAATATGTGCCAAGATTAGTTTGCTCAAAGAAAGTGTATGGATCATGTCCATAATTTTTATCACCATAATCATATAATAATAGATCATATATGCCCTCAATCCATCATCCACATCATACTCCTCTTGATCATTGATTGTATAACTATGATTAGAGCTTGGTTCCACATAGGGATCGATATGAAACTTAACCAATGGTTGAGTTGTAATGGTTACCTTTACTCCATACCTTATCTTTAAGGACTAATTAGATAAGATGTATCCTCTTATATTTTCTATGAGATCCCTTGAGAGGAAGATAGTAAAGTGAGCAAGCAAATCAACCACTAATATATCTTGAAGGATAGGAAAGCTTAGACAATCATGTAACAAAATTATCAAACCTTTGACAAGTCCCACTGAATTAGATAGTATCCAATCAATTTTTATCAGTCCCTTACTATATGGTTCATATTTAAAACCCAATTTATCTACCATAAGCTTGGGCATCACTGAGGTACTTGCCCCACTATCTATAATACAATTGTGAATAATCTTATCTCTAATAATGAGAGTGAGGTAGAAGGGTGGAGGCTTCTCAAATTTAGAATAGGGTTAAAATATGTGAGTGGGATCATTAGTGAGAGAAAAATTCCTATAACTTAATGGTTGAGGACTATGGTTTATTTGGGATAACTTTTTTTGAAGAAGCTCCTTGTGACTAGGCATGTAAAGCACTTCCCAAATAGAGAGAGATGTTTTAGCATTCTTCAAAGAATCAAAAATGTACAAAAAAGGAACATTTACCTTTTCTTGTTTCCTTGAAGGCAAATAAGTGCCTTGAGCTTGAGGCATTGGATCACTTTGAGTAAACTTTCCAACATTTTGATTTAAAATAGATGCATAAGTTATAGGGACTATCACACTTGCAGTCACACCTTGCTACCTTGTAGGAGGGGTATTTAAACTTGTATCATCACCATGATCATCTCCTAAATCCTTACTTTTGGATCTAGTATTGGCTTCCACTAAAGTATTCTAATTTATTACATATGTGTATTTCACTAGAAAGTTTGTGAGGTTAATTTTTTGGGGCTACCATCCTTCATTTGCTTATAGGTAATTCTCATCTTCTACTAAAATTTTAGGAGTAACTCCTTGATAAACCAAATATTTCTCCCCACCTTCATTTTCATCAATGAACTATCCTTGATTCCATTCTTCTCCTTTCACCAAGTTTTTATGGATTGGAACCATAACTCTTGTGTTGGAAATAGAGGTTGGGTTATATGCATTGGGTGGCCTATTAAATTTAGGTTGTCCTTTTCCTCTACCTTGACCATATTATTGATTGGTAAACCTATTTATTTGTTATAGATAGGGGTAGTGATTTTGTTTAACTCCATACTATAGATGTAGTTGCCTAATCTAAAATTTTAAATCTTGGCACCTTGTATCTGAATCAATAGTATCTTTTGCCTTCTTAGGGGTAGCTCTAGACTTGGTGTTTATATATGGGATTTGAGAAAAACTTGGTGGAGTAGTAGACATATTTGGAAAAATGGGCATGAATACTTTTGAAGGGATTTTACTAGCTTGTACCAGGCCATTCTTATATCTAATGTCTAGGTCATAAGCTTTAGGTAAGGTGTAACCACCCATATAAGGAAACATGATGGCTATGTCAGTTCTAATATCTCTTAAGTATGTAGGGAAGACAAATATTGTAGGGCATCTCATGGGAGGGGGTATCTTATACCAAGTTCTTTGAAATATCTCATTGAAATTAGGCATAGTCTCCTTAGGAACTCTTTAAATTCCATTGAGTTGATGAATGAGTGATGTGTGATCATTTTTGTCTTTAAACCTTGAGGTTAAAAACTCTTAAAAATCATCCCAAGTGGTGATACATCCTCCCAACAATGTCTTATACTAGTCAAGGGCCTTACCTCTAAGAGACATGGAAAGTAACCTAATGGTAATGTTGACCTTTGTAAAATTATGAAAGTTGAAAAAGTTTGAGATGTCCCTAATATGATCACTAGGGGTGACATGACCTTCACCATTAAAAGTCAGAACACTTTTGGTAGCATTAGGGGGTATATCATCATATGCATTGAGGTGGATATGATTTCTTGTGTTAAAGGATAGGAAGACATGTTACCTAGCCATATTATCTTTACGTTACTCTTCACTATCTTGATATTATTAGCTTGGAAAGTTCTCTTGTACTTCAAAGGTCAAGATAGGCTAAGGATGTTGAACTTCAAGAGGAGATTTATGTCAAATGTGTGGGTTTATAGGGTTGACACATCTACTAGTACTTGACCTAGTAAGGATCATGAAGTATGAACATGAGAAAATGAGAAAACATGGTATGCAACTAGATATTACCTTGAATGGATTCACCAAATGCTAAGTAGAACACCATATATAGTTGTGATGTTGTCAAGACCAGCATTCACCTTAACAAGATGTACTTGAGGTAATTGTCCCATCAGGCATGCTAAAACTATTATCACTAAATATTTCATCTTAAGAGACATTTTTAAATTATAAAATAGTATTTGGGTAACATGGGATTACCTCTAGGACTATGGGTTGCCTGTAATATAGGTACACCTCTAGGTTTAAGGGCTAGCTCCCTAGATATTTCTTTACTTTCTTATCACCTACACTACTTTCTTACTTAGATGAAAATGGATAGAAGTAAACATGAAAGTAAACTAATATAATGAGGTAATACACTATAATGATATCCACTAGACTACCATACACTTTACACTAAGAAACATGATTCACAATACTAGTCTCAACATCAGAGATTGCTTTAACATAGGTATTTCAAATATAGAGGTGATATGCATTATACTACTCAAGGTGAGTGAACCAGAGGTCATATTTTAGAAACTAAGGCTACTCATTACACTTAGATATAGATAAATTAACTAGATAAACATCATGGGACATATTAGAGAGAGAATTACTTGCATCAAACATGGAAGAGTAGAGAGAAGTCAAGGATATATACTTATCACTAGGCACTTCACTATACACAACTTCACACACTTAGACAAGAAGCTTGTGAACTTAAAACTATATTAAAAATATTTATTTAAAATTCATATAAAATATTTAAACTAGTAAGGCTTCACCATACCAAGTGTGGATTCCCTTACAAAAGTCAAAATGGCTTGCATTTATTAAACAAGAGGAGAGAGAAAAAGAGGAGCTCAAGGGTCACAAGAACAAGTATCAAGTGGTGAGGATAAATTACATTATAGAATAATGAAGTGGATAAAAAACCATGGAGTTCTTATTGGATAAGTTTCCATCAAAAGCATAATAGACTCTTCAAAATTGGCATAGAGAACTTCAACTACCTTTTAAAAACTACCTTCATGATGAAACATATCTTGACTACTCAAAGCTAGAATAGGAAGACTTGACACATATTCACTATTTTAGGGAGGTTATAAACAAGATATGATAGTCATTAGATACCTCCCTAACTACTATCCTTCCTCATGACACTTGTATTCACTATTTGTAATCACACATTGGTCTTCTAGGCCTCATTGTTCATATTTATCATCAAGGTTCTCTGTAGTTTCTCAAGTAAATCCATGGAAGAGGTATTAAGACACATGTTATAATTACCTTTGTCTTCTAATCCAAGAGTTAAACATTAAAAATTCCCAAATTATACTTCTTATCTTCTCACTTGGCAGTCACTTCTCATTTTCACTATCTATCTAAGACTGCCAATGATGAATGGTGTAACATAGGGCCTTTCTTGCACAACTAAGGTTATAAATGAGTATATGAAGTGCTAATATATCTATACATACCTCCCCTAATGATTATCATTTTTTAGTTCCCTTTTACACCTGTATAACACTCAAAAACATAAAAAAACCCATATTTTACCTTGTTCATACAAGTGATAGTATGGACCAAATGCCTTTCATAGATATTGAGAGTCTCTTCGATAAGTACAAAACAATTTTAGGGCCAAAATAGACATTATAAATGCATTTCCTTGCATATTTTCTCTATCAGGTCAAAACCAAGGTTTTATAAGGTTTTTAGAAGGTTTTGCTTCTTAGGGATGATTTATAAAATCTAGACATCTAAACCCTGAACCAATTCCATAAATATTAAGTTTCATTACCCTCATTAACTACACTAGCTCCTTGAGGCACCATGCAATGTGTTTGTATAGGTATGAACATTTGAAAATGTCCTATCAAGCTTTTTAATACATTCTATGTACATTGGAGATGGTTTTAGGTCAAACTAACCACTCTATTTTATTCTTTTACATCTCAATGGTCTTGTTCAACCTTATACCTCACATTGAAGTCTTTGAAAATGAAGTTGAGTCTCATTATGGCTTAGTACTATCTCTAGGACTAATAGGCCTAACCTATGTCTCTACATACATGACCACCTCTGAGTTGTCTTAATGGTTATGAGTGAGGATTCATAATTTTTCACCTCTAATTCAACTTAGTACACCTTTATACAATGTTTCAAGGCTCCTCATCACATGCTTTTACCATCTACACACCAAACCTATAGTTTTGTCTTGACTGGGAGTGCCCTCAGTCTGAGACAAAATAAAGTGAATCTCCCCTATTTGTTTAGAAAAAATGAGACCATGGGAAGATATAATAGGTATTAAAGGTTCTCTTTACCAAGTTTCAATGCTTGGTCAACTTTCTAAAGCTCCCAACATCATAAACCCTTAAAATTAGCTTCAAGAATTGATGACTATGTGTAGGATTTGTATGCAGAGTTGGGCTTATTTGTTCATATTTACTTTACCCTATTTCTTTAATCTAATCATCATATAAGGTGTTTTACTAGCACTATGAGAGTGTTCATTGACATATTCAACCATCATACACCCCTTATGACCTTCAAACTACTCTCTTCATTAGCATAAACTAGTCTATCTACTTAGTCAGATTATGTCAACTATAGGTGACAATCAAAGAGAATTCAAAGGGCCCTTGTAGGTAATAACCTATGCATGATCACTATTATCTATATTATTTAATTATTCTTGAGGTCAATAGATCATATTTACCCCAAATAGACTCACTATGCATGTAAGCCATTCCTCTTTGCCCCCACTATCAACACACTATGGTTCTATAGTCAAACTATAGATCTTGTTTGGGGGTATATGATACCTATAGGTGGTCATATGAATGAATATCCTTACATCATTGTTTCTATTATAGTCATTAGAGATCATTCCACAAATCATTGAGCTCATTATTATGACTATATATCATGTAGTCCTTCCACTATAGGTTAGTCAAAATTAGGTTGCTTATAGTCATTTTCATATAGTATTTACTAAGTGTTTTGTGTCAAGACCTACCTAAGTTAGAAATCACTCCAAAACCATTCCCTCCTAAATAAGCAACCT